>JAJJKE010000022.1:0-454084 GCA_022376655.1 Xylariomycetidae sp. FL0641
CATGTGGATAATACCCACCGCGCTTATCGGAGATCTAACTAGGAGAGAGCAAGTCCCAAGTCGACCGTTCATGTCCCCTGCGAAACCGAGCAAGCTCGGCATATTTTCTACTGCCGTGTTGTTGACTTGAGTTGTCCCTCGGCGTTACCTATATGCCACGGAAAGCGAGATAGTCCTGCGAATCGAACATCAACGAGCCTGGGCCGCAAGTGTGTAAAGGTTTGGCTGTGTGTCCTCCAAGGACTCGCACAAGAGCAGGTAAACAGCTGGAGCTACGTGACTGAGCATCAAGGGGCTCTTCAGTTAGAGAATGCGCCTGGCTGAAGACATCCGTGTATGAAGCCAGGCGGGAGACACCCAGCAGGCTATCTGCTTCATCTGTTGGAATTCTTGGTATCCTGTCCAGCAGAAGCTCGTTGGTGTAGAGTGCGAATCGGCCAACGCCGGGCGCGGCCTGCCTCTGGTAAGAATCCAGAGCTCTGATTGAACCGCGGAAGCAGACTGTAGCTTACGCATTGACAGCAAAGGTGAAGTTCATGGTCATATGACACTGACAATTCTGGGCGTTTCTTCCACCGGTGCAACTGTAGGGGAAGCCTGGCTTGCCCTGGCGTGATGGAGCGCCGAGGCTTGGAACGGCACAACCGCGAAGAGGGAAGCGGGACGACGCCTCGTTTAGAGCACCAGACGCATACGATCTCTGGCCTGTAAGAAGGGAAACGCGGTGCTCCTGAACGAGAACAATGAGCGCGGGGACATAGTAGTAGGTCCGAGGTATCGTTCAGTTGCAGAGGAGGACGAAGAGGAGCAGATGGCGGAGTATGGGGATGAAGAGCAGTAGTGAGTTCAAGAGCTACCAATCGGGCTGGTGTGACGATTCAATACGATGACACCGGCTGACTCAATTGACTATCGGCCATCACGTTGTTGTTGCTGGCGTCTCGTGGGTCCGTGGGAGGCGCCTTGACCTTTCCAACCATTCCGGGCTTGAGTGACAGGCTTGTCGGTGTCAGGTGATTGGCGGTCAAGCCGTGAGTCGGACTGATTGAGTCCAGTTCCTTGCATCTGGGTATTGCTTGTATTTGGTTAGGGCTTGAGCACTGTCTGCAATTGTCATGATGCCTCGAAGTGCACATGTTAGTCGCTGTTTGGCCCTTCCTCGCCACATCTAGCTCCCTGCGGTGAGAATTTGATTGCGACGTGGATGTTGTGAGATAAACCAGGTAGCCAGCCGCCAAGTAATAACCCGGGTTCTATCGAGAGCTTCCTTGGTGGTTCAAGTCTCCTGGAATGAGCCAGATACTGTTCCTAGAGATGTTGAGCACCCGCAGACATGCGAGGGGGGAATTCGGGAGGCTCAGGTGATAAGGTCCAGGTTCAGTTGATAAGGGGTCCAGGTCGACGGGAGCCCGGGGAGACGGGACGCGGGGGTACCTTAAGGTCCACTCCAGGGCTGGCGGGGCCCGGGTGGGGGATGTACGCCTGAGCCACATTGCAGTGCACCGCCACATCTTGTTTCGCCTGCATCCGATTGTCGCCACAGCCCAATGGAACCAACCGGGGCCATCACCCGGGCGCGCCTCTAGACGCGACTAGCAGCAGCCACGAGAAATTTTAGTCTTTCCAGCCTACGGTGCTGTGAGCTCGAATCGACAACAAACCTGTCAGAGCAATCGATTGTACTCAGTCAACACCAGAAATTCTCACTGCTTGACTCATCATACGTCTGCCTTTTCGTACTCTTCCCTCATCTTCCCCCTCTCACAATGCGCAACCGCGCGGATCGTGTATCATGAGCTCGCTGCTAAGATTGCCGGCCGCTCTCCGCTGGCACCTGGTCGCAACCGCACGTTACCGGTCCTATGCGACGGTCAACCGCAGCCAAGTCAACAGTCGCCAATCCAACAGCCGTCATGCTGTGGGCTCTTCTGGTGGGAGCGCTGCCCGAGCTGGTCGCGCCGGGACGGCGAATGAGTCCAAACAACGACCCATGAAGAAGCAGACCACATCCTTTACGCAGCCTTCAGCTGCCAACAAGTCCAACCGGCAGAGGCCCAGACCAGCAGCGTTCGAAGGACTGGCCGAGGTGCAATCTGCAAGGCGGAAGCCGGGAGCGCAAAAGCCCAACCACAAGAAGGCTGGCAAGGCGGACAATGGCAAGGCTAGGGCTGCCTCGAAACCCAGCGAGCCTGGATATGTCAAGCTCTTTCCCGAAGCACAAGAAATTCATTCACAGATTGCGAACCAGTGTGAGTTGCTGCAGCTTCCTCTGGTCTGTGACACCAACATCTCTCAACTGGAGGGTGGCAAGTATTCCTGTTCCATGCAGGTCAAGGTCGCAGACGTGTTCGAAGACACCATCCGAGCGGAGGGCAAGACCAAAGAGGCTGCGAAGACCGCCGCTTGGGTGGCCATGCTCCCCTCCATGCAGAACAAGGGCCTTCTTACTCTCCTGTTCGACAAGGAACGCACAAAAGTCGCCGCCGACAAGGTGGACAAGGCAACTCTCAAGACTGAGAAGGACGCCACCGTTGATGTTTTCAACTTTGCCGCAAGTCTCGGCACTCTGCCCGAGTTCACCGTTCACACCTACCAACCACCTCGCCCGCCGACGACGAGACGAGGATTTATCGCCAAGAAGCCCAAGTTACTGTATCGTGTCCGTATACGGCTGCCCAGTCTGGGTATAGATGCAAACGCTTTCAGGCACGATCTGGCCTCTGCCCACATCGCTGCTGCTCTCAAATTCAAGGACCAGGCATCAAAGCGGCCTGACGAGATACAGAAAGCTCGAGAAGCCTCCGCTGCCTTCCAGTGTCTCAACGTGGACACCGCCGGCCTATTCTTCGACTACTGCCGTGATCACGGCGAGCTGATTAGGTTCGAAATGGACCACGAATCGGCAGGACGGCTGGGAGGTGAAGGCACGCAAGTGGTCGTAACCATCGACGGTAAGCAGATGGGCCGACCAGTCTACTTCTCGTCGAAAAAGATTGCCGTGAATCTCGCTACGCTGGCCGCTGCTGTGGACTTTGCCATTGCCAAGCCCGAAGTCCTCGTCGGCTTTCAAAAGGCACTCCAACAAGGCAGGGGACAAATATTACGGCCGGTGAACCCCGTCGATTTCCCCCTCAACCAGGCTGTCCTCGACACTATGCGAGATGCAGTCATGGAAGCTCGCAGGGCAGGCCTGCCCAGCAAGGTCAAGCGATTAGACGCGGACGATGTCCTTGCCAATGACAAGAGGGGCCCCCGGAAAGTGATGGGCTACGACGAACGGCAGATCATCAACGCGGACCTTGCGCAGCGCCATGTCGACTTCGGGCTGAACCCCAAGCTTGCGGAACTCCGAGCCAAGAAGGCGTCTTTGCCGATGACGCACTACCGTGACGCCGTCATATCTTTGGTGTCCAACAACGTGTACAGCATCGTGGTCGGCCAGACAGGCTCCGGCAAGACAACCCAAGTACCGCAAATCCTGTTTGAGGACATGATCGAGAACCAACGAGGGGCGGATTGCAACATCATCTGCACGCAACCACGACGCATCGCAGCTACCTCGGTGGCGGTCCGCGTGGCGCAAGAGCGCAATGAGCCTCTGCGCCAAACGGTCGGGTACCACGTTCGGTTCGACGCGAAGACGACGACCCGGCCGTACGGTATCAACTACTGCACCACCGGCATCCTCTTGGAACGGCTCAAGCACGATCCCGACGGCGTTCTTTCCAGCACTTCCCATATCCTCATCGACGAGGTGCACGAGCGCGACATCAACATCGACTTCCTGATGATTGTGTTGAAGGCAGCGATTGGAGCCCGCCGGCGCAGTGGCCAGAGTGTGCCAAAGGTCGTGTTGATGTCGGCCACGCTAGACACCGAGCTCTTCGCCAACTATTTCGCCTTGCCAGATAGCAATGGCGAGAAACAGCTCTGTCCGTCGCTCAGCGTGCCGGGCCGAACGTTTCCCGTGACGGAGAAGCACTTTGTCGGGATCATGCAGGAACTGACACGGGCGGATCCTGGAATCCGTAACGTGCTGGAAAGGGATCCGCAGACAAGAGATTACGTCCGAGTCGAGCGCGAATTCGTTGGTGGGATCCCCGGGGAAGACGAACCGCAGAACGACGCGGGTATCGACTGGAAGCGGCGAGGGCGCATGGCCGCTGTCGGAGAGGGCAACGCTGCTGCCAAGGAGAAAGAAGAAGGGTTGGTGCCCTTGGCACTTGTCGCGGCGACCGTGGCACACATCTGCAAGACCACCACCGACGGCGCCATACTTGTCTTCCTCCCTGGCTTGGAAGAAATTACCGCGACCCGCCGACTGCTAGAAGAAAATCGGCTGTTTGGTCTTGATTTCCGGAACGACGTACGGTTCAAGATCTACCCGTTGCACTCGAGCATATCCAACGAGGACCAGTCGAAAGTCTTTGAAAGGGTGCCCGACCAATGCCGCAAGATCATCTTGTCGACGAACATCGCCGAGACGTCTGTCACCGTCACGGACGTGAAGCATGTTGTGGATACAGGCAAGCTCCGCGAGATACGATACAACCAGGAAACCCGTATTACCCAGTTGCAATGCGTGTGGGAGAGCAAATCCAACGCCAAACAGCGGGCTGGCCGGGCTGGACGGGTCGCTGACGGCTACTACTACGCCCTCTTCTCCAAGGAACGACACGATTCCATGCGGACCATTGGACTGCCGGAGATGCTGCGGTCTGATCTTCAGACGACTTGCTTGTCGGTTGCCTCGCAAAGCTTTGGACGCTCGATCGCTACCTTCCTCTCGGAAGCCATCGAGCCACCCTCCGTGGAAGCGGTGCAGTTGGCGATTGACAGCCTCAAGGCCATGGACGCCATCACCCCCGAGGAGGAGCTCACTTCGCTTGGCCGGCTGCTCTCGCGTCTTCCGGTTCATCCTACCCTCGGCAAGATGATACTGCTGGGCGTCATCTTCAAGTGTCTTGACCCTATGCTGGTCCTGGGAACCGCGGCCGAAGAGCGCTCGCTCTTCGTGCAGCCCCTGGGCCTCAAGAAAGAAGCGCGTCAAGTCCATCGCCGGTGGGTCCGCGGGACGCACAGCGACCACTTGGCCCTTCTGGAAGCCTTCTCCGAAATGCGCTCTCTGCGATCCCAGTTCTCTGGCGATACGATCTGGCAGTGGGCAAAGGACAACTTCGTCCATATGGGGGCTTTCCGTAACATCGACCGCACCGCTCAGCAGGTCGTCGAGGTCCTCAGAGAGTCGCGTCTGATGCCGCCTGGACGAACCCAGCCCGGGACGTACGGTCCTGCCGAGGTCAACACCAATTCCAACAACAAGAGTCTGATCAAGTGCTTGCTGCTTTCGGGCTTCTATCCCAACCTGGCAGTCAAATTCTCCAAGGGCTCTTATCGAACGAGTACGGAAGGCCGTATCATGATGCATCCGTCCTCCCTGAATATCGAGAACGACAGGGCCAGGAAATACGACAGCGGTACGCTCTTCGCCTTCAGCACGCTCCATAAAGCTGCCTCCGACGACGTTCTCACGATGCGCGACTGCACTTTGGTCGAGCCAATTGCTGCCGCCCTATTCGGTGGCCCTCTCTCCATCGAGGAGCAGGGCGGCTTACAGATGGACAAATGGCTGCCATTCTTCACACAATTCCCGAAGCATTGGTCCGCGAACAGGGTCATGCTCGACTTCCGCAACGCGAAAGAACGTGTGCTGCAAAGCGCCTTCAGCGAACTTACCAAGTCCGCTCAAGACCAAGACCTATTCCTCACTGATATGCGTGATCAATTCGTGGAGCGCTTGGTGGAAGTGCTGGAATTGGCTAGACCCGAGCAGGAAAACCAGGGTTTTGGAGATAGGGTGGTGGTTTCCACTAAGAGGGAGCCAGAGGCTGTCAGGTCTGGCCGGGAGAGGTTCTTCGAATTCAAACCTGCCCGCGAGAGAAGCACAGCCTCCTCGAGAGGGTTCGATGATTCCAGATCTACTCGGGAGAGGAGTACATCCTCCCCGAGAGGATTCGATGATTTCAAACCAACCCGGGAGAGGAATACGACCTCCTCGAGAGGTTTCGATGACTTCGTACCTCGTGAGAGGAATACAGGGTCGAGAGGATTCGATTATTCCAGACCTACCAGAGACAGGAGTACAGCCTCCTCGAGGGGATTCGATGATTACAGACCTCGGGAGCGGAATTCAGCCTCCTCGAGGGGGTATGACGACATCAGACCTACCAGGGAGAGGAATACAGCCTCGAGAGGGTTCGATGACTTTGGACCAACCAGGGAGAGGAGTGCAGCCTCCTCGAGAGGCTACGATGACTTCAGACCTACTAGAGGGAGGAGTACAGCGTCTTCGAGAGGGTTTGATGACTCCAGGGCTACTCGGGAGAGGAATACAGGAAGGCGGTCGTCGGGGTCATGGTATTGATGAGTTGGAGGGACATGGAGGATAAATAATGTATAGAACGCCGCTCTTGTACAGTCTGTGACCATGCACATGTGAGTAACCCGTCGTACTTTACCCGGTACCAAGGCCCGTGAGCGTCTCGATGCCAGGGATTCTTTCTGGGTAAGTAAGTACTATCGTTCCTAAGATCAAGTTTGCATCACCGTGAACATAGCACCCGGACTAGGTAGGGTGAGGGTTTGGTGTAAAGGCTGTTACCGATCGCTAGCACGCCAGATACAGGCCTAATGGCCACTGGCTCCCGGTTGCTGCGTGCTGAAAGATGCGCTGGCACTGCTATAGCGCGTCTGGTTACCCACTAGTTGGTTCACCGACCAGCTCTTATGTGGCAGCTGTCTCCGCTGTTTAGTGCAATCGCCTTCGCGGTGTAGGGGCGAGAACATCTTCCGCCCGCACGCCGAGGCCGTGAACCACCTTGATGATTATTGTAAGCAAGTTATTACCCATTCGTATTTCAATTCCAAGCCTTGCCTAGATACCTACTGACTGACGGAAAAGTGATGCGAGTGTCCGGTCACGGCCCCATCAAGGAAGATCCATTCAAGCTTCATAATGCATGACGTCCACGATACGCGGGTTAACCGTCACAACGCCGAGCTAACTCCAACATCCCGAGTTCCATCAAAGAAAGCACTGGAGAGCATAGGAGAGCATACGAGTCTCGAACCGCATCTATATCAGATGGGCAATTGGCAACTCGACGAGATGGGGATGGCCGCTGACCAGCTCGCCATTGTACTCACCACCCATATACTCCCAGCGCAGGCACCTCAACGATGTCCAAGCCCACACTGGTGATCATCGGCTCCGGCTGGTCAGGCTTTACCCTCGCGCAGCGGGTCAGCCTGGAGAGATACCACATCAAGGTGATCTCGCCCATCCGGACAATCCAGTATACGCCGCTGCTGGCCAGCGCCGCCTGTGGGCTCTTCAACTTCCGGCTGGCCGAAGAGCCCGTCCGGAGGCGAAAGCGCACGGGTGTGGAATACTACAAGGCCATCGCCAAGGACATCGACTTCTCGCGCCGAATCGTCCGGTGCCAGACCGCAACCCAAGTCCACGAAGAGAAACCGCAAGACTTCGAAGTCGCGTACGACAAGATTGCGATCGCACCGGGATGCGACATCCAAGATTTCGGCACGCCGGGGGCGAAGGAGCACGCGCTGTTCCTGCGGACCACCAACGACGCGCGTCTGATCCAGCAGAGGTTGCTGGAGATGCTGGACAAAGCCTCGCTGCCGAACACGAGCGACGCCGAGCAGCGAGATGTGCTGAGAATCCGCATCGTCGGCGGCGGCGCCATCGGAATCGAAGCGGCCGCGGAAATGTACGACTTATGGCACGAGGAGATGCGTTTCCTGTTCCCGCACCTGGACGGCAAGCTCGTCATCACGATCCACGACGTCGCTCCAACGATCCTGTCAACGTTCGATAGCCGGCTTGCCGAATACGCCACGCAGAGCCTCAAGGGCAGACATATTGAGATGAAGACGAGCTCGCACATCACGCGCGTCGAGGCCGATGGGATTGTGACCAAAGAGGATGGCAAGTTGCCGTACGGGCTCCTCATCTGGGCGACGGGCAACAAGGCCAGCTCGCTTTCCGAGCAGCTGGACGTCAAGAAGCCGGAGAAAGGTCTGCCACGGATCCTCACGGATCAGCATCTGCGGGTGTTGAAGCCAGACGGGAGCGCTATCCCGGATGCGTACGCCTTGGGCGATGCGGCGGACATCGACGGTCACACGTTGCCAACGCTGGCGGAGGTGGCGTTGCAGAAAGGCGAATACCTGTCGGACATGTTGAATGCGGGACAGGATGGAGCGACGGGGAAGCCGTTTGAGCACAAGCAGAGGGCGCTCTTAGCATATCTGGGACGGCACGACGGGATCATTGCAGGCAAGGAAGACTGGACGGGTATCAGCGCCTGGTTGGCTTGGAGGTCGGGTAGCTTGGCGTGGACACGAAGCTGGAGGCGACGCATCATGATCATCATCAGCTGGATGTTCGTCTGGGTAGGCGGAAGAGATATCGCCAGACCATAGACATTGGGGCAGTACTGGTTGTTCACCACGGCTGCGGGTTCTTCTTTGTCCGTGTTCCCCAAGGTCGCCCGTTTCTGGGGGTGAGTCAGGTGGCATGGAGATGAACTGCTGAGGCGGGGTGTTGCATATAACAGTGGATTTAGGAGCCGCTCATGTACGTGCATAAGGGGGGGTGCCCCGGTTGAAAAATTTCAAAGGCAAGCTTGCGCGACAGCAGCGACGTCACATTCGACGGTCCCGTGTCAAACACGACCGATCCGACTCGCTTTTCTGATCGTTCACATCCAATGCGCGGTGGACCCGAGCCGTAGTAGTTCCCGTAGCGGAGCATGACATCAGCGGGAGGGCGGGCCGGCGGAGGGACGAGAGGGCGAGAGAGGTTGATGAAGACGGGATGGGCCTGACGGTGATCGAGGGTGCGCCTGGGTTTCATTCGACCGGACCCAAGTGGGTCGTCTCCGGCCGCGTTTGAGCCTCATCGAGCGATTTTCTCTCGGCGGATGACGGCGGGCGGGTCCGAGTCGGGCCTTATAGGACTCGATCCCCGCCGGGTCACCCATCTCGCCCTGCTCTCACCCACCCGGAGCCGCATCAAACCAGCATCCGCAGCACCACGATGCCACTGTCCTTGACTCTCGGTATGGGGACTTGACTCTGAGTATGGGGACGTGCATGAGCCTCGAGTCACCCCTCACGTCATCCTGCACTCTCCCATGGGGTTCCTCCATGGCTTGACCCCGACAAGCGGCTTTATAGGACATGGCTTCTCCTCTGTCTGGCCTGCTTTGGCTCTGGTTTTGTCTTCAGTCTTGCAGAAGACCCGAGCTCGTACGATCGCGATATGGCCGCATCTCCCGACAAGTCCATTCTGCCTGCCCTCGGGGTTGACCCGACGCAGCGGGACAAGGAGCTAGAGGAGGACAAGGAGACGAGCCCGGGCCAGACGACATCGAGCGAGAAAAAGACCAATCGGTTCGCCAATGACGGTGAGCAGCCGAACGCCTCCGGCGCCGAAAACAGCGACGACCCCGAGAAGTCGAATGAGGCAGCGCCCCCGACCACGCGACCCGATGGCAAGCGCGAACTCACCGAAGATGAGTGCTACCACCTGCTGGCGTACAGCTGGCCGTTCTGGAAGAAGTACGGCTTTTTGAGCGTCATCGCCGGTATCCAGATCTCCATGAACTTCAACACGTCCGTGTTCCCCAACGCGGTCAAGCCCGTCGCTGCCCACTTCGGCGTCAGCGAGCAGGCGGCACGCGTCGGCCAGATGATCTACCTCGTGTTGTACTCCTTTGGCTGCGAGCTCTGGGCTCCCTGGAGCGAGGAGTTCGGTCGTTGGCCCATCCTGCAACTCTCCATGTTCCTCATCAACATCTGGCAGATCCCCGCCGGGTTGGCCCCGAACTTTGGCGCACTCATTGTAGCGCGTGGGCTGGTAAGTCCGAGGCTCCGCGGACATGACTTCTTGAGCAATCATCAAGTACTGACAAGTGTATCAGGGCGGTCTCTCGACAGCCGGCGGCAGTGTCACGCTCGGTCTGATTGCTGATCTCTACGAGCCCGAGGAACAGCAATGGCCGCTCGCCTTCATTGTTCTGTCCTCTTGTATAGGCACCAGTATCGGTGGTATCATTGGTGGACCGATCGAACACTGTGAGTCCATGCAGGTTCCTTTCTCTTCGTCTTGACTGGCAACCCCATCGGAATCGGCGCACCCCACGTCCCAAAGTCCCAACAGCTTGGAAGTTGGAGCTAACCCAAGGATGTAGACTTGAGCTGGCAGTGGTTCGCCTGGATTCAGCTCATCTTCGGCGCCGTGGTTCAGTTCGTACATTTCTGGATGCCCGAGTGCCGATCGACCATCCTACTCGACCGAGAGGCTAAGCGACGCCGAGAAACGGGCGAGGATCCCAACGTTTACGGGCCGAACGAGCTGAAAAAGCCACGCATCTCGCTAAAGGAAGCCGGCATGATTTGGCTGCGCCCATTCGAGATGTTCGTCCGCGAGCCCATCGTCCTGTGCCTATCGCTGCTGTCCGGTTTCTCGGATGCGCTCATCTTCACCTTCCTCGAGGGTTTCGTGCCCGTGTACAAGAAATACGGGTTTGGCACGCTGTCCATCGCCTGGTCTTTCATCCCGATCAACGCCTCCTACTTCATCGCCTACTTCTCATACTATCCGTGGTTCCTACGCGACGACTCGGTCCGTCGCAAGAAGGGCGATGACTACTATCTTCCCGAGCGACGTCTCAAGTGGTTGTTGTGGCTGGCACCCCTGGAGCCCATCGGTCTGTTCGGCTTCGCGTGGACTTCGCTCGGCCCTCGTATCCATTGGATCGTGCCCATGATATTCTCTGCCCTGATCGGTATCTCCAACTGGGCCATCTACTTCTCGTCGGTCGATTACATGATCGCGGCTTACGGCGTTTACTCGGCGTCGGCCACGGGCGGCAACGCGTTTGCGCGTGACTTCTTGGCTGGTATATCCGCCATGTACGCGATCCCCATGTATGAGAATCTGGGTGAGGAGTACGCCGTCAACTACGCCACCACCATCCTCGCTTGTCTTTCTTGCCTTGTCGTCATTCCTATCTACGTCTTCTATTGGAAAGGTCCGCAGATTAGAGAGGCCAGCAAGTTCGCCCAGACACTGGCGGAAGACCGCAAGAAGACGGGCGGACGACGAGTCAGCAAAGCCGACAATCTGCCCTATCCGGAAGCGTAGTTGCGTTTCCAATATCCTTGCGATGAGATCAGATTGTTAGGAATAATGTCCACTCAGTAGTACGACTCAATAAAAGTAATTGCTGCTGCATACGCACACGTATTCAAAATCTCAAACCTCATGAGCACAAGATCATCCGGGCGCAAGGTCGACCGCGCCACGTCTACAACCTAGGCCATCCGAGGCTTTTGGTTTCGCTCCTTCGGCCGTAGCCTGTCATCATTAACGATCGGTGAGAGTCATGATGAAACATCTTGTGGAACTCGGTTACGAGGGCGCAGTGCAATCTTGGTGCGGCCATTCTGGATACGCCGTAAAGTAATATATATATACCAACATAAACGACCCTGTCTGGTTTCTGATTCTTATCGCCCTCGTCCACACCTCGTTCAACGTGAAGGCAAACCATCTACCGTTCTACAATTGCCAATACAACTAACAGGCAGAATGTATTCCAATCAAGTCGCTGCTCTCCTTTCTGCCTTGGCCTATCCATTGGCTTCACATGCTGCCCCGACTCTTCAAGAACGCAGTGATGCGCCGCTTTCTGGGAGGGCTGCCGAGGTCTCTACCACCATGACTGCGTACCAAGACATCAATTGGACTGGAGCATCTTTGGTTTTCACCGTTGAAACACAGACGCAATGCTGTAAGCTGAGAATTGACGAAACGAAGTCTCCTGTTTTAATTCTTACATCGCAGACCAACTTGACGGCACCGATTGGTCCGACACCATCGACTCTATTCAGGTCAACACGGGCTTCCACTGTCGTCTTTGGAGGTAATATGCTCATAGCACGAGCACCTGTCGCACCCTTCATTCTTCCCGGCCTATATTGGTAGACCAAACTGATGTCATGAATAGCTCGAACCACTGCAATGGCGATAGCTCGCCCGATATCTATGCCCCCGGTACTCAGGATCTTGCCACGTTCAAGAACAAGGCCACCAGTTTCAAATGCTACGAGAACAACTGAGAAGGGAGGTTCACTGGAGGTTCGGCATACTCACTGGCCTCGGCCTAATGTTGCTTTATTGGTTGCGGTGCTATCAATGCTTGGCACATTGGCTCCCAGAATGTTTACCACCTTTCTTTCAGTCGAGTTGGCAATGGGCCTTTGTCGCTTTTCAGTGCGACGCCACAACCCTATACTATACCTTCTTTCAAAACTCAAGATACTAGGTGTTACTTCTACGTCAATTCGACCAATGGAAAGCTATCGCTTCATCCAGATGTTTATACCGCTTCTATTAGCCTGGCTATTGCCATGGAACTTGCTGGTCGTTCGTCGTCGATGATAGTTCCATAGGAACAACAAGTTGCTAGTAGACAGCCTTATAGTTGCCTTTAACTTTTGGGTCATTGTTGGGCTCAAGGCATCCACCTCATTGCAGTATCCATCATTGGCCTGCGAGGTATTTTAACCATGTCCGCTTCCCGCAGAATGCTGTTTCGGTCCTGGCCAAAGACCAGTTTCTCTCATGCTGATACAGTGCTTTGGGTATCGCTAACTTACAGATACGATCAGATGACACAGACCTGGGACGACATCAAGTTCTCTTAGCATGTCTGAACCATCCGCATATGATGGAGAGTGGGTATCGTGGAATGCACCCTTTGTCTCGACTGCCACAAGCGCCGCGCCAGTGGGGGGCGGTGCAGATCAAGTCGATGAGTCTCCGATGCTACCTCTTGCAAACACACCTTACGGGCCAGACCCAAACCACCAGGGTCTTGACTGCCAAGCTGGCCTACAACTTCTTAATCCTGCGTTATTATCGAACACGGGATACGTATCGACCCTGCGCGGAAGCCAGACTCACTTGTCTTGGGGGACATCGACTGATGCGAATCGCTACCCAGCAAGTCAAAGACTGATCACGAGCGAAAACCATCCCGGTTGTGCATGTGGTTCAAGGCACAATGATGGGCCGTTACCAACACCTGTTGACTCCAGACATCAAGCCCCAGGGAATTCGAATGACTCGGACATTGCGCAAGCTCGCCATCAGAAGCGGGACCCGCTAGGTCCCAGCCCTGGCTTTGACGATGCGCAATTGCAAGCTGGAGGAGGGACAGGGCCAGAGGTCATCTTGCAACCTGAACAGGTTGCGATGCTCAGTCACTGGAGCCGCCACCTACACGATGCGATTCGGAGGAAGTTCCTAGAGCTACGGTCTTTTCCACGTTCGTCCAGGATGAGTCTGCCTGTTTTGCAAGAAAGCGAACGCCTACGCCGGGTGACAATCAGAACCAGTGACATCGAGATAGCCCAAGGATACCGTGTACTAGAAGACTTCAGCAACGATGTGAGCATGGAGTGGCTGATTGCTGCCGTGCTCCATTGGAAGGCGGTCCCGAGAATCATCAAATCCGCTCTTCGAGTCCGTGGACAGGAGATCCTCGTTCGTTGGGTCCAAGCGCCCTTCCAGCACGCCATTGAGCTCGGGCATCTGGTACACGGCGGCTTGGAGAGCAATTCCATTCCCTCACCGAAACGGAATTTGCGATTCATCAGCTCTTTTGATCGCAGAAACCTCTCGGGCCATCGCTGGGTAATGGTTGAGAAAGATGCCTCCTTTGGAGAAAATTTCGTGGAGCCGCAAGATTCACACATGTTCTACCCGGTCAAAAGGTCGAGACGGAAGGGCCCTGAGCCACAGCCGGGGACTTTTCTACCCGGATTGCACAGCAAGGCCACCATCAAGAGAAAAGGAGACGAATTGGGATTCGAAGATCCGATCGTACTGGATCCCCAAGCGGAACCATTAGCGTCATCAACATCTCAACCCTCCCGAGCTCACCAGAGACAGCCTGCTGGTTCGTCATCCAGTACTATGCGGTCCGACAATACGACGGGGCATCACCGAGGAGTCTTATCCGGTCCAAATGAAACAGATGAGGATTCCGAGCCGGAAAGGCCAGCTTTCAAACCATCACCGTTCACGAACACATCGTCTCAGGAGAGCGCGTCTTTGGAACCAGGTCCTATACCAGCCCAGTACCGGCAGCACCTCCTTCGGCTCTTCCAGACCATGGTCCGTGCCGGCGAGGAAGCGATCGAAGCCCTACAGCGAGAAGCATCAGATCGTGAGTAGTGGCAACATGCTGCTGCAAAGCGTCTACCGGGAAACGGCGATCACCTACATGTGGTTTACCCTGCATGCGGCTGACCGTGGGGACGATATCACGAGTACAGCAATCCCCCGGCTGTGGCCTCGGCGTCACTCAGCATGCACGAGGCTTATGCGTCGGTGACTGCATGCGGTTAGCTAGGTTCACGGATCGGATCACGTCGTTGGAATTCCTGCCTAGACCCCAGTGCGGTGGCATACATACATGAATGGGCATCGGAAGTACGCGATGTCTCCCTTTTCAGTTCCAATACTCGCCCATGTGCATGTTCCTTCAAGGTCCCCACGTATGTACCGGTAGCTGACGACCGCGCTTGGTCTCACTTGATTGACTGGAGCAGAAGAGTACTCCCGCGTGGAAACTACTCGGTCTTTCACCCGTCGATGCGTACTTCCGTTCCTATTCAACCCACTTCCTCGACGCGTAGCCTACAAGTCTCGGTCACCGGTGGCTTATGAGATAAGGATTGGAGTCTTGGACGCCGCCTCCTGAACATTATCAGAATGGGAAGAAGAGATACAACTGACCCCCAACAATCGAAGTGCTTGACTCTCAGCGGGTAATTCACCCAGTGCCGTTTTGCGGTAGCTCGAAGGCCGACATTGCCACTGCCCCCATGCCGGCTGATGGCTTCTGAATCCAAAAGCCTGCCAGGCCACAGGGACAAGGAGAAGGCAAAGAACAACGACGCCTGCCTGCCTGCTCCGTGGAGGTAGGTAGGTAGGTAGGTAGCCAGCCACACGATCGATCCGTCGATTCGCTTTGTCCCATCTATTAGTCACGCAATGACGGATCGATCCCTCTAGGACATCGTCAGTCAGTCAGTCAGTCAACCAGCAGCAGCCGCTTCGCTTCGGGATCTACGTACCTATTACCTCAGGGTTGCCCAGGCAGGGTGGCCAAGGTCTCGAGTGTGTCGTTCATTGGTGTCGCCGACCCCGACCCCGACCCCCCGGCTGACGCCCCCCGCCAAGGGCTGGGGGGAGGGGGGTAGGTGTGTTGGACGACAGACAGACGAGATAGGGGGGGCTGGCTGGCTCACCGGTCTGGGTCTCCCGCCATTCAGAGGCAGGCGCTGGGCTGATAAAGCATTCGCGGCTAGCTTTCACGACTGAAGCCATGCGAAGGAAGGGGGTGGTGTGACCGACGCTAGAGGGTTGGATGAATGGTCCCCCCCTCTGCCCCCGCACACCCGGCACCCCGCGCGCAGGCAGGAGGTCTGACCCTCGTCACATGTGGTGATCCTGCTGGGACCGGGAGATGGTGGTGGGCAAGTGGCCGCGTATGGTGCCATCCCGCAAGCCCTGCGGGGTTCGCAGCGGCGTGGAAATGCACGTCTGGCTGCGTCTGTCTGCGCAGACAGACGTGACAGGACCAACACCAACTACCTAACCTATGTACGTACATACACCGAGAGGTTGCGTGGCGTAAAGGCAAGGTAGCTCTCTCTCTCGCTCGCTCGATCACGGCTTTCTGGGTATTTAAAGGTCATCCTGTTCTGCCCATCCGGGTCCTCATTCTTCTTCCCCAGACACCCATCACCTTCGAGTCAACGCACGATCCTATCACCAAACCACCAACCAACCTTGCTTATCTCACTTCGTTGTTGTATAACACCCCTCGTCATCATCATGCCTGCTACCTGTGGTTGCTCCTCTTGCTCTTGCCAGAGCGGCTGGTAAGTATACTGTCTATCTACCCTCGAGAAGAACGACTACAAGGACGGTGGCTAACTTACATGGCTACAGCAAATCCTGCTCTTGCTGCGTGAGTGACTGAGACTGACCTAGTCGCCTGACCCACCCACTTACACCGAAACAGAGCCACTGAGCAGCCATGCATGACAAGCCGAGTCCCTGTCAGTTTGGATGAGGCGCGGGACGAGGATAAGGGTCTTCGGGGTTCTGCTTCAGGGATCTGCCAGATATAAGCTTGACGGTCGGTTTCAGCCAGCACATTCATTTAGTCGGGTTATCAATAAACATCTATCTTTGCGAGCTCCTCTCTGGGTATCATCCTCCATGCCAAAAATAGTCTATCAACGCCAGCCATGATGCAACAACCAGACATGGGCCCGTAGCCGTCATACATTCGTCGGCGCCCAGTTCATCAACCACTCCCTCGCATTGTCGACGTTGGGTCCTTCTGCCTCACACGCGGCAATGCACCACGGGAGGGTCCAGACCTTCTCGGCTTCCAACATCTCTGCCACTTGCCTTCGTCGTTGGTTGACCTCGTCGACGCAGAAATACATCGGCCTCTGCGTGTCCTTGACCGTCTCCATGAACGGTTTGATCATGGGCAAGATGGCTTGCGCCGTAGATCCCTTGGGCTCCAGCTGTGCATTTGCTCTGCCGGTCTTGCACCATTCATTCCTACACCACTTCTTCCGGCAACCCTGCATCAGTTGTCCGAGATACTTGCGCTCAATCCGACGTGTAAGCGCTTTCCCCTCAGGATCGTGCAAGCTAACGTAGAGAGGAGAGAAGCACATAGAACAGAGTCCGATGTCGTTGCCTGGTCCTTGACCCATCTGCGTCCCTGCTCCGATCGTGCCGTTTCTGCCTACGCCGTGGAGGGTGCGACCACAGTTGGCATTGCGACAGATCGCCGGCGTTGGCCGGTGCGCTTTCTCGAGGTCATGATGCTTGAGATGGGTGGACATGTCCCGAAGTCGGATGATCTTGCTGCAGAGGTGACAATCCGTCGTACGGGCGCCGTCGGCCAGCTCGTGCTCGGAAAGACCCGAAAGCAACGTTTCCGGTGAAGGATTGAAGGGATCACCCTCTTGGGGTACCTCGAGGTGGCAAAATTGACACAGGATGATCTTGCCCGGGCAGAGGGTCGTCCGATGGCGGGCAAGATCAAGGAGAGAGTTGGTACTAAACGGGCAACTCGGACATTGGCGTTGGCTGTGATAGAGACTGTCGTGCTTTGCCTTGGTGGCTTCCGAGGACCCGTGAGAATCGTCGTGGGGACAGTGCCAGTGCTGCTGCCACTCTGTCGACGTTTTCTGGAAGACGCCACCACATTGCGGGCACGCCACGTTGTTGCGGCGGCAAAAGTTCTCGTGCAGTACCATGCTGCGCTTGGGGACCCATTGGAGGCAGTTCTTGCACTGTTCTTCATCATCAGAATGCTGGGCAGCTTCAGTTCCAGCGCTATCGGTCGCCTGCCACAATTCGTCATCGGTGGACTTTGCGTTCTTCACTCGTATCCTGAAAGGGCGCGGTGTAGAATCGTGCCCCTGAACGGAGTCTTGGGGCGCGTACCCATAGACAGAGATCAGCAGGCTTTCGGCATCTTCAAGTTCCACGTTGGTCGGTTGTATGACGAGACGCTTCACACCACTGGCGTCGGCGTCGAATACACCAAACACGTGCTCCGAGAGCCGCGGCGGGACTCTTTGTCTTGATGATTTGGGGCTCACGAGAAGGTCCACGCCGTATTCGTCCTCAAATCCGGAGAGCTCAACAATGAGAGGCCGCGAGCGCGCCCAGGATGGTAGTTCGTAGTCGACGTATTCGCCCGCGAGGACCTGGCCATCGACATCTTTCCAAATGTTCAGCTCCTGGCCCACCGAGCTTCCATTCGACGTGCCGGGGGCTCGTTGGACCTTTGCCATGATCTGTCGCATTGTTTCGCGAGCTTGCTCTTCGTTCAAAGCCTCTATGTCCACTTCGAGATCGGTGTCCACGACGCAGATGCCGTCGCCCTCTGGCCTGAAGTTGTCGACGAGGAAACGGAACGTCTCGCCCCTCACCCCGTGAACAGAGAGGAATGCACCTTTAGTGAGGGTGGTATAACTGTCGCGCAACTGTCTCTCCAGTAGGGGTTTCCAATCGTCGGGGTCATAACCAGCCTCCAGTGGCCGCAATCGGACATAAGTACCCTTCGGTAATTGCTTCGCGTGTACGGTGATTCGAGGCGGGTCAATTTGGAGACTGTCCACGTCGATGGGTTCCTCGGAGCGCATGCCGTTCGCACTTGCTGCCCCGTCCATCGGGTCGAGGCCCAAAGCCTCCATTAGGTAGGGACTCAGCAGCATCTCGTCTTCCTCGGAAGAGAACTCCCGAATGCCAGCATGGACGGCATTTCCATTGGCTTGGTTGACTAGTCGGAACATCAATGGGTGGGGAAGCTGTTGGTGCGATTCGGAATAGAAGTGATGCTGGGGCCCGGTTGCGGCAGAGGCGTACGGGTTGTTTCGATCGAGGGAGGTCGACGCAAGGGAGCGAGAGGCGGGCGAGGCGGTGGAGGCAGCTAGGAGCTGTTCAAGGGCGGATTGGGGCAAGATAATCTTGTCGCCCTTGACATCTTTGGACGGGTATTTGGACGGTGAGGCGACTTGGAAGGTGGCAGACCAAGCCAATGCTGGCAGGTCGGCCATGTTGTCTTCTGGATAGGGAATCGAGGGAATCGAAGGAGGCGAAGGTGTCGCGCGGGTGGTTTTGCGGCAGAGCGAGGCAAGTCGGTAGCTTCTCACTTATGGAGTTGTAATCGTAGTGATGGTGATGAGAGTGGTCCACGGGTACTGGCGAACGTGTGAACGTGTCTATTATTAATTAGTCTAAGTGGCTAACCGATAGCTAAGGTAAGGTAGGGTAGGGAGGCAATCGCGGGAGTCGTTTGACTCGGTCTTCGGGGACTGATGCTGATGACAGATCCGAGTGGGGGCCAGGGGATAGAACACGTGAAAAGCGTCGATTCAAGAGCAAGAACCGTCCGTGGATAGGGGTTCACAGTAGAAAGCAGCATGCCATTGTCAAGGAGGCGACCTGAGTGAGGAAGAGCCTCGGTCAGCCAATTCTTCTGGATTCCACCGAAGCCCTGACGATGACGCCGGTGTGTTGGGGCCTTGGGATAGGTTCTGATAACGGCCGATAAGGCAGCTAATGTTATCGATACGACCAAGTGCCAATGTGCCAATGTGTCTCGAGCTTACCTTACCTTATCAATCTTGAGGCACCTTATCGAACTGCCCGTACCTACCCATCCCAGTGGATTGTCGTGACTCGTGAGCCGTCTGCCTCTTCATGTCTTCGGGCTTGCCGGAACTGGCCTGACATTGGCCAAGCCCAGCAAAGAACTAAGGTATCGGTGGAAGAGATTTATTAGGTGCTGCTGGAAGTGAAGAGGGTGGATTCCAGTCATTTCATCGTAACGATTTCCACCAGATCTGTCGTCCTCCTCCTGGCCGCTCGGCCTCATGGAAGTGGCCAATCCACTCACTCACACGCGCGGTCCTGGACCTGGATGCAAGTATATCCCTCATCTTCTTCTTCGACCCCAACAGAGACATGCAACTGGCGAGACCTGACTGCGTCGTACCAACCACGCTGTCGACGATCAGCAGTCAGCAGTCAGCAATCGGCCAGGGCCCATCCATGCACGACATCCAGATTGTACGGAGACGCAATCTACGTGCACCGAGCTCGTACACACTGGTTGACTGGTGCTTTGGCAGCCAAGAGGCTCCCAAGACATCTTCAGATTCAAACTCGCTTGAGCCAAGCTGGCCAAGCTAGGGGACAAGACGGGCGGACGGACTGGGCCGTTGATCCTATCCACACCATTCCGCGCCAAAGCTGGCAGGCTGGCAAGCAAGCTGGCTCTGCTGGGACTAGCAGAGAAGTCACAGAGAGAGGGCAATTTGGTCAGCTGAGCTGGTCGGCTGGTGGGTAATGGGAATACTTCCTTTCCTTGTTGGTGCCGTGTCTGGCTGGGAACCCTCGAGTCCGGATTGCGCCTCGAAAAAAAAAAAAAAAAAAAACTCTTTGATCTCTTCCTACCACGTTGGGGAGTTCTAGTCGAAACCCAACTCTTCACTCACTGTGCATCATCTTACAGCCCAGAGCCGTGTTCATATTGCTCTCGCCTATCTGCCTGCCCGTGCCAACGAGTCATATCCGTCCTGGCCCAGATACATCCCACTCTGCAGCAATCTAGCAAAATCGCAGCATTCCGTCAACAAGTCAGCACACCTACATCGCATACAGCGCCGCCAATCGCAACGGGGCTCGAGAGCCTGCTTGGCTTGCTTGGACACCCGCGCCAGAGAGCCTGATGCAACGCAGGGTCGGATCAACCTGCCAAGCCTAGTCGAGCTGCAGCGTCCTGCCAGTTCTGCTCCAGTGGCACGTCGCCGTCCAGTCACGTTGGCGTACCAGAGCCAGAGTGCCGTCCCGGAAGGAAAGCAGAAACACCTCCCCGGCTGCTCGACAGCGCGGCCGGCAGGGATCTTAAGAGTTAAGACCCTCTCTGCCTCTCTCCGCCTCTCCGCAAAGCTCTAGACTGCACACGTCGCGACGCAGCGCGAGCGCACATCCTCTCTTGCCTGGCCTTGTCCCGGTCTTAGCATCCAGAGCGATCCGCCGCCTCCACGACCGGCGGTGTGGCTACTTCAGTGCTACTTACTTATATAGGTGGTCCAGTACGCGCTGATCTGATTGTGCAAGTTGTAGAACGACCATCAGCCCATTGAACTTCTTTCTCGGCGATCTTAAAATACACGAGGTACAGACGGCACCCATCACCCGAAGTGATCGTGCTACCGTGCCCAAATTTTGGGGCTGTTCAAGAAAGAAGATATCTATCTATCTGGCTTGACGGCTAGAGGAAACTCAAATCAAACCTCGCACGACTGCCACCCAAAATATCCAACCTTCCTTCTTGTTGCAAACAGCGTCTTTTCCTTGACTGCAGCCGAGATCTGCATGTAATGGCCTCAGGGGATATCGTTCCACAGCACACGCGCGATTGCTCCGAAACCGCCGAAACCCCAACCACTCTCCTGGATTTGCTCTCCAACGCCCTCGTTTTTGAGCAGACTGTGCCCTATCTTTCGCCTACTAACCTACTGAGCCTTGCATCGACATCACGTTCGTTTCGCGACTTGGTGTACCGTGCGCCGGCTACCTTTCGATACCTCAACCTCGGCCAGGTCAAGAGCGCGCAGCTCCACGAAGACAGCGCCGACCATGGGGGCGAGATCTGGCGTAATGTCCAAGACGACGACAATGTCACCGAGGACGAGTTCTACTCTCGGCCCTTGAGGGACACAATCTGTCGCATTCGCAAACGCGATCTCCTTCAGAATGTGCACACCTTGGTCTTGGACGGGCTTTCGGTGACGGCCGAGTTCTGCAATGAGATCCTCGTCGACCCGTCTTACCGTGTTCGCATCCTGTCCATCCGGGAAGTGAAGAACCTCAATGAAGGGCTGCTGATGCAATCGTTGCGATATGCTTGCCGTCCAACTCGGTCCGAGGACACGCCCCGGCTGCAGGCGCTGTACGTCTTCGGGAAACGGGATGCAGCTCTCCCCGTTGCCTCTTCCCCCCCTAAGGAGAGTGGACCTGGTCGCAGTGCCGATATCAGCATCGGTTGGAATCACAAATCCCAGAATGCGCTGCAAGCATCGATCCTGGCAGGTGGTGACCCTTGGTATTCCCGTCAAGGCCGCCTCATTCGCAGGCCCATTACCGACGGCTGGGCCGAGACCCTTCTCCGCTGCCGCGAGGTGATCAGTTTCGATGCCACGCTCTGTACGGGACCGCGCCACCAGAACTCGGTCGCGTTCGGCAAGATGCGAATGCCTTCTGGACCGGCCCAACCTGCGAGCCCCTGTGCCGTCGCCACCTTCGCCGTGGGTGGCTGTGCCTCTTGTGGCTCTGCGCCCGAAGGCTTCACGGTGTTCGGAGAGAGCCCAGCAGAAGACTGGCCGCTCCTGTCTCCCATCCCCCTGCATTCGTCGAGCGCGAAGGCAGCCAAATCGCCAGTCTCGGCCAGTGGTGAAGGAGCCAGGAAACCGAGCTTCGTGCCGCGCTGCTTGGACTGCATCCGTGAGCGCTACTGCTTCAGCTGCAACCAATGGTGGTGCGAGTCGTGCTACCAGGTGCCGACGCGTGACGAAACAACCGCCCAGACGGTGCAAGTCGTCGACGAGGCGAGTGGATTGATCGATCATGAGCTGGCGGCTCTAGAACCGCCCAAAATCAAGGTACGACTGGGTAAATGTCTCGATTGCGAGCTGGCGACGGATCTCAGAAGGAGGAAAACTGCCCGTCCGACCTGACAGCACAACAATGACCGCTCTACCCTCACGGCCCTTTCCCATGTAGGGACGAGTACTTAGGCGCATCCATTGCCCTTGTCGTCCTACCAAGATTGTATGCGACGAAGACCCCGTCGTGAACTTACATCCCTTCCACTGCAGACACCCCTTTCGTACATCCCTCACTAGCGTGCATTTGGGGAATTCGATGAGCTGACCTGACTACCAGACCCCGAAGATCTCCCGCAGTTGCTGGGAATGCGAGCACAATGTACGTCCTACTCTATCCGGCCGCGTCTTGTTTGCTTGCTTGTTTGCTTGCTTGCTTGCTAACCAACTCGTTCAGTGTCTCGACTGCATCGCCAACACGCAGAAGCTGTGCAAGGCCTGCGGCGGAGGCTACTGCATCATCCACTACGAAGGCTCGACCATGACGTTGGTACGTATCCCTTGAATCCGACTGCCTTTCTTGATGTTTCTCGCTGACCTGGACAACAGTGCGATTGTATGCGCGACCTCCCTCCCTACTTCGCACCGGAAGGCGGAAAATGCTGACTTTGTTTACCTAGGGTGTTCTAGGCGCCGCGGTCGCCGGTGCCGCGAGATGTACTGACTGACATGTACCAAGAGAGGGGTTGCCCGGCGTGGCTGGATGTTCGGCCACGTTATTCTGCGCAACTCGGTGGCATGTCCCGTGCCAACGTGCTCAGGTAGCCCGGGGGGCGGAGGCTTGGCCACTTCGCTTGCGATACCTAGGCGAACCTGATGGATCGGTGTGAAACGTCGGCAAATTCTGAAGGTCGCGATTCTGGCGTGTCATGGTTAAGCGGCTGCTAGCTACTGTGGTTGGCTGTAGATTGATAAATCGATACCCATCTCCATTCCATGACTGGTTTAAATCGACGGGATTCCGCCTTGTGTTTCTGTCCGTCACTTTGTGCATCGCTGCTATGCTCGATGGACTCGCATTCCCCGACCGTGGGTTACTCAGCAATGTAGACGTGAATCCGCGACCACGGCCCTCGCCTCCAACATACCATCATATCCAGTTTGACCTCGAGTCATACTCAGGGCGTCAAGTCCGACGAGGCATGCTCAAGACAGACAGGTACGGCAACCGAGAGTCAAGGTACCACGACACAGCGCGGAGAATGTGCCATGTAAGACCTGGCACGGTGGCAGGTAGCACGACGGCTTATTATACTCGGGTAGGCATGTATGTATGTATGTATGTATGTACCCTGCCTTGTCCACCGCAGATCGCGCTTCTTGTAACAAAACACCATTGTCTCTGACAGACGACATCGCGGCGTCTCTTGGGCTGCGCGGCACGCCGGGCGTATCACGAGCCGAGGACGACAGGGCTGGACCAGGCACCGACGGAGGAAGAGGCCTTGGTGAATGCGTGTGGAGCTTGGTTCCCATGCTGCTGTGTTTGTGGTCGCTGTCATACTACTTACTGCACGTGCATCATCCCAGCAACCAAATATTGACCACCAGACACTTACGTGCCCAGAAGCTACCAGAGCACGCAGCAAACAACGGCATTGCCCAGATGTATTCGATGCGAGAGCTTCACAGCATTTCTGATCGCGGGGTTCGGCCCGGAGGGGAGTCGAGAATGCGTGTGCGAAGCACCATAGCCGGGTGGAATTCCGTGGCCCCCGAGCTTGGATGATCGAATTATGAAGGGGAATTCTGTAATCTCAGCCCGGTCGTCTTCGTGTAGAGTACAGGGTGCTTCGGGTGTTTGAGAACGGCGAATGGAGAAGACATAGAAGACACTGCCAGGGCTATCTGCAGACGAAGCCTGGTTGATCTTACAGGGTTGACGGCTGAGATCTCGAGTATCACAAGAGATGAGAGTACGCGAACACCGGGAGCGCGGCCCTTGACCAGACGATATAAATCTCCATGGCTTCGGCTTAACCGTAAGGACGGACAGAACGCTGCTCTCTGTCTTCATGTACTTTTATCAATAGATCTTGAAAGCGCCTTACACTCATTGTGCGGCCACCATGTTCACTCCCACGTCCACCAGAAGACTATGTCTGCTGTCCATCATCCTAGCATGGTCACAGAGTCGCGTCGCAGCCCAGAACGAGACCCTTGACCCGTCCAAGGATACCAGCCTCATGGTTCAAGCTACAGTGCTGGATAAGCTGCGGCTCATGGACACCATGGACTGGATTTTCGACTTCTTCGCGCAAGACTCCTACACATACACGCCAGGCGCTGTCATCAACGCCGATGCGGCAACCTTCCCTGCGACCATCGGAAATGGTATGACCCTGGCATGGGTCAATCTGGGTCCCTGTGCTATGCAAGCACCTCACTACCATCCCCGGGCTTCCAACTACATCGTCTCCATAGAGGGATCCATTGAAACCTACATGATCCCCGAGAATGGCGGCCGACTGGTAACCAACCTTCTGGATCGGGGGAAGATGACGCTCTTTCCCAAAGGCAGTCTGCATTCCATGCAGAACACAGGTAACGCGGATGTCCAGAATAGCACGAGAATACTTGACTGAGCTTTCTCTAGGCTGCGGAAACGCAACGCTGGTCTCTGCTTTGAGTACAGAGGATCCGGGAACACATAGTATGGCCAACGGGCTATTCAACCTTCCGCCAGATATGGTAGCTGCAGCTTTTGGGAATAACCTCAACTTGGACATGGAAGAACTGGGAAAGTCGATTCCAGAAGTCGGAACAGGGGCAGCGATGGGCTCGGCCGACTGTCGTGCTAAGTGTGGCATATGAGAATGCGTCCCTGGACAACAAGATCAAATCCGGTAATCGAAGCTTTTTTCGTTGGTCCTGAGGGCTCCAACCTGTATGAAGTGGCAGGTTTCGAGACCGTGCCCATTGCAGGTATGACTGCGTATTGGGCGTCAGTATGAAGAGGCCTACCGAGTCGTCACCTACACACCCAAGACGTGACGAATCAGGAGCATCATGTTCCGAGACCAGAAAACTTGCGGGTCACCCAGGCGGCCCCATGCTCTTCGTACTCTTGTTTTGTGACGGCCATGGCGTTGATATGCTCATGTCTGGCGAGATTGGCACCGCCCGACCAAGTACAGGTGATAGGATCTGGCGGCCGAGCAACACGAACCACGCAGTCGTCTGGGGCGAGCTTGACAATCTCTTTCTGCAGACGCTCGATGAATCCGTCGAATAGTGCGGTACCCCCCACGACGACAATATTAGCCAGCAAAGCTGGCCACAGTCCGATGGGGAGAGTCTGCAGCGACTGCATCACCAAGTCGGCGATGCCCGGCTGGCGCATACCGATGTCGGAAGGGTGAAACAGAAGCTCTGGCACGGTGAATCGCTCGTTTCTGAGTGTCAGGACATCTTCGCTGGCTTCGGCCGCTGCTAACTTCTTCGCCTTGGACCCCTGCGAGGGATCGTAGTCACGAACTACTCCCTTGGATCTCGTATGAAAGTCTGGTAGGACATAGTCTTTCGCAATCCCCGCGCCGTTGAGGTAGGATTCGCGACGCTCGCCGCGAGTGCCCTTCCATGTTCGTTCGAGATCGCCGGCAAAGTCGAGAGATACATAGCAAGCAGCTTCCTTCATTTCGTTGACGATGTGGGTTTCGTTGCGCATGTCGTAGTGACGAAGGGAGAGTAGCCTGGCGAGGTAGTTGGTCATGAATTTGCCGCCAACGTCGAGTCTGCGGACGGCCGAATGTAAGGGCTTGCCTTGGTATAGAGGGGTGACCGTCGTGTGAGAGTAGCCAGCATCGACCAGCATAACGACTTCGACGGGGAGCTGAACTTGTGTACCGGGATCTCTGGGTGTCCGCAAGATGGCTTGTATGTCGTGATAGGCGTTGAATGATGGTCCTATGTGGCCGTATCAGCTTCGTCCTGCTCTTGACTTATTTGCATAGGCTTCTCAGCCACCGAGGATTGACGCACCGATGCCGCGGTAATAGCTCGCAAAGCCAAACTCCTCGAATACCATCTGATCGCAGTTCGTTTGCAGAATGGGTAGCGAGTTGGAGGGTTCGGACAGCAGCAGGCGGGTCTCGGAAGGATCGCATCGTTGGGGTGCTTTGTCGTCCAAGAATTCGTGTTCCCATATCTCTTTCTCTGCTTCCCAGCTCACCACGAAGCCCTTCTCTACCGGCCGACGGAAGGCCATCTCGCTGAAGTCCTTGCATTGGTCGAGGTCGGAAGCCAGGTAGGTTCTTCGATCGCGATCGCGGGCGATGCAGTTCGGTATGACGCGCGGTTCGTCGGCGGTATCGCCAGCTACGAAGCCGGCTTTCATCGTGTACGCGCCATTGTCGAGGACCAATGTTCGTGACGGTGGCGGCGGCTGGTGAGCCTTGGATTTCCGCGAAGGGGCCATGGTGATGGCGCCGAGGGTAGTGCAATAGGTATGGAAGTCAGAGAGCTCCAAGCTGCGAGCGCTGAAAATAATATGGGGTTGGAGGGACAGCCTCGTTTTACCTATCATCTTACTAGCTGCACACACATATGCAGGTAAACAAAATAAATCATATACCTAAGCAGCCCAGCTCACAAGCCTTCGCCCGCCTCCAACCCTTCTTCCCATACTTCCACCTATTTCCTATCTTACTCCAGGCAAGCAAGCCGATCAAGGACAGTTGCATTCAAATATGTCACATATGCAGCTCGTGCCTTGGAAAACGTCAATACTGTGTATCATTGGGCTCCACGAGTGTATCTAGCAATACCTAGGTAGATGACTGCAACGGGAAAGGGGGCTCGCCAGAGCTGATATTGATAATCTCATCACCACCTGCGGCCACTCTATCACAAGACCACACAGCACACATCTCTAACAAAATGTATAGCTATCAACGAATGGAACCGAATGTGTATATCAACAGGAATCCCCTTTCTTTCTATGTACCGGCGACGGCCTCCTTAGCCGCAAACCGTCCGCCACCGCACACCACCTCACAGCTCCGCGACGGTGTTGGCGGCGACCCAGGAGTCGAAGTCGGGGGAGCGGGCGCCGGCCAGGTCGTGGGCCCAGTGGCCGACGGTGTCGTGGATGCCGAAGTTGGAGTCGGCGCTGGCGGGGTCCTCGGGCGGGGTGGCGGAGAAGGCGAAGGCGAACTGGACGTCGCCCTCGGCGTTGAGCGTCATCACGTTGCCGTCGAAGTCGGTCCACGACGCGCACCCCGTGCACTTGGCCGTCACCTGGAAGTGCGTCTCGTTCGCCCCCGTGCCCTTCAGGATCTCGTACTTGGCGTCCTCGTAAGGGGCCGGCGTGTAGTAACCCCTGAGGCGACGTGGTCAGTTGATTCTTCATTCTTCATGTGTGTGTGTGTGTGTGTGAGAGAGAGAGAGACAGAGTGATGAACAAGCACTTACAAGGCCTGTCGCGATGAAAGCGTCGTGCTGTCCCCGTTCTTCCACACCACCGTGAGCGGGTTGTATGTCATGGTGCCGGCCCACGCCCAACCGACCCAGCCCATCTCGTTGGGTGCGACGACCTGGATGATGACATCGTACGGGGTCGTCTCACTCGCGCCCTCGGGGAGTGCCAGGCGATATGTTATCCCGTCGGGACTGGTGTAGGACTGGAACGTGATCCCCGTGTCGGCGTCTGTGAATGGAGCCGACTCGATCTGCGCCCGGGCTGGAGGTTGATGAGCATATGAGCCAGTACGAGACGTGACATGAAACTTACCCAAGCCCACGAGGCTGAACACACTTACGGCGGCCGCGAAAAGCTTCATATTGGGTGGCTTCGAAAGGATATGACACACGTTCGCCCTCGTGCAAGCGTCCCACGTGGGCTTCCGGGTGCATCATCTTATATAAATATTGGCATGCCTCGGACTCGGCCAACCCGGTGGTCCTCCATTAGGACACACTGTTTCTGCCAACCACTTGGCGGGCAAGGGCAATATAACCAACCGAAGATTGGGGCAGCAGGCGATCCAAGTAAATGGAGATGACTTCATGTTGCATTCGCTTGGTAGGAAGGACTGCTTGACGGACGACGGCTTGGTTCGCCTGAAATCAACGTGGAACTTGACCAGAAACATCAGATCGGCACATGGTCGAGCTTTGACTAGACACTTATGGTCTCCTTCATCGATGTGTTGACGTCCACCTCGATCGGCCTCCTCGTCAGTTCACAAGAAGACCTGAGCTTCAGTCAAAGAGCTGACTCGCATTGTTAGCAGCCCGTAATCGAAGCCCATGTGTGATGCCATCATCATGGTATTGGAGCCAGGTTTCATATTGACATGACTGGGAGCCGCTCGATTTGTTTTGCCCACGCTGCGATTGGCAGGCTAAACTCTCAGTATGTAGTATCCCAGACAGCAGATAAATTGGTATGCTTGTCCACAGATGTGCGTATACGTCTCTTAAGGCTTCGTCCCGGCCAGGAAGTCGATACCATGTGTTCAATAGCCAAGCACTGGATGATTGTCACGGGTTTGGTTGCCCGTCGCATTCAGGCTAATGGATCTGAACAGATGGATGATGCGATGTCGCATGTGGCAACAAGTGATGTGTCTGATAGCAGACCTGGTTACCTTGATGGCGCTTCCTTTACGGCGCATGCATTGCCGTGTAGTGATACTGGCTTGTTTACCTTATGGACGAGGTTCGGAGGTTCGGCGGTCCAACCATTCGAAGCCATGAGGCAATCCTCCGAAACGTACCACAAGGTCCAATATGGTCAAGGTTTCGACTTGCACAACCCTCCAAGTCTGATAAGATACCATTATTTCAAGCAAATCGTCTTCTACGGACCTCAATTCCATCAAGCTCGAAACCTCGAGTTATCTGAGCCACCAAGGCGGCGATTTGGCACGTGGCACATGCAGCCATCGACATGACGTCTTGCTTGTGACTGGTAACATCCTAGTCCTCCCCTGTCACATTCCTTAGGCCCTCGTTCTCACTTCCACGTCGGACTCACGTTCTGAGGAATAGGACTGACTCTCAGTAAAGAGAACGAAATGTTACCCTCCCGGCTTCTCGCAAGGCTCCGATGGACGCCCGCCCCTATTGCCTTGTGTATGATGCGTCGGTACAAGATGCCTGAGGTAGGTCTCTCCGCCATTGCAGTGGAGGTATCATTTCATTATCATCATCGCTTTTATCTATCTATCTATCTACCAACAATGGTCGCTCGATGCCCGCTTCTACGTCGCCTCTATCCAGATATGCAGTACGCCCAAACCCCCACAATCCCTCACGAGCTCAGGGCCGGGACCTCCTCAACCCTCATTTCGAGCCCAGGCTCCTTATCGTTCCTCTCCTCGCATCCTTCTCTCACAACACCGGCCTCCTCCTCCTCTTCCTCCTCCTCCTCGGGCGGGACCTTACCCATATCACAAGCCCTCCTCGTATTCACGAACCCCGACCCGGGGCTCTCCCAGCCGTAATCCTTCCACGTGCCCAGCGCCTCCCACATCTCCTCCACCACCCCCTGGATCTTGTCGCGGCGGTCCAAGCTCCACCGCCGGCGGGCCCTCTGCTCGCCATCGTCCTGCGTCTCCGCCTGCAGGCCCTCGACCACGCTGTTGAACACGCGATACGTCTCCTCGAGCTCCTCGATGTTCGCGATGCCCATGACGGTCACCCCGATCTTGGTCCCCGGGGGCAGGCGCGGCGAGCACGCGCCGCGGGCGGCGCCCGCGCGCGCCCAGTGGTCCAGCGCCCAGCGGATGGCGACGACCTCGAGCCGCTCGCCGGCGGCGGTGGCCAGCGGGACGAGGTGCCGCTGGACGGCCCGGCGCAGGCCCTCGGGGCTGGGGTGCCAGGCGGCGGTGGGGCCGGCGTCGGCGCCGCGGGTGGTCAGCAGGCCCATGCCGAGGATGCTGGCGTTGAGGAGGACGTCGACGCCGGCGCGGGCGAAGCGGGCGGCGACGGCGGGCGCGGCCAGCGTCGTGTTCTGCAGGGTGGCGTGCGCGTAGCTCAGCACCGCGTCCAGGGGCTCGCCGGTCTCGGCGCGGACCCGCTCGGCCAGCGCGCCGAGCACCGCCACCGGGTACCCGCTGATGCCGACGTAGCGGACGACGCCGGCGTCGCGCAGGCGGCGCAGCTCGCGGACGGCGGCGAGAACCTCGGCCGGGGACACGAACTCCACGTCGTGCGCGTAGACCAGGTCCAGGTACGTCGTGTTCAGGCGCCTGAGGCTGCGGGCGACGGAGTGGCGCACCCAGACGGGGGAGTAGTCGAACTCGTCCCCGGCGATGCGGCCGACCTTGGTAACCAGGAAGTACTCCTCACGCCGGCGGCGCGCGGCGACCGACGGGTGCGCGAGAGCGGCGCCCAGGATGCGCTCCGACGGGCCGTAGTACGGCGAGGTGTCGAAGCCGGCGACGCCGAGGTCGAGGGCGCGGCCGACGATGGCCGCCGCCGGCAGCGCGAACGGGTCCGCCACGTACTGGGTGTTGAACGTCGCCGTGCCCAGGATCAGCGGCGGGATCACCGTGTGTAGGGGAGGGCGCTGCGGTGTGGAGGCCGGCGCCGAGGGCTGGAGCGAGCCCATGGTGTGTGCGTGAACCGTACTGTAAGGCTGTAAGGCAGGTAGGTAGTCTCCTGATTTGGTGCTGCCGGTTGTGACCTTTTCGTCGATGGCTTCTGGGTACTGGCAATGAAATCGGCTTCACTTGCTCAGTGAGACCAAATACCGGTACTGTTGTTGGTCTAGAAGTGCGACTCCCTCTTCCCCAGGAAATATTCGTAGAGCCGTAGGTGGCGATAAAAACAATGGCGTGCTAGGTTACACGTCGCGATCCCTTGCCCCAAGAAGCCGAAGCGGCTACCTTTATCTGGTGACGACGCAGAGGAAAAGTCGTGACAGGGATTGTGGTTTTCAGGGTCCAACTCTTTGGCGGGGAGTGGGGATGTCGTGATATTTATGAACTTGCTTCGCCTATGTACCTATCACAGCGGTGCTTCATTAACGAGACTGATAAGTAAGTATCGTAATGAAGCCCGAACCCATGCGGCGGTGGTGGATAACTGATCCTTACCTTACTACGGTAAGGGAGAAGCGTTGGTCGTTTTTCCGGTAACAAGTATCTGTTGCTAGTGGCCGCTTAGGAACTGGGAGGTGTGGGAGGCATGGGAAGGGTCAGATATCATGGCGCAGGTCCGTAGTCAGGTCCAAACTCCGGGAATGCAATGAGGTAAGACGAGTCGACCGCACTCGGCACAGTCAGACAAACAGACACCGACTGGTGAATCATCACCGCCCGCCGAACCAAAAGCAACGGCCCGTACTCGCGGTGGCCGGGCAGCGAATTGCCAATGACGACCATGATACATGATATTGATGATAAATCAACCTCATCTCATTTCCCATCTTTCCCATCTTTGCGCGACCGGATTTTGGAATGAGCGCCGGGACCATGCTAGTCGTCGCTCGGCTTCCACTGGACAGAAAGAAGACTTGACGTTGGAAGGGTTCCCTGCTGCAAGATAAGCCTCGGCTGGCAGCTAAAATCTGCCAAGCCGTCCCAAGACTGCGACCGACCCTGGCTTGCTTGCTCTAGGCTTGTAGGGCTTCCCAAGCTCCCGAGTCGGGTCCAAGGTAAGGTAAGCCGGCATCCGATGCGCCGCTGACATGTACGCACGTGCCCGCCAACTGCCGGTCTTGCCTTATCTTGCATCAGCCTCCAAAAAAAAGACCCGTCCATCCCATCATGGTCATCAAATGCGAGTAGCGTACAGTACCTAGAAAGAAAGAAAGAAAGAAGGAATGAATGAATGAATGGAGAGTAGTTTACTTCACTTCAATTCAGCGCTTGCTAGCTAGTGGCCAAGCCAGCATGGCCTGCCTCCTTTCTCCTACCTACCTAGGTACCTTATCAAGGCATAGATAGGTCGCTGGGATCCAGCACAATACCAGCACAATACCAGCAAAGGCCGAATACTTACTCTATATGTACAACAATCCGCAATCCACACGCACACGCAACTCCGTCCAAACCGACCCCACCACGCTGTCTCCCTCCTTTCCTATGCAAGCAAGAACCCTGATCCTTAATCCTGTTCGTTGTCCGCCCACCGCACTGGTCTAGCATATGCCTGCAGTAGGAGAACACCAAAAGAGAAACAATGGAATCCAGCACGTGACCCACTCACTGCGTGACTTCGTGTACCCGATCCGCCCTCTCGAAGTGGTCGGCCCCCTTCGATTCCTCCGGGTCTGTAGCCGGCGTCTCGGGCGTGACCATCAGGTGCGGCGGGGAAGGCTTGTCTTCTTTGCTTTCCTCCCTCGCACTGACAGCCGACTCGCCCGTTTCGAGTTTAGGAAGCTTCTCCCTCTTCTCGTCCAGCTCTTCTTCCTTGCTTTCTTCGACCGGGGTTGAGGAGGACTTCGGCTCGGGGGCATGCTCGACATGCTCAACGTGTTCGCCATGCGCCTTCTCGTCTTGTTGCTGCCTTCTCGGGCTCTGCTGTCCGCTCTCGACGCCTTCCTCCTCCTCACCGTCAATCGGGACCCCTACCATCTCGGCCAAGCTTCGGAAGTTGAACATCGGCTCTGCATCCTGCTGCTCGCCCTCTTCGCTCTGGGCCCCGAGGCTAAGCCCGCTGGCTTTGGGGTCTTCGGGTGCTGCTGCCGATTTCCCCGTATAGCTGCCGGAAACACTGTCCATCCCACTCGCTGTGCTAACCGTACTAGCATTGCTCATCTGCCGGAGATGCGAGGCTCCACGTGAGGCTTGAGATGGGGAAGGGATGGGCAACGATGGAGTCGTGCTGCTTTCTCCGTTCTGGCTCTCATCCGGACCACGATCCACCGCCTTGCCTTTGTCACCCGGCGCCGTTCCGGGGCTTGTGCTTTCGGGAGGGGTCGTCGGTTCGCGGCTTCGGTTTGATGATTCCCCCGCAGCAGAGACAGGCTCCATCCGCAGGTTACTGGCGACACTGTTGCCGCGCCTTCGTCCAAATCCCAGACTCAGGGTGCTGGCGCTAGCACCGATCCCACTGCCGCCATAGACATCTCCCTTCTTATTCTTCTTCGCCGCCTTGCGGTCTTCCTTCTCCTTCTTCTTGGCATCCTTGCGCGCCTCTTTGTCCGCTTTCTTTTGGCGTTCTTCCTCATCTGCTAGGCTCAATCGGATAGCTTCAGCCATCATAAGGCTCTCGAGGTGGGCGGCGTCGATCCGTTCCCGCCCTCCGCCGGTGCGTCCGGAAGAAGTACGAGGACCCGGCTCGGGGCCAGCCGCGTTATCCTGAGCCTCCTGCCCCTGGGAAGAACCACCGGGGCTGTCTCCGCCTCGCAGATTGCCGGTATTCCGGCGAACAAATCGGCTTGATCGCCCAAAGATTGTCCGCGACTCCTGATTGCCCATAACAAAGGCGGCGTGGTGCAAAGCATCGGCGGCCGCCGCTCTACGGCGTTGGTGTGCCCGCGCTGCTGCCAGCTTGGCGGTCCAGTCTGGTCGGATGCGGTCCGTGCTGATAACCCCTGGTGCAGAAGCCGACAAACTCTGTGCCCTCTTCCGATTAACGTTGGACCCGGTGGTCGGGGAGAGAGGCGGGTTGAGAGAGCTGCTAGACGACATGGCGGTACTCATCGTGCCTACCGTTGGCGGGTTCATGGCGTATACCAGACCTCTGCGGAACGGCGGAGCCTCGTACGTCACCCCAAACTCGGTCTGGGTGCAATAGGGGCACTTGGCCGGTTCCATCACCAAGTCTTCCTTCTCCTCCTCCGCCGCACGGTCGTTGCCGGCGGCTCCCTCGCCATTGTTCTCTTCGACATGGTGCTCGGGGTGGTGGGGTTCTGGTCGTTTAATCTGCACAAAGCATTCGCTGCAAATGATCTGACAGCAGCAGCGCGTCTTGTTCAAGAAAGGTGGATAATACATCAGGCAGAGAGGACATTCCAGGCCTTCCTTGTAGAGATACACCTCGATAGGTTGGCCATTCACAAAGGGATCGTGTGGCAGGTGGACTTCGCGGGGACCCATGTCCGTACTCGAGCCGTTACGAGAAAGGTTGAGTGCTGCCGCCAATGCTTTCTTGTGTGGCTTCAGCGAGCCTGACTTCGGTGCGGTAGGTGAGGTCGGAGATGGGAGAGCGGATCCTGGGTTGGAGGCAGTATTGTCAGACGATGCGGAGAGCGTTCGAGGGCCGAGGGGGACGGTCAGACTATTGATATTCTGGGCAGATGATCCCGTTGAATCGGTCGTCGGCTTAGCTTGGGGAAGCAATCCTTCGGGCACTTCGTCGGCCGGGGGTATTTCCAGACCACGAGCGGCGGCAACGATCTGATGCTCGGCCCAGTCCTCGTTGAAGTCGTCGAGACCACGCCAGAAAGGTGCTATCTTCCGCTCGATCTGTGGCGGCGGGGCGCAGGTTAGCAAGCATGGCGACGTATTCCATCCTGCCAAAGTCCACGTACCTGTAACTGGCGGACGACGGGTTTGCTAAAGTCCTCTGCCGCCGTATATACGCCCATGGTGACCAAGAAGCCTCCATCGACATGCTCTTCCTTCATGCTGCGCTCGCGTTCCTTGATTCGTGCGACACGTTCTCTTTCTAATCTCCTTGCTTCCCTCTCCTGTTTCGTCTCCCGACGTTCTGGGGGGCCATCGTGGTGACGGGATGACGAGGAAGCACCGAACGGAAGGCCGAGGCCGCTGACATCGTTACGGTTGGCACGGCGTAAGCGTTCCGAGTTCTCGCCGTGATAGGTGGTGGGTACGCCACCGGGGCCGTCGGCACCGGGACCGTGGGCACCGTGACGACCGCCGCTCCTAGCCTCTTTGCCGTGAGAGTTACCCATATTCGGTGATAGTGGGAGGCGAGAGGCGGGAAACGGGCGTGGTCGGCGGGCGGGGTGTTCGTGCAGATGACGAAGGCGACCGAGTTGTGCGTCGTCAGAGCTGCGATGACGGGGCTGAGAGCCTATTCCAGCACTCGAGATATCGGGGTTCGCATGGGGGACGAGGATAACGTATGAGGTGAGGCGTTACTACTTGGTAACGCCGTTGTCGACACAAGACGAACGAGCGATCGACAAGTTTACGAGGCGGCTATGTTGTGGGTTGGGTTGAGTCGGGGTTGCTGCTGTCGAGGTTGTGGATTGCCGCCGGTGATTGATGCAAGCGTTCCGTACGTTGGTCGTATGCAAGCAGGCAGGCAGGCAGGCAGGCAGGTGGGCGGGCGGGCAGGCAAGCTTCGGGTGGAGCAGATCCAGGCGGTCGATGGAAGGGCGACCGACGCAATCATGCAGGCTGGCAGGCTGGGCGGGCGTGGTAGTGACCGTAGGTAGCAGTCTGAAGGCTACAGGGATCGCTAAAGGGCAGTCAAGTGCCCGTTCAAGGGCAGACGGATCGATGGGAGTCGACGGTGAATGATCACGGTCTTGGTGTTTATCTCTTCTTTCCCTTTTTCTCTTTCTGTAGCGTATGGGTGGCTGTGTATACTTCGGTTTCGTTGCCAGTGCTAGGCTTGGCAGCCAGCACACATCAATGCCTACCTATCTACTGGACGATGGTGAATGGATGCTGTACTGTCAACGAGGACGGTAATGGCGCATGCTCGGGAGGGCAGGTATCCAATAGATTGCGGGCGAGAACCATGTCAGGCTTGTCAGGCTTGTCGGGACTCGTCAGGGCAGGTTGGCTTGGGTTGGACAGCAGGCTGGCCCAGCTGGCTGGCGGGATACAGAGGCCGGGACGGCGTGGATAAGTGAGATCGTCAGGGAAGCTAGAAAAACAGGGCACAAGGACGGGGGTGGGTGGATGGATGATGGATGGAGGGCGTCGACCGACTGATGACGGTGGTGGACGGGATGCGATGGATGGGAGACCTGAGAGACCTGAGAGGTACGGTAGGTGCGGGACAGACTGGCTGACCGGCACGTGTATGCCCTTAACACGGCTGGGTGCGCTGACCCGCGGCAATGCGTAGTGGATGACCTCAAGACAGTCAGACAGTCAATCAGTTGTCAGGCGGCGGGTAGTCTATGCATCTAAGCCATATACATTGTATCCAGAGACGTAAGGCGGTTGTCATACAAGGTTGCGATTGCGAGATGTACACCGCAGGATGGGTCCCGTTATGTATTCGACAGTAATACTACCTACGCAAGGAATTCAAGATACTAAGACTGGTGTTGGTGCTGTTGGCAAGGATGGCTTGACTGAAACTGGCTCCAGGTAACAGGGACTGACAGGCGATAGTTAGGGTGAGTCGGCGCCTGAATCCAGGCACACTTAACCCAGATGAGTTCTTCGGGTTGGCTGAGGTTCCAAGAAAATATTGTACCCGATCTATGAAAAGGTTGGCTAAGCTGGAATCGATCCATATGAAGATTGGAAGTGGACGACGGCAGCCACTCGAACACATACCACAGGCACGGAAGAGAAGTGGTGTGTGTGCTACTATGATGTGTCTTATCAGGCTTGTTGTCACTTTCAGTACTTTGATACGGGTGCAACTATCCCCAAAAACACCCGGCATGTCCGGAGAAGCAACCGGAAGAGAGTAAATTCAAGATCGTGGCAGTAGGCAAATCAGCGTCGATACCGCGAGCCATGGCAAGACGTGAGTAGACCCTCATAATAGACTGGATAGGGCTGGGCATGACTGCAAGGTAAAACGCCGTTGGTTGGGTGCTGAACGTGAGTCGGTACCTGATATACCCTGTAGTATGCGCCGTTGGTTGTAGGTAAAACAGGCTAACCAGACGGGTGGTACAGCAACCGGCTGGTCTTCCGGTCACTTCGAAAGCAAGCCGGCGAGCCGAAGAGAAAAGTCTGCCATGTTGCGGACATATTTTGCAAGGCCTTCCATTAGAAGGTGACGTGAAGGATAGGGTGAGGCATGAGTCCTGTTGGGATTTCCCTTCCACCTTGGAAATTTGACCGGGAGAAGACGTAAGCATAGGAAGTATGCATTTATACAGAGCTTTGCCTTTAGCACGGTAAGGTATGTGTCAACCCCCGTTCATGTACCCCGCAATTCGCAATCCCAACCACCACTCGGGAAGTCAACAAGCGGGCTGGCGAGCCACTGACCAACCGTCCTCCATCCGCGCAGTCAGTCTTCAGTGAACCGAAGCGCCTGATAACACTTCGGAAGATGCCAAGCACTTGGCTCCAAAACGAACAGGCTCATATTGCTCTCTACCGTGGACTTACTAGGTACTGATCGTTACTTCTCGACGCGTAGCTCATCCGAAAAAAAAAAAAAAAAATGTTCAACCTCATCCTCCAGTACTAAGGGATAGATGGCATTGGGCCCGAGCCAGCATATGATTCTTAACAATGGTCGCCCGCAATCATGACGTTCCAGTTCTCCGAATCGAACTCCTGGCCCTGCACTATGACGCGGTCCAGACTGGTGTAGTGGCATTTCGCGCGGATATCCTCGGCGTACGTCGCGATGTCAGGGCAGTCGTGGTGAACCTCGCTGGGTGTGTCGTTGCAGAAATAGATGCCCGCGTTCCACGAACACGAGATCCGCGTGCACACCTTCGGTCCCGGAGCCGCCACGCAAGGTCGGTCGCGAATCCCCTTCAGGTAGTGGATGCCCTCGTTGAGATTGGCGTCTGGGGCACCATCCTCGCCCGCAATGAAGCAGAAGGTGTTTGTCTGTTTTGATCAAACCATTAGCAAGCAGCATGGCAATGGGAACGGTTGACCCGGCACAGACACGCACCTTGGAGCGTCGTTCAGCCGATCGTGAGGCGATAGATGCATCGGCGTGGTACGTCCAGTCGACTTCCGAGCCCAAGGCATCGATCTGGCTCTCAATCTCCTATTCAACCGTCAGCTACTCCTCCTCGATTATGCTACCAATTCCGATATCTTACCTGAATTGTGCCACTGACTGCGACCTCGGAGCCATCGGTCGTGTTGGTGCCTTTCCAGGTCATGGGCACGACGGTGTAGCCCCCGGGGAGGGTAGTGACAACACCGCCAGACACAAGAGACAGGCAAGTCCCAAGCAGAAGAGTGATCTTGATGATGGGTGCCATTTTGTTGCTTCGGGGAGAGTAGGGTACAGAATAGCGAAGGAGATGGTATGGAGACGGATCTGTCGTGTGAGAATCTGGGGGCCAATCTCAAGACGTGCTAGGTTGGAGGTGGTGTCCAGCTTTAAGTAGTTGAGAAAGGCAGCTCGAGGAAGAGCCAAGTGACGTGAATGACATTTCTTCAATGTGGTTATGATGGGGAGGTTTGCCCCTTCGCGGAAATACCTGCCAGTCTGGTCCTTCCATCCCAACTGCTAGAATGACGCTATTCTCGACACTCCTCGGTATATCGGCCGTATCGCCCTTCCCTTCTTCGTTGTTCTGCCTACCCGAGGAAGTGAATACATTGAGTCGGTCGTGCCTTCAAGCTTCTCGCTCCATTGAATGCCTTCAAGTCAGCTCAATGCGGTGATAGATAGCCATGAGCTTCCAGACCACACTGTTCTGCCATTTCCCACTTCGCCATGGCCCCAGGTGCATGACCCGAAGCGCATTCACTTGAGATCAATGCGGTCTGGATACTGTACATCTTGGACGACTCAATATAAGCGGATAGTGGCCATTTTCCATTGGCAGGGTAGATATCCATGGATGTTTGCTTGAACTCGCTGTCTTAGTCGAATTCCATCTGTTCTAGCCACCACTGGAAACAAGCACAAGCTGCTTGCATTCGCCCCCGAGAAAACCAACATCATGGCATATGGTGTGGGCAAACAGCAAAGATGAACTAGTGACTGGAATATGCTCATCTACTGGCAGTTCAGGCATATCCCTTGAAGATCTCGCCGATGTCAAGCAAAACCACCCCCACAGTACACGACACCATTCAAACCGAAAGACCTGAAACATCTCTTGCCAGTTATCATACTACCTAATCATCAACGTCCCTCGGTCCGTTCCGCTGGAAGAAATCCTCATACTCCTCCCAAGTCTGGTACGGGAACTCGGTGGGCCGGGTAATAGGCAGGAAGCCAATGCCACGGTCCTCGAACTCCTGGAGGCGCTTCCGCGTCTGCTCGTGGCTCTTGTTGACGCTGTAGACCTTGACGCGGTGGGCGCTGCTGGTGACGTGCAGGCCCCAGTTCCAGGCGTTGCGGACCTCGGTGGGCTGGGTGTTGAGGCTGTTGTCCCAGCAGCGGACGACGAGCTCGATCCAGCCCTCGACGTCGCAGGGGACGCGGGTGTGCCAGGTGCGCCAGGCGAACCGGTGCTTGGGGCCCAGGTTCTCGGGCGGGACCGCGTACCACGAGAAGCCGCCGTTGGTGCTGACCTCGACGCGTTCGGGCCAGCGGCCGCCGCCCGAGTAGGCCCAGCCCTTGACCTCGATCTGCCCCGCGTGCACCACCACCTGCTTGTTCCACGGCGACAGCATCGCGCTGCTCACCGGCATCTCCTGGATCTGGATCCCGTCCGTCCACCGCTGGTTGTGCTTGCCCACCTGCTGCGGGAAGTACAGGTACTCGCGGCTCTGCACCGGCGCCCGCGTCGGCTCCCGCAGCGCCGTCACCCGGTACAGCCACTTGACGCTGCGGGCCCCGATGTACCCCATCACCACCGCCCGCACCGGCGCCCCGTGGATCTTGGGCAGCGGGCTCCCGTTCATCTCCCACGCCAGCAGCACCTCGTGCGCCTTGACCTTGGAGTAGGGCACGCTGACGGCGTAGTTCATCACCTCGCCCTGCTTGAAGTAGGTGTCCGCGCCCACCATCTCCAGGTGCTTGGCCCCGTCCACCAGCCCGCCGCAGTACTTGATCACCGACTTGAGCGACACGCCAACGTAGCGCGCCGTGCCGATCGCGCCCTCGGCCCACGGCGCGTTGATCATCTCGTCACCCTCGCCCGCGTACAGCCCGATCTGCTCGATGCGCCGCGTCCCGCTGCATTGGAGTGTGACCAGTTTCGTCATGCGCGGGAACTTGCTCTCGTCCTGCAGGTCCGCCAGGGTGAGTTTCTGCGGCTGCTTGACCAGGCCCTCCAGTCGCATGAACCACGCGGACGGTTCGATGGCGGGGATTCTAGTCTTCGGGTCAGTCACTGAGTTATACTTTAGAGTGTTCTGCGGGCTGAGTACGGTCCCTTACCCTCCGTGGTTCCGAACAAAGTGCAGGGGGTTCGGAGTGATATCAGTGGCAGTCACCAGCCTCTTCGGCGGTTCGCCATTGTATGGGAACTGCAGTAGATGCAGCATATCGGGCGACTTTTCTAACAGAACAGTAGCCCATGATTCCTCGGGCACCGGGGTCAAGCGACCCCCGATGGCGCGGTGCCATTCTTTCCAACGAATGCCTGGGAAAGTTCGTCAGCGTTGCTGTTCAGAGGCCGAAGACAGTGACGCTCACCTTCGAGCACGGGATTCGTGTTTGGTATGGGCCCAAGCTGGAACTCCGGAGGATCAGAGAACTTCTGAGACATCAGAATCTCGTGAGCTTTCTTCTTCTTTTCGGGATAGTCTTCCCACTCGACATATCTGCCGTCTAAATATCAGAGTGGCCCAGAAGACCGCGGAGATACGTGAGAAACTCACCCGCTCCAATCTGGGAGTTCTTCCTTGGCGAGCTCATTATCAAAGATTCTGGTAGAGGGTGCGCCCGTCCTCTTCCAACCTGGAACATCGGATTCGCCTTCCCTGGACCTCGTCTGGTCGAGCAGAGGGAGCTCCCCTCCGGCTAGTCCTTGTTCAAGCTTCCATTCGTCCCCGGGCTACCACTGATCAGTAAGTCCACGACGGCGACATGAGAGGATACACTCACCTGGGTCGTGTGAGATGCCTCACGTATGGCAAGGTCAGACTGCATTTTAACTCGTTCTTCTCACGATTGCTGGGTGTATCCTCAGTGTCAATGGCTGGCTCGCTAGTAGATCAGTAGTACGGGGAAATACGAAGTTCATATATGTTCTACCTACGTGCCCTAGGTAGGTATGTACGCCTAATATGGTTCAGGTCGTCGGCGCTAATGGGAGCTCATTGGGCCCGGGAATGGTGATGTAATGCAACCATAGTACCCCTCCTATCTGCAGAGCATCTACTCATACAAGGTTCTCATGCTTATCCGAGTTCCGAAAGCATGTTAGTATCGATATTGGTTGGCTGCTGAGGCTTTGAAGGAACGTCGCTGTAAGTCGCTTACTGATTGCCCCAGCAGACTGGAGGTTCACGATATCCTATTCCCGGAGGGATCTCGTGCTGCCGATTGGCTGGCTTGTCGATGTCAAAGCGAGGAATCGCGGGCCATACTCTGGTGAGCAGCTGGATGAGACTGGTTGCTCTTCACATATAGCTTCTTATCTCGACCGTCTGCTTAGGCATTGCATGCTGGCTGGCCTACAAAATACCAGAAGGACCCATTTCCATGCCGAAACCGAAGCGCACTCGTGCAACCTCGGTGGCTGGCTCGGCGTGGTCCCTTGGAACTGCATGCACAGCACTGAGCCAGCCTTGTGCTCGATATTGGTGAGCCATACTCTTGAGGCATTTCCACCCTGAGCTCTTCTGTTGTTGGTGTCGGCTAATAAACCGACTCATCGCGGGATCACACCAGCGTAGACAACACGCTGTGGTACAAAGAGTCTAGGGACAGTCAGTTTGCTGACGAGCACTCCGTTATCAATGAAGGCAAGGCTTCCAGTTCAAGGGTGTGCTGCCTAGTACTTAAGCGCAACGCAACGCAACTATCTGAGGAATGACAAACTCATCGCAGTTTGTTCGTGGAGAATGGAGTCCTGCTTTGAACCGAGGTTTCCCAATCCACGTCTGCTGTAGAACTCTGACGCAAATGCATCTCCTGCAACCTATACTGCCTGCATCTGTTAACTGGCATGCTTGCAACTGCATCGACGAGAAGTTTGCCGATGACATCAGCGGATTCGCGCCATTTCCTCCAGCCTAAGGTAGTAATCCAAATCGAGTGGAGGTGGCAGACCCCAGAGTTTCCTTTGTCCTGCTAGATACCTCCGGTGGGCATTTGTCAGTAGGCATATCGGTTGTCTTGTGGCCTCTTCCACCTCCCTGCGGCAGCGGTCTGTGGGGTTGCAGTCAACATGATCCCGCCAGCTTGGCTCAATACCTTGGATCTGGAACTCAGACATCCTCTTAGAAAGTTCGTTTGCTGAAAGGGAAAGGGTGGAACTGCCGAAATAATCCTTTCGGTTTGTCTTCAGATGTAGGAATTCAAGGTGAAGAGATCCTAGTAGTGTGCGGTGGCAGATTCTTCTGGATTCGGGGCGCGGGGCGGCTTTGTTTTTGCAGAAGAATTCGTCCTTTGGACGATCAGTCTCTTCAAGTTTTCCCGAAGCAATGAACCACGGCTTCGCAATCTTATACATGTATTTCCCTCGTTCTTTCGCGAGGTTAGCTGTCGTTCAAGGTTAGTGGCATACCACGAGAAGTGCGCACAGTGGCTCCTCACCTTCCAGACCAAACTCTTGTAAATGCCAGTTCAGTCTCCGTGGGGTTCCGTCTTCGTCGACGGGTTGGCCTTTGTCCAGTCTCGTCTCCATGACAAATTTTTTCAGGCTTCGCTCGATCACGAACTTGCAACCAAGGTTCCATGCAACCCAGAGATCCTTGTCGTCAATCTCAAGGTAAGGCAGCTGGTCCAATGCGAAGGCATTGCTCGAGGCTTGGCCCTTGAAGAACTTGTACACGTCGAAGTAATGAATCGCTGCCGTAAGCCTGTACATCCTGTTCGACCTATATCCATGCAGAGAATACGAGCTTGGCGGTGTACGGTGAAGCACTCGGAAAATCACGCCGAGTGTGAAGGGGTCATCATCCGGCAGGTGTACGATCCAGGGGCCCTGATCGGGCTTGCGCTCGGCGAATGGACCGTTGAGCAATTTGTCAAAGTAGACGACGTTCTGCGTGAGCGCACGTGAGCTCACTCGCATCCTGGTACCTGGCGAGGTGCCCACAACCAGTGTGAGGTCGAGCTGCACTTCCGGGATCTGGGGAACCACGGTCGGCTCCGATATTCCCGGCTCCGGTGTTCTGAGATACTGGGTCTCTTCAAGGATCGAGCCCTCCCTTGATAATGTTAGCGGGACATGCAAGTTCCCTTGTCACTCGCACTTACGGGTCTGGGGCCATCTTGGGCTTCGCGTTTGCCGCTTCGGTTGGTAGGCTCATTGTGTCGATCAATGGCGTTGGCGTCCGGTGTCAAGATTGTAAGGCGCTACTTGAGATGTGTGGGTTCTTGGTTTCTTCGTATCGAGCAGACTCCCGTGGTGGCGGCTTTGGTGGTGATGAGCAACAAGTTACCGCAGAGGAGTGTTGTGACTGCTTGGGTGCGGGTGTCAGTCGACGGGGGGTTGGCGGATTAGGTGCATTACCAATGGCAGGCAGTTGGCAACAGACTCGGAATGCGGATATGCAAAAAAGCGATTTCCTTTTGAGCTGGTTTGGAAGGCACGACCGGTACCTGGGTAGGTACATGGCCCTTTTACATGGTCAACTCTCAAGCTTCCATTAGCGTAACTGATTTAAATCCTCCTGAAAATTACCTCCTGGTCTGTTGGTAAGTCTGACGCGTTATCAGGTGAGATAAGTTATCTCAAGAGTCAAGACCGGATTTCTTGGCTTGGGTTTCCAAATGTGCCCTGTGAACGTCCTCCAGCTCCAGACTGTCGATCGAACCCGCTCTTTCAAGATCCTCTCTCACAAGAGCACTACAAGGCCTTGCATCATGGCCAACCATGATACTGGTCGATTTGAGACGAGAGCATGAACGGAGAAGCTCAACGAGGTTTGTGGTTATTTTACTCGCTGCCGGCAAGGGCCAAAGTCGGCGGTGAGTTAAAGATTGCATCATAACACCAAGCATACTGGCATCGCAGTTCGCCTGCTCTTTCTGGGTCGAACCATGGATACATTGGTAGGAGTGGGAAGTTGGAAGATCGGACGGCCGACGACACAGCCAAGTGACGGTGTTTTCGAGAAGGTGTAATATGTTTGCAATATGTTTTGTGCGGTAACGCTGGACGAGATCTTATGCAGACATTTAGCTTGGCTTGTTGCCAGGAAAGTTGGGCAAGAGATGGACGTACCGTAGGCTCCGGGCACAGCCATACTGCGGGAAAACAAAGGGACCGACTCTCCGCCTATATAGCATTGCAAGCTGCCATCACAATCGACATGGCAGTATCGGGCAAGCTCTGCTAGCATGCAAGCGAATAGTCGCCTGTCTCCCATCTCCCAAGCAACCCACGTGCGGCGTTCAATATCAAAGAAGGGGATTTCGCTTGGGGGGGTATTCCTCCATTCGGAGTATCCCTTTCTCATGTTTTTCATCCATGTGCTGGCCCAGGGTCGCAGCACCGCTGCGAGATCGTATTTATCGGTGAAAACCGTCAGCTGGTAGAGGTAGTCGAGGCTGAAAGCATCCGTCACCCGAGGTACATGTTCGAAACGACTGTGGATGATATTGAGAAGAGTGGCCAACGCTTTGGGGTCATCTTCCGGTAGATAGACTACCCAGTCTTGGTTGTGTGGCTTTATGGATTCCGCGAAGCCGCCATACAACAGTCTTTTCCAGACGGGTGATGCCCTGGACATGGTCTTGGAACAAACACGGAAAACAACAGCTTGCTCATGCTCGTGGCCACCATTTGAGGGTTGGTCAGACTGATTCTGCGTCTCGTGACTCTCATCGGGCCCATCCCCATTTGAGCCGTCGTCGGTTGTGTCTTCTTCTTCTTCTGCTTCTTCTTCTTCTTCTTCTTCATCCTCTTCCTCTTCTTCGGACTCCGAGGTGTCAGATCCGGTATCTGAAGTATCGTACTCAGACTCTGCGGACGGAAGGCATTTGGTCTTGCCCACGTGAAGGTAAAGGTCCCCATCTGGGTCGACAACGACCTGAGAAGGGTTGAGAGGCGCGTGCACGCACGCATGGGTACTGGTATCCCTCTCTGGGGTCTGCTCAGAAGCCATGGCAAGGTGATACTGGTGGCGAGACTCACAGTATTGGTGCGACAGTGGGCTGTAACGAAGGTAAGCGCAGGAACAAATATCGAAAGCTTCTGGAAAGAGATTGATTTTGTCTGGTAATCGACGCGAGCGCGTACGGTTTGTTCGCGTGCACGGGCTGGGAATTGGAATCCCCCGTCCAGCTGGGATGTCCGTGGCCGTGGGGGGCAGGTGTTGGGTTCCCAGCGCAGTGGTTCACTCCAGGGGAGAGGAGCGGGAGACACACAAGCGGCTGCTCCCAGCTGGGAGATGCCCCACCGCCAGGTCAGGGCCGTTTCTGCCCCTCCACCCCCTCCAGCGGCGCAAAGGGTGAAAATAATAAAACGCCCAAAGTGCTGCAACAACACAACCGCTGTCCTCGAGCCATAACATTCGCAACGAACGCTCCGACACCACAGGAATATGGCCCCAGATCCAGCAGACAGTACTCTTGAGGGACTGAAGTCTCTGGTGCAAACCACCGCAGCCCTCATCTCCAAATTCGAAACTCTGCTGCACAACATCGCCGTCCACGATAACGACAGAACCAGCAACACTGCGCAGCCGCCCTCCTCTTCCGATACGTCGTCTTCACTCCCCAGCGACCCGCGATCCATCGATGCCCTCGCCCTCGCCCACGATGCTTCGAGTCTCATCCGCGCCCACACCACCAAGTTGTCTCTTCTGATCATCAACGAACCCTTCACCCCCTCCGCCATCAACAAGGTCTTGCGCGAGCTGGTCGCTGGTCCCATTCCAGGTCTCGCCTCCGCTGTGCAAGTCTGCGATGCCGAGAGATACACCAACGTTGCCCGGCAGGACCTGGCATGGCGCTGTTATCGCCTTCTGAAGGAGCTCCGGGGTCTGGTCGAGACCATCCCCTTGGATGGGAAGGCCCTGTCAAACACTCGCAAGAACGGCACCGGAGGAGACAAGGGAAGCTTAGCCTCGACCGGTGTCATATGGGCTGCCTGCGACGACGTCATTCTGCTGAAGAAACTGGGCATTGCCGGCCTGCTGGTCAAGAAGGTCGAGGACTACCGCGACACCCTGAAAGATGTCCTGGAAGAGCTGAAGGAATGGAGCGAGGAGGTCGACGAAGACGATAGTGACGACGATGACGATGACGATGACGAGAGCGACGCGCACGAGGATGACCAGACACACGACGCGGCCGATGCTGCGACCAACTCCCACATTTCGACCCAGGCCATGCTCGACGATCTCATGAACCCGCAACACATCCCCCGCGACGACCCGGACAAGATTCGGGAGCGCTTAGATTCTTGCCTGAAGCGACTTCGCCTCACCACCCTACTGTACTCTGCCGTCGTCAAGCGACGCCTGAAAACCCTGCCTCCTCTGCCTCCCGCGTCTGAGTCCACTGTCCCGCAACGGCTTGACGAGGTCCTCCCGATATTAAAGCGCCTACCGCATCGCTTCGGCGAAGTCGCCTGCTCTTTCTATGAGTTGGACCCGGCCGCCATCGACAAGTCTATGGATTCCTGCTTCTTTGACGCCTTTGCCGCTTGCGAGATGCTCGTGAAGCCCTGGGAAGGCCAAAGAGACGAGTTCACCGACTGGGCAGACAAATTCCAGGTCAGCATTAAGAAGCCGGAGTGACAGACGTTACTGTCATATACTGTCATGTCACTTAAGCATCTTGCGGCGTGCGATATGAAGTTCATATTCTTCATTATGCAGAGCCAGCAGCTCTTCCTGGTGTAACTCATACCCTTTCACGCTCCCGGCCTCCTTTGACAACTTGATACATTCATATGTACAAAATCTATATCATATATACATCTCTCATTGCTGGCCTTGCCCCTCAGTGCCCCTAATTGGCTGTCTGATTATACCACCTGGATGGAGGCGGCGTTGAAGTTGACCTAGTCCCCCCGTCAGCTGCGAATCAGTTTCGGTCACCAGAGTCAAACTTACATGGCCAGAAGCCGGGCACGTGTTGATGATGGCGGGCCCGGTGGTGGACTTGCCGTTCATGGTGATGGTGACGTCGCCGGCGTTGCCGTTGAACGGGACGCGGTAGAAGTAGGCGTGGCCGAACGAGTCCGCCACGGCGGGCGTCTGGCTGACGCCGCCGATGCTGACCGACACGGCCGGCTCCGCGTTGGCGATGGCAATGACGGAGATCACGTCCTCGGTGCCGTCGGCGGCCGAGGCGCTGCCGCCCTGGCCCCAGACCGTGCCTAGATGCTGTCAGTCAGTAAACCACTTGCTGACTTCGTATGTATGGGGGAACACGAGAGAGAGAGAGAGAGAGAGAGAGAGAGAGAGAGAGAGAGAGAGAGTCGGGGGTAGAAGGATAAGGTACTCACCGCCGTCGCTGCACACGGCCTTGGGCGTCGTCCGGTACCAGCCCATGGCGCCCTCGGTCGGCACGGCGATGTCGGGCGTGCCGGCCTTGTACGCGGGGATGAAGTAGGACAGCGGGAAGCGGAAGGCCGAGTGGTCGAAGCCGTTGACGTAGACCTCGGAGCCGGAGACGATCTGGCTGGCGACGGGGTTGTTGAGGTAGGAGGACTCGCCGTAGTCGTTCCCTAACGTTGGTGTGCTGTTGTTAGCTGTCGTTGCACGCACGAGTACGGGTGTGTGGGTGTGGGTGTGGGTGTGTGCCGTGGGAGTTGGCTCGCTCGCTTACAGGTGATCAGTTCGATGTAGGCGGGCATGACCTCAAAGACCTCTCGCCAACGCTCGAACCACAGGTTGTCGCTGGACGAGTACCAGTTCTTGCTCCACTGCGGGAGGTCTGGGGGAGAGGTCAGCAACTAGGCGATCTCGGACAACCCGAACGGGTACCGGTCCTCACTGGTGTAGAAGTAGGGGCTCACGCCCATCATGAAGGGCTTGCCGCCCAGGTTGTCCAGGTACGCCATGTCTTCGCCGTTGTTCATGTCGTAGACGTTGGCCTGGGGCCACGCACCCCAGCTGACTGTCGCCGTGTGTCAATCTCCCACTATTCATTCCGGTGAGGGTTCGTTGGGTGACTTACACGCTCCGTCGATCTCGCCCACACGCGCACCCACGCCGGCAGCGCCCAGAGACGCCCAGTCGGGCATCAAGAAGATGCCTCCGGTATTGGCGCGCACGCCCGCCCAGCCCGCGAAGTCGGGGCCCTCGAAGGTGGAGACCATGGGCAGGCCGTCGACGGTCAGCTGGGAGCCGTAGGCCTTGTACTGGTTGACGTAGTCGGTGACCTGGGACTCGGGCCACAGGCCGTTGGTGGCCATGTCGAAGGAGATGAACATGTTGAAGCCGGAAGCGTCGGCGGCTTCGTAGGCGGCCGGCAGCTGGGCGCCGTTCCACGCGTCGCTCGGCCCCACGTTCAGGGCGAAGCCGTCGATGCCGGCCGCCTGCGCGTCCGCGATGTCCGTCGCCCACTGCACGCTCGACTGCCCGTCCGTCAGGCCCACCATGTAGTGCGCGAAGACCATGCGGCCGGACGCGGCGCCCGCGGCGTCGAGGGACGTGAGGTTAAAGGGGGCCATCGTGTCTTGTCTTGTCTTGTCTTGTCGTACTGACTGACTGACTGCCTGGGCTGACGAGCTGAGAAACGAGCGATGCGAGGATGAGGCTGTTCTCTTTATATACAGACCAGGACGCCTTCAACTGCAAAACCCCAGACCATGATCCCCCATGCTAAGTAAGTAGCCTAGCTGCGCTCGATTTAGCATCTGGGGGTGATGAACGAGGAACTGCAATGGAACGGGGGCGTCACGTCGGCCGGGCGCCCGAAACCCACATTTGAGTCCCGCGCAAGTGAAAACTGGGGAGCCAAGGGGGCAAAGCTGAACGCCCTGAGCCCTTTCGGGAAGGAGGCTCTACAGCACGTACTCTGCTGGTGCAACCTATACTCCGGTTTTTGCCTCTTTGCACTGACTGATACAGGTACTTCAGTAGGATGCAAAACTCCCGCCATCGCTTACCGACACGTGTGTTCGCGGAACCTGGTTGCAACCGTCCTGGCAGTGGGTTGGAAGGATTCCAGGTGATGGCGCCAGCGAGCAAGCTCCGTCAAACTCCGGTCGATAGTCGCATGGCCCTAGACCGCGAGTTTATCTGCTCGTTCAGGTCCAACGTGAGCCATCCTCGCGAATTGTTGCTGGTCCAGTCTTCCAACTGCGCGGTACTTGTCGCATGCTTGGATCGGCTGCTTTCCTTGAACATTCACATGCGCGAACGTCGGGGGCAGGTAGTACGGTACCTAGCTGCAGCGCAACGCAGCGCAAATTACCAAGGAACAGCACATACGGCTGATGCTCCATCCCCAAGTTCATGATCTCCAAAAGGCACCCAAACCACAAGGCCATCCTCGACTAACGTTACCACTTGTCCGAGCATGATGCGTCTAAAAATAGTCGACCCATCCGGCCCAGGTGAACGGGCCGCCACGAGGGAAGACTCGCCGAGGTTGAAATTACCTACCGGCTGCTGTGCCGCAACCGGGAGCTCCTAGCTTCAATATCTTTTGTATCGTCACCACTCGCGAGTCGCGATTCACCGAATCAGGGCACCGAGACTGACTGGCTTTTGTGGCCGGATTGCCTACCTTACGTGCCTGCACGCGGTATTGACGCCTGCTTTGCGACGCGACGGTGCGACAATGCGGCGGTACTCTCGGGGGTCCTCACGATGCCATATCGGAATACAACGACATCGAGCAATTTCCAGGTCGCGCATGTTACGTGGTATACAGCCGGCACGGTATACCGCAACCCGGAGTCCCGGGTCCCCGGCCAGGGGATTGTATGCTAGTCCGAGAGAGACCGCCCATCTGCGTGAGTAGCAACCAGGAGATCGTCAGGGGCCGGCGGTATCGCATGGTAGTTCAGCTCCAGTCGTTCGACGATGCGCCGTGCTACGAACTCCTTCACCAAGACTGGATCCGGTGGTTAGGTATTCTTGGATGAACAGCTCATGGTCCATGAGCTATGTGGACATCATTCTCTTGATCTCGGGCGAGGATGTGTCCAGGAAACCAACCCCCTCCCAGCGTTGAGATTGGGTCTCAATGCAAACCGAACAAGGCTGGCAGTGCATGTGCAGTTGCTTACTTGGTCAACTCATCCCTTCTTGAACGTGGTCAGGCGGATCTAGTGATCTACCTTCATGTTATGCGAACTATTGACTGCCCATAACTGCGCAGCATTTCGGTTGTTATCCCGGTGTCAACCAGGGACCATGGACCGGCAAGAGAAGCGCCCAACGACCCCTCTTGCACATACATCTCGGATGTATATGTCTACAGATCACTCGCATGGCCAACGTACAAATTGGAGAGCACACAACAGACAGTGGGGGAAGCAAAGCGACTCCGTGAGCTTCCCGTACGCAACGCGGCATTCGTAAGCCGGCCTTTACCGTACTGGAAGCCTAGGGACCGCCCGACTGCCCCAAATACAGATGGTTCTGTAGGTGCCTGGGTACCTTAGGTAGGGCGGTAAGAAGATAATGGGGCAGCAACCTGACCTCCGAAACGGAACGGCGGCGAAGAAAGGAATGAAAACCAAAGATAAAGGTACATAGCGAACGAAGCCGGCACGAGGCGTGAATGCGACCGCGGCGAAGGGAAGGCGAAGAAGATGTAGATGGTAGGTTCGGCGGTGGGCTTGAAAGGTAATTTATACATATGCTGTCATGCCACGGTACTGACAGACCACAGGAACTTGAAGAGGTTGCTGTGTGCCGGCGGCATTCGGCACCTCTGCATCGAAAGACATCTGGATCCATGCTCCTCCTCTCACGTGCCGTCTTCCGTACAGTACCTATCGAGCCGACTCGTTCAGAGTTCCCACTCTCCCAAGGCCTAGACTACGGAAGATTTCCGGCGGACGGGGCCAAGTCAATAGCTTCCATCATCAACTTGTCGTTGTTCTAGAACCCGTGTCTACTTTGGTCGACTCGATTGCCTTGCATAGATCTTGCAAATCCCGTCAATCATGTCCGTATCTGGCCACGGTTCCATGTTTTCCATGTGTCTTGGCTACCTTAACTGACACCGTCTCCGCAGCTGGCCGTACATTTCGCACCTTCGCTCCGTGAACCTGCATTGGGGCCAACCGTCCGGCTGTTCGCCTGTTCAGATTCCCATTCTCAGTCAAGTTTTCCCGTTTCGTCCCCGACTGTCACTTTCCGAATGGGCAGGCCGCGGGGTGCATGCATGCCTGGACCCTGCCGAGGCTGCTTTGGCGGTCAACATCGTGTGCCGGTACCCTGAATGAAGCCATGATATAAGATGTGTGTGTGTGTGTGTGTTGCGTTCAGCTTCAAGTATGTTCAGCTTTGCATCTACGAATCGCTTTCCCCCTGCTCTTAGGTAGCCCAGGAACCACCGGTGGAAGCTGCAGGCTCTCGCCATGATGTTGCTTCAGATCTTGCTGCTCTGCGTAGCGGCATTCGTTTCCTCGGTATCGGCCGGTTTCGGATACAAGTCTTCTGGTGGCAACTATGTCATCGACGCCGGTTCCAGCAACCCTCTCGTCTTCAGTGTGAGCGCCAGCAGCTGCGACATCAACTCCATCTTGTTCCGAGGCACCCAGCTTCAGGGCAGTTCCAAGGGCTCCCACATCGCCTCTGGCCTGGGCTCGGCCTCTGTCGATGTCAAGCAGATCAAAGGCAGTACGTCTTCCGCGCCGTGAAAGAACGTGTCAAGAAATAAACGACTTACTAAGTCCCCAGGCAACACCAACTACATCAAGGTAACATGCACGACTTCCACCCTCATCCACTACATGGTGGTGAGAGAAGGCGACAGCACCATCTTCATGGCAACCTACATCTCGGCCGAGCCATCCATCGGCGAGCTGCGCTTCATCGCCCGTCTCAAGTCCTCTGAGCTGCCGTTGGAGTACCCGTACGGCGACGTGTCCACCACCGCCGGGGCCTCGTCCACCGTCGAAGGATCCGACGTCTTCGTGGTCAACGGCGAAACGCGGTCCAAGTTCTACTCCAGCACGCGCTTCATCGACAAGGACGCGCAGTGCGTCTACGGCGGCGCGGACGAGAAGCACGTGTGCATGCTCACGCCGCACCCCGAGTCCTCGTCGGGCGGCCCGTTCTTCCGGGACATCGAGTCCAACAACGCCGGCGGCGACACCAACCTCTACTGGTACATGAACAGCAACCACGTCCAGACCGAGGCGTACCGGACCAACGTGCTGCACGGGCCCTACCTCATGTCCTTCTCGCGCTCCGGCGTCCCCTCCGTCAAGTCGGCCGACACCGAGTTCTTCGCCGAGCTAGACGTGAAGGGCTTCGTGCCCAAGTCCCAGCGCGGCTACGTCTCGGGCACGGCCTCCGGCATCTCCGGCGACTTCCAGCGCGTCGTGCACTGGTACAACGACGTGGCGCAGTACTGGACCATTGCCTCGTCCTCGGGCGCCTTCACGTCGCCGCCCATGAAGGCGGGCACGTACACGATGGTCTTGTACCAGGTGAGCATGGCCTTACCTTTTGACCCACGCCTACAGATTTCCCCCGATCTCTATAAACTCGGCCGACTGACTGACTAACTCTCTGCGTAGGGCGAGTACAAGGTGGCGACCGCGACGGGGGTATCGGTGAGCGCCGGCAGGACCACCTCGCAGGACATCGCCAGCACGGAGAAGCCCCGCAACTCGCTGTGGAAGATCGGCGAGTACGACGGGCAGCCGACGGGGTTCCTGAACGCGGACAAGTTCCTGCGGATGCACCCGTCGGACGCGCGCATGGGCAACTGGGGGCCGGTGACCTACGCGGTGGGGTCGTCGTCCCCGGACCGGTTCCCGATGGCGCTGTTCCAGAGCGTCAACAACGGCGTGACCGTCGACTTCGACCTGGACGCCGACCCGGGCGCCGCCACCCTGCGCATCGCCACCACGCTGGCCTTCGCCGGCGCCCGCCCCCAGGCGATTGTGAATGGCTGGAAGGGCCCGATCCCGGCGCAGCCCCCCAAGATCGACAGCCGCGGCGTCACCCGCGGCGCCTACCGCGGCCACGGCGAGGTCTACGACGTCGCCGTCCCGGCCGGCACCCTGAGGCGCGGCGCCAACTCCCTCACCATCCAGTCGGTGTCGGGCAGTAGCGGGGCGACGTTCCTGAGCCCGAACTTTGTAAGCTGATCTGATCTCACCCGACGATGCTTATGACCTACACACAGAAGCCGGGTATAGTACCTGGGTCGGCTATGCATTGACTGACGCGCTGCAGATCTTCGATTGCGTCGAGCTGTTCACGGCGGGCGGTTCGTCCGCCGCCACCACGCTGGAGCCCGTGACCAGCAAGACTACGGCCCAGCCGGCGCAGACTACTGCCGTGTCCAGCGGTACGGCGGCGCAGTACGAGCAGTGTGGCGGTAGCGGATATTCCGGGCCGACCAAGGTATGACTGTCACTGTCCCCCCTTTTGGCTTTGAGTCGGAGGTACTGATTCCCGCTGGCAGTGCGCGAGCCCCTATACCTGCAAGAAGACGAATGAGTGTAAGTCCACGGCATCTCTGTTTTCTGAGATGTGCGCAAAGCTAATTATGTTCAGACTACTCCCAGTGTCTCTAGAGGAGTCTCTCTGCGGGGGATTTGCAGGACAGCGAAGATGATTAGAGGCTGTGCGCAAGATGGTGGCTCGGTGTATATATACTGCAGTCTGGCATGCTAGACGCGACTCTTAATCGTGAACCACACTCGCTGGCTCCCACTTCACTGCTTCCATTCCATTTCCCAAGTACCTTAACCAGCGGATTGATGGCCAATAGTGGTCCTCGTCTTGGCCTGCGCCGGAGGTTGTGTTGGATCGGCGGACCTCTCCTCTTGCTCCTCCAGCCGCCTGGCAATGGCCGCTCGATTGAACAAGACGTCCATATCCTCCAACGGCCGACCTTTCGTCTCGGGATAGAACAGGATAATGATCTGCGTGTTTTTAGCATACATACGAACCAGTTACTTCTTGTAAGCAGATATGGCAAGGTCAAGGTACGTACGGGCACGCATGCGAAGTTGACGGCCATGAAGAAGAAGTAGATGTTGGCGCCGATCGTTTCGATCCCCACGGGCCATACCTGAGCGACGACGATGGACCCGATAGCGCCGCCGGACGCGGAGAGGCTGAGGCCCCGGGCGCGGACGGCTGTTGGGAAGATCTGGACGAGTTGTAATCCTTGCACAGAGCTTGTAGAGTCTTCTGGTTACTCACCTCTGATCCGTACACCCACGCTGCTGGTCCGAAGCCCATGCTGTAACCGAGGGCGTACACGAAGATAAAGACTACGCATGCAATGTCGGCGGAACGGTTGATGTTGTTGGGGTAGACATGACCCAAGGCGCCATTGATCTAGAATGGGAGGTCAGCGATGATGATTTTGCAGTTCAACCTGAAGAAAGGAACGTCGCAGACACAACGCAAACTTCACACACTACACGCGAACACGTAATATGACCACACACAGACTTACCAGCATACCAAGTCCCATGGCCACGGTTCCCGAGATGAGGGTGACCTTACGGCCCAGACGATCGATCAGGATCATCTCCAGAACCGTCATCCCGATCTTCAGAGTCGATTCGATACCACCAGCCATCAGACTGACGCGGGTCGGAAGGCCGAGCTTGGCAAACAGCGTCGGCAGGTAGTACTTCATAGCGGTAGCGCCGCACATCTGGCAAGAAGTCATGATGAGTAAGGACGAATTAAGAAAACCCACGCGGTATGGTAACGCTGACCTGGGCCATGAACTGCAGCAACGAAGCGCGCCACAGCCGGTTGAAGAGGTGCGGGTCGGTGAACAGACCCAGCCACGTCGCGCCCGACCTCCGGTATTCGTCGACGTCGCGGCAGATCTGCGACATTTCCAGGCCGATCTGCTCGCGGGTGAAGCTGCCCTCGCGGAGCCAAGACAGCGATCTGAGGGCCCTGTCGTGGTAGCCGTGTTCGACCAGCCAGCGTGGGCTATGTTGCCAACCACGTGGTTAGCATCACAGTTCTCCGTACCGGTATATCCCAGGGGGAGGACCCCCGGGGTACACGCGAGGACCTACGTTTCCGGCAGGAACGGCAGACCGACGGCGAACACGAAGCAGGGGATGAGGATCACGGCCAGCGAAAATCGCCAGGACACGTATATAGCATAGGCTGTCGATTCCCAGTACGTGACGCCGTATCCGACCCTTGAATTTCATTCACCCGTGTGTCAGTCAGTCAGTCACGCCATGCGGTCGATTCGGGTAGTGTTCGAGTTGCCTACCAGAACCCCGCGGCAAGACCAGCGACGAAGCCGACGTGGTTGAGCACGACGTACTTGCCACGCTGCCCGGCGGGCGACACTTCACTGTTTTGGACGGTCAGTCATCTTCTTGGCCGCCTCGTACCTCCGCGCGCGGGTGGGAGCGCAGGCGCGCAGACCGACCGACAAACCGACCTCTGGTACAGGGGGACGGAGGTGGAGACGACACCGATGCCCATGCCCGAGATGACCCGTCCGGCCACCACCATGGCGTAGGCGCGGCGTCCGGCGGCGGCGCACTCGAACGCGCAGCCGACGGCGACGGCGGCGGTCCCGGCGAGGGCGGCGAGGCGGCGGCCCAGGAGGTCGGCGGCCGGGTGGGCGAGGAAGACGTAGCTGAGCCAGGTGCCCAGGTAGTAGATGGCGGTGACGAGGCCCTTGCGGGAGGCGTCCAGGCGGCCCACGGCTTCCATGAAGCCCGGGTGCACGAGGACGGAGGACAGGACGCCGACGTTGTAGCTGTTTCCCTCGCTGCGTGAATATATATATACTTACTTACTTTACCTAGTCGTTGGGGAAGACGGGGTGAGAAGGGGGAAGGGCGGATTCGCACTCACCCCCAGGCGAAGGAGCCGATGGCGAAGAAGATGCACAGGCCGTGCAGGCGGAGGACGGCTTTGGGGATCGCGGCCATGGCGTTTCTCGACTCGGGGGTTGGTGGATAAGGTGATGCGAAACAAGACGAAGAGGAAGCAGATCTCGGGTGCTCTTCACATGTGCGGAGATAGTAGACTGCCCACGTTGCCTTTTCCTGTACGAGATGCCATGTCAGTTCATGCAGCCAGTAAGTAGCACACATGGCTCGATGGTTTGCCACTTGAGTGTAGCGATACACACGCGCGCGCCGGCAGTCGTGCATTTCCCCGCAAGGACATTGCTACACTGCATGAGTCCCTTCCGTGATGGGGTAGCTTGCTCGTAAGTATCATCAAGGGACTGAGAGGAACTCTTACGGACATGGCCATGGTGAAAACGGCAGTCCCGATTGACGCTTCCCTGTAGGCGAGCTCGTATAACTAACTATCCCTCATGCTCATCGGGCATGGCGATGACCGGAGTTGATCTTGAGCTATTGTCGCAAGAGGACACTCACCGCGCAGGAAGTCTTCTCTCCCTATATCCCCAATGTGCGTATCCAATCAATTACATTTGACCACGAACCGGAAAACGCCGTGGGAGCTGTACAGCGAACGTCATGTAATAAATATCTTGATATATACCTTACAGCATGCCTACCAGTGGAACACACGCAGGCGGTATCACAGTACTCCGCGCCGACGACCGGATAAAATGAACCCTGCCGCGATACCAAGTCGATCAACGTCACCCCGAGTCCAATGCGGCCAGCGCCAAGGCCGAGTTTTGGGGACTGCTTTAGATTGAGAAATCTGGGTAATAGGGGAAGAACCAGTGGCATCACGGCCGGGATGGCGATGTTTGAGATAAGCATGCTGTAGCTTCCTTAACGGCGTCAGGGTGGTGAAGTCGTGCTTGCTATGACCATATTATATTGATACGTGGTCGGTCGGTCGCAGTGCTAGACGTGTGGACTGGACTGGACTTGACATGTCGTGTGAAGAAGGCCGTCTCTTGTCCTTCATACACAAACGCTGTCTGTTGTATTAGATACCTTATCTATCCTCACAGCCAGCAAGCCAAAGACTCACGAACAATAGACTTATCAAATCCCTCGAATCACTACGTCTCGTCAAATACATGCCCCCAACCAAACACCACCATCACAACTGGCTACTCGTTGACTTCCCAGCATGATCCTCCACCATCATCACAACCATACAGCGGACGAGGAGGACGGTAGCATATCTACAGCTTCAGGCACCGGTAAGCCACACACCAGCCAAGGAAGAGGGAAAATGGGAAAAGAAATACGAAACAAGGGAGAAAAGCAGCAGTAGCAGCAGCAGAAAAGCCAAACCTAACACCGTTGTTTTACCAGACGCCGCCTCGCACACCCCATTCCTACCCCAGAACGCCGCCGACGACGACGACGACGAGGAGAAGGGAGGCGAGACCACGACCCGACCATCACCACCACCTCCACCACCGCCAGAACCCACGCCACGAGTCCGCTGGCGCGACCTCCCGCACAAGGACCAGCTCCTGATCCTCTCGCTATGCCGGCTCTCGGAGCCGCTGTCGAGCGTGACGGTGCTGCCGTACATCTACTTCCTCGTGCGCGCAGCCCTGACCACCACCACCCCCACCACCTCCTCCTCCTCCCCCGACGAAGCCCGCATAGCGACCTACTCGGGGCTGCTCGTAGCCATCTTCCCGCTCGCGCAAGCGCTCGTCAGCGTGCCGTGGGGCCGGGCCTCGGACGGCGTGGGGCGGCGCCCCCTCATCCTGCTGGGCCTGCTCCTCGCGGTGCTCGCGAACACCGGCTTCGCCTTCTCGCGGCGCCTGCCCGGCCTTTTCCTCTGGCGCGCCCTCGCCGGCCTGGCCAACGGCAACGTCTCGCTCATGCGCGCGGCGACGGCCGAGGCCGTCGGCGGGGATCCCCGCTACCGCGCCCGCGCCTTCCTGCTGCTGCCGCTGGTGTTCAACGCCGGCACGGCGCTCAGCCTGGCGCTGGGCGGGTGGCTGGCGCGGTCCGGCACCGCGGGGGAGGAGGGGGTGGCGGTGGCCTGGGCCGGCAGGGAGTTCCCGTTCGCGCCGCCCGCCCTGCTGAACGCGGGCGTGCTGGCCGGCGCGCTGGCGGTGGCGGCGCTGGGGCTGCGGGAGACGCTGCCGGGGCGGGAGGGCCGGCGCGACGCCGGGTTGCGGGCGGGCGAGGCGGTGGCCCGGGCGCTTCGACGGCTGCTTCGACAACAACGCCCTACCAGGCGCCGGCGGCACCTGGCGATGGCGGAGGACGAGGACGAGGATGCGGGTCTGCTCCCCGGGGTCGTCGAGGCGAAATCGGAACGCGACGACGAGGAGGCCTTCCGCGGCAGCAGGAGTGGTAGTGGTAGTGGTAACAGCAGCAGCAGCAGCAGCAGCAGCACCACCAAAATCTGGACGTCCCGCCGCGTCTTCGCCTCCCTGGTCTCGTTCGGGCTGCTGCCGCTGCACAACGCGGCGTTCATGCACGTGCTGCCGGTGTACCTGAGCGCGGCGCCGGCCGACGACTATCACAACAACTCTCACAGCAACAACCACGACAGCCACGACAACCCCCCCGCCACGACGCCGTCCTGGTTCGCGTTCACCGGCGGCCTGGGCCTGCGCGCCTCCACGATCGGGATCTTCCTCTCGCTCTCCGGGCTCGGCGGGATCCTCTTGCAGCTATTCCTGTACCCGCGTCTGCAAGCGTGGCTGGGCACGCGGGGGGTGTTCCGGCTCGCCCTGTTCGTGTTCCCGGTGGCGTACGCGGCGGCGCCGTACCTGACGCTGGTATCCGCCGACCACCACCACCACGGGCCCGGGCAGGAGGAGAACGTAGGGCGGTGGGGGTTCCTGGGCGCGGTGGTGGGGGCCCAGGTGCTGGCGCGCACCCTCGGCATCCCCAGCACGGTGATCCTGCTGACGGAGGCGGCGCCGTCGCGGCGCGTGCTGGGCGCCGTGCACGGGGCCGGGAACGCGCTGGCGTGCGCGGCGCGGGCGGTCGGGCCCGCGGTCGGGGGCTGGGTGCTCGCGCGCGGCGTCGAGGCCGGCGTGGTCGGGCTGGTCTGGTGGGCGTACCTCGTCGCCGTCGCGCTGGGCGCGCTGGCTTGGTCGTACTGCGTCGATGATGGCAGGTGAGTGGTAGTTACTGCGGGGGAGGGTTAGCGGAAGGCTTGCGAGAGTCGAAGTGAAGGAATACTTTACCTATCGAAGTGTTTTTGACTGCGCGCGTGAAAGGCAATCATTATAATTCTTGCGATGAAGTGGAGGACGGCCAAGGATAGGAGAACTAAACTTCTGCACATCCAGGACCGAGGGATGTCGGAACTCAACTCATCCTCATCCTCCTCACGTGTAGTTCGAGCTTCAGACCGATTGCTATCGGCACCTACCTACCTACCTAGGCTTCAAGGTTAGACTTCCCCGGACCTGTGTCCACTCATCCCCGTGGAAAGTACTTACGTGTGAAAACCAGAACACCTTGAACTCAGGCGACGTTGACATTGCAGTGCCGCCATCGAACGTGGGGAAACAAGAAGTGACAACTTGGTTCCGCCACGGTCTTTACTTACCTCCTTGAGCTCCGGCAATGCTCGGTGCCGGCACTGATGCTACGCGCGGCCCAGAGCGGCGTCTTCACGGAAGCCTTTGGCGAGGGCGCAAAAGGGGCATTGCTGGTTCGGTCGGACGAGATCTTCACTGCTCGTTGGTCGAGTCGAGTCTACTCGAGGACCTTAGGTACGGAGCACCTTTCGAGAGACCTCTCCGCGCGGTTCACGTGGTCGTAGGTAGGTAGGTAGGAGAAAATGATACCTTGGCAATGTGGCCGGTGGCGGCATAACTGCGGGACACTGTATTCTGAGAACAGCTGACAAGACAGAATTATGTTCACACTGCTATGTATTCTACCTACCTACTTCTTACACGCCGTTCTAATCTCAACGACTCTGTAGCTCTGGTTAGTCAGGAGGCAATGCGTCCCCTCCGTTGTAAAGTCCTCCGAAGAGCTTCAGCGGTTACACGAACAGCCTTTTTATAAACCCATTAGTCACTTGAGCTCATGGGAAGACAAAATTGGCCAGGATCGAGGGAACATACAATCACTCCTGGACACACAAGGCAGACAGACTTGGCCTTGAACTCGAGTAGTTGATTCAATGGTTGATTGAGAGATGTCCTATTCGAGACCCATCTGCGCCTCGTCACCTATCCCCCACTGTCCCTGATCCCGTTGGTGTCCTTGGATTTCGAGTTCCAACGCGGGGTTCAGAGTGCTGCTCTCGTCGTCGTTCGACCGAACACTAGCAGTTTCGCTTCCTCTTCTCGTGCGGTGCGAAGTATTCGGCGTGCGACGGCGCGTGGAAGAGCCGGGAAAGCGAAACCTACCCGACTTGGAAGAGTTACTGAGGATGGAAAGAGCATCGTCTTCGCTTTTCCCCTGGTCTTTTTCCTGATCAGAGATCGACACTTCGGGAGAGGAGACCGACGGCGCTGGGGTCGACGTCTTCTCTGGCGTTTGGGGTCGAGGTCGAGCTGGCAGTGCCGGGGGAGTAGGCGATGGGGACTCCTCGGTTGGTTCATCTTGCGCTTCTACCAACTCCGCATCACGGTACCACTTGCGTCTTCGGGTCCAACGCCCCCATCCATCTATACCTCTACGACCATTCTGCCACTGTACAACCGGTCAGCACGCAGTGTATAAATCACACCATACCAACGCATCCCTTACCTTGTTGTCGTAGAATATCCACCCCATCTTTCCAGCGTCAGCGTCGTAGTCGGCCTCATCCATGTCGGGCACGCCATCGACGCGCCACTTGCTACCCTTTACCCATCTCCATTTGGCGACGCCATTCTCAACCTCGGGTAGTTCAAACTCGTCTTTGGGGGGGACAGGGTTGTTATGCTCGTCGGTCCACGCTGGTCGTTCGTAGGCAAACAGACTGTTCGTCCAACCCAGCCCCAGCCATCGTCTTTGGTTCTCGTATATGATAAAGGTGAAGCGGACACCCGAATCCAAAGGCCCAGTACGACTCCGTTTTAGCGCCTCCGTCAAGAAAGAAGAAGACATCTTGGCAGACGCCGTAGACGGCTTGGTCTGCTTATCAACCTGTTCGGCGTGGCGCTGAAGCCGTTGCGCCATTGACGAGCCCTCAAACTCCAAGCCGGTGATCCACCTGGCTAGCTGTCGAATGGTGGCACTGCGCCACAGCAAAACCCTCGAGACGCGACAGACCCGCGAATGCCATGTAAGAAAAAGGGTACCGGCGACCAAGACTACCCTCTTGGTGGTAATAATCCGTAGAGGAGGCAAGGTCAGAATGACCCAGAGGGGCGTAACGGCGAGGATTCGCAGGAACAGGGTGGTCAAGGCTGGTCGGGTGGTGGCACTGGTCGCGGTGCGCTGGGTGGATAGAAAGTCGGTCATCTCCAGGAGAGGCTCGAGCAGGATGTTACAGCGGGAGGTGAAGATTTTGAGGGTGTCGACGATCTCATCGAGGGTCTTCTGGTGCCTCGTGCTGGTGGCCTCACTCGCGCCGCGACGGTGGGCATTGCTGCTATTCGCGTCGGTGGCCGCGTCGGACTTCTTGTCTTTGGTGTTGGCGGCACTGGGATGCTCGGCCCAGCCGCTACTCGATAGGGGACTGTACCTCCGTCCGTACATGCCGCATATGATGCCGACGACGAAGACGATGGGACCGGCATAGCGCAAGACCACGTCACCATACTGGACGACGGCCCAAAAGGCAACCAGCAGCAGGAAGCTCTCCCAGGGATCGGCGGTGGTCCAGCTCAAAAGCCCGGCCAGCTTATTCAAAGGCAGCAAGAAGGGGTGGCTGTAGGCGAGGGCGCGGGTGATCTGCGGAGGGGTGGCCAGCAGTAGGGGAGATTTCTGGTGAACGAGGATGGTGGATCGGCGCTTCGCGGCCGAGGCGGCGCTCGAGAGATGGGCCGGGGAGAAGGAGGCATAGGTCGGAGGAGCATAGGAGGGAGGGAGCTCGGAGGAGGCAGCGGAGCCGTCGAGGTCGCCTCGGGGAGTGGACGGGGCCGACATGTGTGTCATCCAGGGAGTGTCCTGCAGGGCGCGAGGGCGGTCTGTGTCAGCGGGTTTGTTCCTCGAAGTCGTGGTCTAGGTAGTCTAGCAGATCAGGGATGCTGTCTGTACTCCAGCAACCCCTCACGACGCCATCTTTGCTGTGTTGCTGTGTTGCCGTGGTGCCGGATCAGGTTGACTCTGGGAGCGGGAGGAGTGGTATTGTGTTATGTGTTTTGTGTTGTGTTGTGTTGTGTTGCGAAGAGTCGGGAGAAAGATAGACTGGTGGAGGGGTGCGCAAGGCTAAGGTACTTTACCGTCTTACCCCAACTGGAAGTACCGTACCTACCGTACCGCACGGCACTGAACATGTACGCAATCTGTCCCTGCGATGACGATCCCCGACAGTGCTGCTGCAACTTTGCAGGTCAACAAGCTTGGCAGCATGAGTGCTAGCATAGCCTGAAAAACGTAGGACTAGCTGCGCTGGCTTCGGCCTAGCTCGCACACCTCCATCCAGGTCGACCTCTCGTGTCCATGAATCAAACCACCAGGCAGCAGGAATGAAGCAGAGAAATCAACTTACAAAAGCAGCCATGGAGCTGATATAGGAGTGGGAGTTGCCAGCAGTGAGCCCGTGATGAGCTCACGCGCCCTCTCCCTCTTTCGCCTCACTCGGGATCCCGCACCGTTCGCGTGTGATGATGCGTAAAGGTTACACCCGCTCGTCGCTGAGGCATGCATGCAAGGTGTGTAAGGTAAGGAGGTGTCTCATGAAGCGGCGAGAACACAACAGTCCAAGTCCATCTCAGCCACTTCCGACAGCGTGAACGTTACCCGGGTAGTTATTATATTGTTTGAACAAGTACGATTGAGCGGATCAGGAGCTCGAATAAACGTCCAGAGGTGCCCCGGTGGTGAGGGCGTTGGCGGATGACGATCCAAGGTACCTACCTACATTGAACCTAGGCCAGCCGAATGAATCCATTTTCACATGTCATTCCAGCCCATCCTCGTATACATGCATGTCCGACCACAACCTTTGCCATGAAATTGAGTATATGCATATAAAGGGTTTCATCTCATGAAGCGGAAGAGATAAGGGGACGGACGCATCACAACGAAAACTGAGAGCTTAGCTTCTTAGGCCATGATCCATTGCAGTACTGCCTACCAGGTAGGTAAGCTAGTAGACATAACTAGGTACCTAGTATGCAAGAGCTCCGTTCATACAAACTCACTGGTTATTCATACACACCGGCCATCCAGCAAGTACTTTAGGCACATCCTCTTCCCCATTACGCATCGGGACAAGTGATATCTTCGTTGACACTTCGCAGCCATCGGATGAATCGGTTCACTTGAACCTTGCTGGTGTCGAACTCATCCCCTTTCTTGCGGTCAAACATGACTCGCACTGGGCCCCGACCATCCTCCTCCGTCAATCGCATGGAAACGATGCTCTTGCCCCCAGAGTTGGGGATCGGCTCTCGGCCATACGACACCACTTTCATCGGGTCGATGACCACCGCTATCTGTCCCTTGTCTGTGCCGAGTTTCGTCTCATCCTCGTTATAGTAGAGTGGTGTGCACGGTTCCTCATCACTGGCCCTCGTCCATGACGTTCCTTCGCTTTCGTACAAAGATAGCGCGAACACAGCGTTCTTCGAGAACTTCACCGCTGTCGTCGCTTTTTGGGTCTGTTCAGCTTCTTCGACCGAAGCATTACCCATATGACCACCGCCCATCTCGAGGGACGAGCCTTCCTTGTCTCTGTCAACGATTGTCTCGTCTTCGTCCAACGATGCTCTTCTTCTGGGCTCTGGACGCGAACTCTGCTCTGCGGTCGAGACCGCTGCGAGCCCGATTAAACTACCAGGGACGGCATGTTGTTCTACCGTATACGCCACCTCTTCGACCTTGACAGTTGGTTCGTCTGGATGGTCATCTTCTCCTGGTACTTGTTGGTGAACGGGGGAATTGTACGTGTGTGATACTTTCCCCGGCATTGGTGACGTAGATGTAGTTCCCGAGATGGTCTCTCGAGGGGAGATCTGCGCAGGTATAGTGGGTATCACACTAGCAACCTGATGTGTGGGTGAAGAGACGGAAAAGCTAGGCTCAGGCATCGGCGGAGAAGCCGATGAGGCTCGTTGTGGTGAGCTTTGTGTCGCCAATACCGGGCGTTTCACTGAGATCGACGACATTGTGTGTGTAACCCCTTCCCGTTCAGACGTGGTGGTATCTTGGCACTCTCGCGCAGTAAGCTGGCGTGCTGCTTGTATGCCCTTCTTGATCTCCTTGCTATTATCCTTGACAGGTTGGCTCTGAGAGTGACCTTGTCGTTCAGAGGTAGACTTCTGATTCCGAAGGCTGTAGAATGCCCAAGGTCTACCAGAAGAGTCAGGCTCATTCCAGTTTCCGACCTCACTGTCCCCGGCATTGAGGTTTCCTTCGTCGGGACCCGAGTAGTCAGCATCGCCTGGAATTTCTCCACCGTTCACTAGAAGTCTTTGGAGCACTGGGTCTAGAGGGTGCTCGTCGGGAGAAGGCTTAGATCGCGACGCCTCCGTGTCAGCCGTGCCAGTCTCGTCATCAAAGTCGATATCCGAGTCATCGTAATCGGCCGGGTCGTTACTGCGATTGGTTTTGTCGCACACTGCTTCACGTGTTTCCCAGGAACCGAAGCCCTCCCTCGAGGCAATCCACCTTCGGGCCGCATTGAACGGATGGTCTTGCTTTTTAGGGGCATTCTTCTTATAAATTGGAAATTTCTTGAGCGCTTTTGCTGGCATCCACCCCACGCTCTGGGATTCATCGAAGAACATGACAGGGAATTTCCTCCACTGGACTCTGGATTGGCCGTCTTGGTATCCTGATGCCCAGCCAACTATGGCATCGGACTGGTATCGGTAGCAACTCGGTGGATTTGAGGCCGGCTGGAGAAGGGAGGTGTCGCGCAGTCGCTGGTTCTTAAGACCACCACCCGCTTGATCGTCCCATCCTAGAATCATGGCCGGATAGTAGCGACCTTCGGGTTTCCAGTACGCGAGATAGATGTGGAAGGTCTTCGGGTTGGTGATTCCTTGGCCGATTGCGGGTGAGGTATAGCGATCCGGGCTCTTGGGGAAAGCGACATCACTGGCTTGGGTCTGGCCACTTCCGGTTGCCAACTCCACCGGTTGCTGAAGCCTGGCTATTTGTTTCGACGAAGATGACCCTCGGAATGCTGACTTGAAGTGTTCCGGGAGCTTATTCTGAGGTCTATAGCCCTGGTCGTAAGCCTTAGCTACTGCGTCGTTGTTAAGCTTTGCGCGCTGCTCATTGCAGTCTGTTACCAGGTATCCAAGAGCCTTTATGGCAGTACCGTGACTGCGGTCTGGATACCCATGGGACCTCCCATGCAAGTGTTTTGCGGCACCATGCAAGGGATTCCGGTTGTTGAACCGCATCTCGTGCTCCTCGCACTTGAAGATGTACCATTTCTTGCTCTGAACTGGGTATTCTTGCATAAAGTCTTTGTGCACAGCATTGCCATTTTGGTAAACCTCGTCGAAGGTGATGGTACGACCAGCGAGATGGTGGTCCTCTGTCGTAGGAGTGGCAACTGGTGTGCGGAGTGCGGTGATCGAAGCTGCCGAAGTGTCGAGGCGAGGGCGCTTAGGTTTCCGGGTGTCTGCTGACGAGGAGATCCGCTTTCTAGGCGGAAGGTGGCAATGTAGCACCAGACGGTCCTGTCCATCGGTATGCTCATGACGAACCGTGCAAGTGGTCCGGAGAGAAGGCAGACAGGACGGCGTAACCGGGATGGCATTTGTAGATGGAGTGGGATCAGGATGGCGGGTGATGCTTGTATCCATGACATAGGATGGTGACAGCGGCAACTGCGCTTGTCGGTCGGTCGGGTAATCTGCTTCGTGGAATTCTCGCTCTTTCTGATGGCGTTCTTTGGCTCGGGATATCATCTGGTCGTAACGCTTCGTTTCCACGTCCACTTCTTCTTGCATGCTTTTCCGGGTCATAGAGACCCAATGGCTCTCATAGATTTCGGCAGGCAAAACCGGCTTGATCATCTGTAGACGATCATTGTGGCGTCTTTCGATGTCGTCGCATGCCCGTTGGTATGAGGAGCCAAGTTGAGCTAGCTCGTTGTTGTGCTTCGCGTTCATCTCATCCTTGCGCTCGAGCCACGCCATCTTCTTATCTTGAGAGGATAACATCCTGTCTCCAGACCTGGCGTGTCGGACCTTGGTTCACATGAGGGTTCATGGAACGAAATACCCTTAGAAGGATATGTCAGCTCGAAGCCATCATGAGTGATAGGAATGAGGCAAGAAGTGTTTTCCCTAGTAAATAGGGTACCTGCAGCATGTCCTGGTGTGAAGAGAAGAGAGATTGAAGATTGGTATGAGGTAGGTAGTAGGGTAGCAACGCGACTTCGAGCGCACCACCTACCCCTAAGATACTTCCTACTTGAGTACCTTACCCGATTGGTACCTGGGATAAGTAACCAACCGGTCCTTAGGTTTGACACAATGAACTAGAAGCTTACCTCGTATCACCCCTGACAACAGGAAAGTGACCGTGGCCCAACAGTCGCTTGGATCCTTGATGCTTTCCTTTCCACGTCGGGTTAGTGATCTCAACGGCGCGAAGGTTGTGAACAAACTAGAAGCCAGCGGTGGTTCCAGGCATTGTGCTAGGAAACAGGTGCGCTGGACCACGCGATGGCGTCGGTGAAAACGATCAGGTAACATACCTAGTATGTGGTGATCCCGGCGGTGGAGGGCGGGTGTTGAAGCGGGTGTTGGAATGCCTGTGGTCCACGGATGTGTTTTTCAAGTCAAAGGAAAAGTCGAACGTGGGAAGCGCGCAGGTGGGTGTCGGGATGTTAGAGGAAAAGCACAGTGCAATGCGGGGGTGCGTGAGAACCCCAATGCCAATACGTAACCTAGTCTGCTCTGTTTGAAGCAGGAAAGCGCGTAGCCCCGTCGGCTTCCTTCCCCGCTAATGCCGGGTTAGCATCGCAAAACACCGTGCGGCCCCCGTACGGAGCAAACGATCGAAGATCCCGGGGCCGTCGTACCCCGTCCCCCGGGGCAGTCAACTGCATACCTTATTCTCCCAGCCCCGGCCAGCCACACCTGCAGCTGTCACCTTTTAAGCTCAAGGCAATGGTGCCTTCACTTTGTCTACTGGTGTTCAAGATCGAGGGGATCCTCTTTATGCTCTGTTGACTACCGGTACATCGTATTAATGTTGTTTGCTTTACTAGCTGGTAGGGCAAGGCAGGTAAGATGTGAGTGTAAGGAGAGGAGAATGATCCCCTTGTCTCCTTTGCAGGCACATCGTAAGAACAAGTAGCTTGCTAGTAATCTAGATACACAGATACTCAGACCTCAAGCTCTTGCCACACCTAATTACTTGTAATGTCATGACTACCTACCTAAAGTCACCTTCGGTGCATTTCATAAGCTACTGCAAGTACACTACTGCTAGACGACGTATCAGTTTTCCTACCTGGCTTGCCTAATCGCCCAGATTAACCCTAAGCCAATACCGCTCAGCTGAGCTGCTTGCACCCGGCCTCGAGTTTCAGCTCATCAGCAGTGGTCGCCGCTCGCTTGCAGAATGAACGTCAAAGCACACTTACCATGCAACTCACAATTACCTGGCGTGAATGACCGTTACGTGGCTTGAATGCATGCCTGCCGGCATGCCCAGCCGACACCAGTGAGGTGGTTCTTCAAGCTACCTTACCTACCTACCTACCTAGGTAGGTAGGTAGGCAGCTAAATACTTTAGGTAAGTAGGTAGTTAGTCAGTCTGGTCTTTTCCCTGTCCCTGCGGCTTCTCCAGAGCAGCACAGACTTTTCCATGGCCCTGGGCATAAGGTTTCCGTTGGATACTTTAACCCTAACTGATGTTACTCCCAGGACAACACGGTCTCGTCACAATTTCCGAGAAGTGGCTCAACATGGCTCCTCATCATTTCCAACCACCAGTACCTGCAAATCCGAGCTCTATCTTTCCTGGCATGTATGGCAATGAATCTCGTAAACCGGCAATGCAGGCAGCCCTGGTCTGAGATACCGACGGACGGGGCCAGAAGCTGAGATCGAACCTTTGCAGCCAACTGTATCGTTCTGCTGATCGATGATGTGCCTACTTGAGTGTAATTAGCTATACGGATTTCTGCGAGCCTAGCTCACCGCCTGATGGCATGAGTGGAGCGAGAAAGTCCCTTCTCGGTCTCAAACGCCAAAAAGCAAAGGGCAATTCGGACAAAAGATACCCTCTTTGCCTTATGACGGGGACAAAAGATGCAAGTGCTAGGACGACCTGCGTATACCAAGCAGGGCTATAGGCGTGCTATTCAAGTAAGCTAAGCCGACACCATTAGCCCATGCTCTTCCTAAGTCAGATCTGTCCTAAGTCATATCTTCAACTGGGAGCGGAATGCCTTACCCAGCCAGTGTGGCACAATGGAAGGCTGACGGGGTTGATGCCTATATACCTAGAGATTGAACAAACACCAAGTGTATGTTGGGGATCGTGAATCACCAGCCATATCCGTAGTCATCGTCACTGTCATTGGCCTTAGTCCCTCGACCTTTACAGCTCCGCCATCCGAGTCTCTTCTCAGTGAAGTCATTCATGTCCAGCTCGTTCATAGCCTTTTCGCGCGCCTCCGTACACGTTTTGCACTCTTCTCCCCTGAATTCCTCTTCCGATTTAGCCACCCCGACCGAACACCGCCCAAAGTAGCCTTTCCGCTTAGCATCTCGACACCATTGCTTGTTGGTACCTTCCGACAGATGCTTGTTGCACGTCGAACAGACCGAGACGGTCTTGATAGAACGGCACATTGTTGCGAGCTTGGGACGGACGCGGGTAGAATCGTGCCAGTACTGCTCGAGGAACCTGAGTCATCGCAACGTAAGCAGCTATCATTCGAGAAACTCGGCAAGACGGGGCGTTGACTGGACGAACCTACCGAGAAGAGGATGACACTGATCGGATTTGGTAGTATGCTTTCGTTTCCAGGTTACCTCAAGCGGTTGACACGGCTTCAGGCAACGAGACTCGTGCTGGCGTACTATAAAACAACCCGTGCTTCAAGTCGGGTATAAGTCGATGGTCTCGCCTTCGGATGCATTGTAGTTTCGAGGAAGTTGCCCTTTATAAGTCATCAGCTTTTCACTTCTGCCGCCACAGCCACGTGCCTACTCGCAAACGCTCTCACGATCCGTCCCATGCATCGAGACCATGTGCGCCGCCTGAACCAGTTGACCTTGCACCGAATGCGTTTTCCTGCGTGTTAGAGAGCAGAGAGGTGCTTGATGCGGGCATTCTGACAGGCTTATGACATGCACGCTGCCATGAGGAAATCCCGGCTACGACAAGGAGGGCTGGTCGCCGGGAACACCATCATACGCTTTGGGCAGCGCATCGTTATATCACCGTCGATTGGAGGCCCAGCCAAGCCCAACACCAGAGCATCGAGAACCTCGTGTTACCGACTACTACCGGATAGACAGATAGTCTCTCCAGAGAGAAGAGAGCACATCTTCTTGTGCGAAGCTCTGAGCGACACCCGGACACCATAACGTGCAGGCGAGGAAGTAGTTCGCGACAAGTCTGAGATTGATGGAATTACCGTCTCCAAGCTTCTGATCTGCGCGGCAGAGACGTTCCTCATATGCATATGGTTCTCTTTTTGGCGATCTCGGTGACACAGCAACGGCTGTTCGCTTCGGCATCCTTGGTATCTCTTCTAGTCATTGTCCACCAGACATTGGTGGTGTCGAGCGAGTTCTAATTGGATATCAGTCTCTCCCATACCAGAAAAGAAATCATACAATGATGGCCAGCCACAGACTCGATGGGTCTACATGTTGAGGAGGGTGCGCATAGCAGACGGGGCTCTTAAAAGCTCGATCGCCCTTGATGATGGTAGCAGAGCAGCATTTCCGCATCGGGAGCCAGAGGAATGATGATTGGCCACTAGCATGGCATCATGTCAGATGGTACCGGTACCTCATCTTTGTCTCGGACTAAGATCGCGGCAGAGGCGCTCTAACGATGTCGATGACGGACTACATCGTCCACGTCCTCAGATATAATGCCAGCCACCACACGCTCGAGGAACAAAGACGCTCCTGCAATCGTCGATGTCGAGCCAGTATTATATCTAGATGTATTGCCGCCCGGTCGTATCGCACATCCGAAGACAACTGCAACCACGAAGACTCTTCCGTACTATTGCGCCTCTCAGAATGCCTTCTTCCAAGGGAAAGCCGACCGATCCCGAGCTCCGCGAGGAACTCAAAGAGGGTAGGTCTATTCGGGAACGCCTTGGGCTAGCGGATGTCCGAGCGCGCCGCTGATGGATGGCAGAAATTAAGCAAGAGCCGAACAAATCCGGAGGTGGTCAAGGACAATGGTCCGCTTGGAAGGTAATGTACCATGATGTTCCCACGATGGTCTTCCCTATCGAATCAAGGTGATGGCTGACATCTTCCATTGGAATAGGCATCTAAGCTTGCGAAGGAATATGAGAAGCATGGCGGCGACTATGAGAATGTACCTGGTTCCAAGAATGAGCCAAAGAAGGGTGATCCTGAACCCAAAAGCGAATCCAAGAAGAAGGCGGAAACTTGAAGGACCTGTAATACTTCCATTAATCGCATTTCTTCGGTGAGCTGAATTCGAAACATCGATTGTAATGTGAAGCTGTTCCCATGTCTCCCTGTGTACGAGGAGAAGTTGGATAGGATATGTACGGATAGGAAGTCTAGTAATAAGAGCGCGCTCTTCATGACAGGTTGCCAGCCGCTACCATCAATCGAGCATTCGGTTCCTCTGCATGTGCTGGTTACAAGATTGCATCTACACCTCTCGGCACTTTCAACCTGGCATATGCACGTATCGAGACGTACGAGGCGAGGCTTAAATGCCAAGCACGGCGGGGAACGGGGATTGGGTCTGGGGTTTTGTGGCTGAAGCTGTCCTGAACAGGGTGGGACTGGACCCCAGACCTGCCCTGGGAGCTCATAGCGTTTCGTGTCAACTTGGCTTGGTGCACCACCACCACCACCACCTGCACTAGACACAGCTGCCAGGAGGTCATGTATTGGCCAGCTATCCGTTCTTCACTTTCCCGTTGTTAAACCCGACCTCCCACCTTAACCACCGCCAAACATGAGGCAATCGCAGGCTGTGGTGCTCATGAGCATTATTGCTCGCCATGGGATCACCACAGCATCGTCATTACCTCGAGGTGTTGGCCCAGAATGTAGGTTTAGCCTTCCACTCCGTCGACAATACGTCCCGGCATAGCTCCGTGAACTCGAGTCCCTGTCCGCTAACTCAATTCTGCAGTCGTGAAATTCTACGAACTCAAGGACAAGTTCACCTGTATAGGTCACCCCTCCATTACGATCTCGGCCTCCCAAGTAAACGACAATTCCTGTGATTGTCCTGATGGCTCGGACGAACCTGGCACCGCCGCCTGCGGTTTCCTAGATCACCTATCCCCCGAACAGCCCTTGCCGGGTTCCCTATCGGGCTCGACAAACACCACCAACGCCCTTCCGGGTTTCTGGTGCGAGAACAAGGGCCACATCGGCGCCTATGTACCCTTCATGTTTGTCAATGACGGCGTGTGCGACTACGAGCTCTGCTGTGATGGAACAGAAGAATACGGGCACGCAGGCGGTGTCAAATGCCCCAACAAATGTGCCGAGATCGGGAAGGAATGGAGAAGAATCGACAAGGAGCGAAGAGAGAGCCTGGAACGGGCCAACAAGAAGCGGCGGACCATGGCCAAGGAGTCTAGGGAGCTCCGACGGCGGGTCGAAGCCAAGATCAGCAGCCTGGAAGGCGAGATCAAGGAGCTTGAAGTGAAGCGGGACGACCTCAAGGCGAAGCTCGAGGACGTCGAGCGGTCCGAACGGGGAAAGGTAGTGAAGACCGAAGGAACTGGTAAGCTCGGCGTGCTGGCTGGCCTGGCGAAAACCAGAATCAACGAGCTGCGGGATGCCCTCAGCCAAGTGTTAGGAGAGCGCCACCAGTTACAGGATAGACTTGCGGAGCTGGAGGGCATCCTGTCGGCATTCAAGGAGGAGTACAACCCCAACTTCAACGACGAAGGTGTGAAGAAAGCCGTTCGGGCCTGGGAAGACTACGCCGCTAAGAAGGTCGAGGAGGGCGCCTCCGAGATCAACGAGGGAGAGTTGCTTGAGGTCATGAAAGAAGACGGTGAGAGTTCCGGTATCAACTGGAATGAGTTTGAGGACGAGGAGGGCACCGACACGGATATACGTGAGTCCGATTCCCTAATCCCCATCGAACTGTAGGCAACTAACAGACGCATTAGTGTACAGCCTCGAGGCCTACCTGCCGGGTCCTGTACGGGACTTCCTCCATGAAAAAATCTTACTTCTCCGGATCTGGCTCATCCAGAACGGCATGCTGGCCGACACCAATGCGGGCAAGGGCGAGTCGAAGCTGGTCAAAGCCGCGCGAGAGGCCTACGAGGCCGTGAACAATGACGTCAACTCGAAGCAGCGCACCCTGAACGAGCAGCGGAAGGATCTGGAGACGGACTACGGCGTGGACGACATCTTCCGGTACTTCAAGGGCAAGTGCATCTCGACGGACGCGGGTGAGTACACGTATGAGCTATGCTGGCTGGACAAGACGTACCAGAAGAGCAAGAAGGGCGGGGGCAAGACGAACATGGGCACCTTCGACCGGATCGACTTCGACGAGGCGGACGAGGAGGAGCGCCACGACGGCAAGGGGCTCGGCCGCGGCCGCCGCATGGTCCTGCGCTACGAGAATGGCCAGCACTGCTGGAATGGCCCCAACCGCAAGACCGACGTCTGGCTTACCTGCGCCGAGACCGAGGAACTCTGGCGCATCAGCGAGCTCGAGAAGTGCGTCTACAAGATGGAGGTCGGCACCCCGGCCGTCTGCGAGGAGGCGGTGCAGCCGGGTGGTGCCCAGGCGAAGGACGAGTTGTGATGGACGGTAGGGGGACTCACTTGGATCTACCCAAGCAGAGGTCACGCTGTATAGATGCACGGACGGGGGCTGGAAGAGAACAGCTCTCCCACGTAAATGTGATCATGAAGCGCGTTATATTGGCATTTTCAGCCGTGGTATCATAGGTTACTTGCTGATTCGGTGACAATTCGGTCCCTTCGTTCTTCTTCCTACCTGACGGCTTCGCTCCTCTTGTTGTACGCGTCCACCATCTTCCGCCGCTTGTTCCGCTCTTCCTGCTCCGCGAGCACCTTGGCCGTCAACGAGGCGGTCATGGAGTTGTTGATGCGGCTCGAGATGTCCTTTTCCTTGTCCTTTTCGCTCGCCACCTTTTTCGGCTTCTCCGGGTTCGCCTCGTCGGCCCCTGCCTTCCGCTTCTTCTGTTTCTTGTCGCTGTTGCTCTTGTCCTTCTTCAGATTGTGCGTCAGCCCCAGCGTCTTGAGCGCCTCTAGCCGCTTCGTGCACCGCTCCACCTCGCTGTCGGTGGAGGGGAGCACGGGCACGATATCGCGCGCCTCGAACGGCGAGCTGCACTCGGGGCAGGTTTTCTGTTCTTGTTGTTTCTGCTCCTCCTCGGTCGTGGTCGTGGTCGTGGTCGTCGGTGTCGCACTAAGCTCCTTCATCGCGACGTCCGCAAACACGTGCCCGCACGGCACAACGTAGACGGCCTTGGTCGCGGGGCCGAGCTCTTTCATGCTCACGGGGCAGGCGCGGAACTCCTTCTCCTTGCCGTCCTCGCGCCGTTGCTGCAGCGTGAACTTCAGCTTCACCACATCCCGCGTGCTACGGATTCCCGTGCGCGCGAACTCGGCCACCGGCGCCGACTCTTCGCCCGCCAGGCACAAGAGTACCGCCTCGTAGTTGTACAGCCGCCCCCGCCAATCCGACACCGTCGTCGCCGCGTCCAGCGTCTCGCCCGTCAGCGCGCAGTGCGTCCACGCGTGCGATAGCGATTCCAGCGCTGTGGCTTTTTGCTCGGAAGCGGTGGGCGCGCGCGCCGCTTCTTTCACCAGTTCGCGCCGCTTCGGGATCGAGCCGCCGTCGTTTCCCATGGTTGCGATTGTGGTTGTGGTGGGAGGGTCGAGGGGATTGGAAGTTTTCAGGTGTCGGTATGTACTGGTGGCACCTCTAGGCAGACAGCGGTACAGTAGGTAGAGGCTATACTCAATCAAGTATTCGTCAGCTAGATGTTGAAGTATAGAGAGCTGTTTGCTTGTTCCCGGTGATTGGGAGGCAATGCGCAAAGTCGTAGATGGAGGATGGCGACGATGGAGGGCCCAAATGGTGTTGTAGTGGCGGCTTCAGTGACAGATAAAATGGAGCTAGCAGTAAGGCTCAGCGGACCGCCCAGCTAAAGATTCAGGAGGCTAGCACCACCTTTTGCACTGACAGCCCTTGCACCTTGCACTGTCAGCTAGTCCAGAAAGAGTTAAGATACTCTGACTTTGGCACGGCATGATCCATGCAACATGCTTTTAAGCAATAGTGGGGGCCTCCATTCGGCATTAAAGCCGTCAAGCCTGTGAGAGCGCGACGATGATGCGCCAACCACAGCCCGCCCGCCTGTCCACTGCAGCTCCAAGTCGCTGGCCCATGTGAGCTTCGGTTGGACAAGTGAACCGCCAACTCAACCTGCGAACGCTGACAACTGCGCTCGGTCGATCCGCAAACCTAGAGTCCATCTCCCCTACAGACCGACAGCCCGACAGCCCGACGGAGCGACAGCACGCTCTCGCATTCTTCGCTGCTACTGCTACAACTGCCCACCCCATCCCATCCCGTCCCGTCGCTCTTCCGACGATCGATCGTATACCGGATCAACCTCTACCATCGACCTCCGATTTCCATTCAGCCTCCTGCTGTTTATCGTCAAACCGCGCCCAACCGACCTTGCGATCCAGCATCGCAAGCTACCATCAACACCCTTCATGCGCCTATAATTCCTTGCTCGTCCGCCTGCAAGCTGTTGTCAAGCCCGGCTGAGCAGCCCGAGGGCGACAACCACCACAGCTGCCCACCATGGCGGCGCAACAGCAGCAACAGTTGGCCCTTGAGGCTCTCGACTCCATCACCCGGGATCTAAAGTCCAGGTAATCGCCGCAAGCTTATCTAGGGCGACTTGACCCAGTAACTGATGAGTGGTATCTTCCAAATAGGGCCGGCGATGATGTGCGAAAGCGGGCGGCTGCCCAGCTGAGAGACCTTGTTACTGTTTGCTACAGAGGTACGCAAATTACTTCACATAATCTCCTGTTCCCACGCCTGTTCTCCCATACCGATTCGAGTGCTGCGGCATCTGTCTTTTCCTGGTTACCCGATAGCAAATGAGAACCTGGCCGCTGACTTCCTGCCACCTACAGATTTCCAGTCCGATCAGTTCAATCTATTCTACAACTCGGTCAACAACAAGATCACCACATTAATGCTCCATGGCAACGATTCTTCAGAACGATTGGGCGGTGTCTACGCTCTCGATGCTCTTGTCGACTTCGAAGGTGTGGATGTCACCGCCAAATACACCCGCTTCACCGCCAACCTCAAAACCATCCTACGCGGCAAGGACATTGTGCCTATGCAGCCTGCGGCGATCGCCCTAGGCAAGCTATGTCGCCCCGGCGGTTCCCTTATTTCCGAACTGGTCGAATCCGAGGTCAAGACGGCCCTCGAATGGCTCCAATCAGATCGAATCGAGGAGAAGAGATATAGTGCTGTCCTTGTCCTTCGCGAACTGGCCCGGAACGCCCCGACCTTGATGTACGCCTACGTTGGTCTCATCTTCGACCTAATATGGGTTGGTCTTCGCGACCCACGTCATCTCATCCGTGCGACGTCTGGCGAGACCGTCAGTGCCTGCTTTCGCATCATCCGCGAGCGGGATCAGGAGATGAAACACAACTGGATGACGAGGATGTACAATGAGACCTTGGTGGGCCTTAAGATGAACACGGTCGAGTGCATCCACGCTTCCTTACTGGTGCTGAAAGAGCTCCTCGAGCAGGGCGGAATGTACATGCAGGATCACTATCAGGAGGCTTGCGAGGTCGTCTACCGCCATAAGGATCACCGCGATGTCACCATCCGAAAGACGGTAGTCACGCTCATTCCAGACTTGGCTGCCTACTCGCCCGCCGATTTCGCCCACACCCATCTCCACAAGTTCATGTTGTACTTGTCAGGCATGTTGAAGCGAGAGAAGGAGCGAAATGATGCTTTCCTGGCGATTGGCAATGTCGCCAACTCAGTAAAGAGTGCAATCGCGCCCTACCTGGATGGCGTGCTCATTTACGTCCGAGAGGGTCTCAGCTTGCAGTCCCGCAAACGTGGCTCCGTGGATCCGGTCTTTGACTGTATCAGCAGACTGGCTGTGGCAGTTGGACAGACTCTGAGCAAGTACATGGAGGCCTTACTGGATCCCATCTTTGCCTGTGAGCTCACTCCGAAATTGACACAAGCTTTGGTCGACATGGCCTTCTATATTCCGCCAGTGAAGGCAACTATCCAGGAGAGACTCCTCGATATGCTCAGCAAAGTGCTCTGTGGAGAGCCTTTCAAGCCTCTAGGAGCACCTACGCCCAACACGCTCTCCTCGGTTCCTATCATTCCGAAGGACGCCAAAGACCCTCAAGTGTACGAACACCGAAAGGCAGAGGTAAAGCTCGCCTTGAACACTTTGGGTAGTTTCGACTTCTCAGGTACGTTGTTGTGTCTGAACATCCTCCTAAGACGAGGACCATGCTAAAGGAAGTGACCGTACAGGACACGTGCTTAATGAGTTCGTCCGTGATGTTGCTATCAAATATGTCGAAGAAGACGATCCCGAGATTCGCGAAGCTGCTGCCCTTACCTGCTGTCAGCTCTACGTGCGCGATCCAATCGTGAATCAGACGAGTTACCACGCATTGCAGGTTGTCGGGGATGTCATTGAGAAGTTGCTGACCGTAGGCGTGTCGGATCCACAGCCAAATATTCGCCGAACTGTGCTGGCCGCGCTGGATGAGCGATTCGACCCTCACCTCGCCAAGGCGGAGAACATTCGGACACTTTTCTTTGCACTGAATGACGAGGTTTTCTCGATCCGGGAAGTGGCGATCTCGATCATAGGAAGGTTGGCGCGGTACAACCCGGCATATGTGATACCATCACTGCGAAAAACCTTGATCCAAATGCTCACCGAACTGGAGTTTTCCGATGTCGCGCGCAACAAGGAGGAGAGTGCTAAACTCCTCAGTCTTCTGGTACAAAATGCCCAAGGGCTTATCAAGCCATACGTGGAACCTATGATAGAAGTGTTGCTTCCCAAGGCAAATGACACCAATCCTGCCGTGGCAGCTACCATTCTGAAAGCGATTGGCGAGCTTGCGACAGTGGGTGGCGAAGACATGCTACCGCACAAGGACAAATTGATGCCCCTTATCATCTCCGCGCTACAGGACCAAAGCTCGATTGCGAAACGAGAAGCTGCACTCCATACTCTCGGCCAGCTTGCTCGCAACTCGGGTTATGTCATCGACCCCTATCTGGAATACCCACTTCTACTCGAACTCCTCCAAAATTTCATCCGCGCTGAGCCTCAACGGGGACCCTTGCGGCAAGAGACCATCAAGCTGATGGGTATCCTTGGAGCTTTGGATCCGTACAGACATCAGCAAGTGGAAGAACGTACACCTGATACGAAGCGACGTGTTGAGAGCAACCGCATGACGGACATATCCCTCATGATGACTGGTCTTACCCCTTCGAACAAGGAGTATTATCCGACGGTCGTAATCAACGCCCTCTTGAACATCCTGAACGACCAGTCGCTTGTACAGCATCACGCGGCCGTGATCGAGGCAATCATGAACATCTTCCGCACCTTGGGATTGGAGTGTATCTCCTTCCTGGACCGCATTATCCCCGCCTTTCTGATGGTCATCAAGACTTCCTCTAGCAATCGGCTTGAGTCTTACTTCAACCAACTGGCCATGCTTGTCGCTATTGTACGTCAACACATCCGAGTGTATCTGCCGTCTATCGTGGAAGTCTTGCAAGAATACTGGAGTGTGGGTCCGAACCTCCAGTGCACCCTGTTGAACCTTATTGAGGCTATCTCGCGATCATTGGAAGGCGAGTTCAAGATATACCTGGCGGGTATGTTGCCCATGATGCTGGGCGTTCTGGAGAAGGACTCAACTACCAAAAGAGTACCCTCGGAAAAGGTGCTTCACGCGTTTCTGGTGTTCGGGTCCAGTGCTGAGGAGTACATGCACCTCATCATTCCCGTCATCGTGCGGACTTTTGAGAAGCAGGGCCAACCCACGTTCCTGCGAAAATCCGCCATCGAGACGATCGGCAAGATCTCACGTCAAGTCAACCTCAACGATTTCGCCGCAAAGATCATCCACCCCCTTTCACGCATACTGGCTAGTGGTGACTCGTCCCTGCGACTCGCTGCACTGGACACGTTATGCGCCTTGATTCATCAGCTCGGGAAGGACTACCTGCATTTCGCTGGCACTGTGAACAAAGTACTCCAGGCCAACCAGATCCAACACTCCAACTACGACTTACTGGTGAGCAAGTTACAGAAAGGCGAAGTGTTGCCCCATGATCTCAGTTCAGAGCAACGCTTTATAGATCAGCCTGATGAGCCTTCCTTTGCCGAGCTTGGTAGTAAAAAGCTGGAAATGAACGCCATTCACCTGAAAGCCGCCTGGGACACGAAGGGCAAGTCAACCAAAGAGGATTGGCAAGAGTGGCTGCGGCGTTTCAGCACGACCCTGCTGACTGAATCTCCCAACCACGCGCTTCGGGCTTGTGCTATCTTGGCCAGTGTTTATCTTCCTCTTGCACGAGAGCTTTTCAACTCGGCCTTTGTGTCTTGTTGGAGTGAGCTCTATGAGCAATTCCAGGACGAGCTGATCCAAAACATTGAGAATGCTATCCGGTCCGAGAATGTTCCCCCTGATTTGCTCGGTCTCCTGCTCAACTTGGCCGAGTTCATGGAACACGATGACAAAGCACTGCCAATCGACATTCGGGTACTCGGCAGGGAAGCAGCTCGTTGCCATGCGTACGCGAAGGCTCTTCATTACAAGGAGCTGGAATTTCTGCAAGACCAAAGCGGACCAGCAGTCGAGGCACTGATTGTTATCAACAATCAGCTTCAACAGTATGACGCAGCCATCGGTATACTTCGCAAGGCGCAACTCTATAGAGAGGGCATCCAACTGCGAGAGACTTGGTTCGAGAAGTTGGAGAGATGGGAAGAAGCTTTGGCCTTCTACAACAAGCGGGAAGAAGAGATTCCTGCCGACCAAGCTGTACCGCTTGATATCGTGATGGGCAAGATGCGGTGTCTGCACGCTCTCGGAGAATGGGATGCCCTGGCCAGTCTGACCGGTAACACCTGGGCGAACTCGGCGCCGGAGATTCAGAAACGCATTGCCCCTCTCGCCACTGCGGCCGCGTGGGGTTTGGGCAAGTGGGATTCCATGGACAACTACCTACAGTCCATGAAGCGGTACTCGCCAGATCGGTCTTTCTTCGGGGCCATCCTTGCCCTCCATCGAAACCAGTTCAGGGAGGCGGCCAACTGCATACAGCAGACTCGGGAAGGGTTGGATACTGAGCTCAGTGCGCTGGTTAGCGAGTCGTACAACCGCGCATACCAGGTGGTGGTTCGTGTGCAAATGCTTGCTGAGCTCGAGGAGATCATCGTCTACAAGCAAGCCGACGACAAGAAGAAGGCGACGATGCGACGCACGTGGGAGAGTCGTCTGAAGGGATGTCAACGCAATGTCGATCTATGGCAGCGCATGCTTAGGCTGCGTGGGCTTGTCATTACGCCGGCAGAAAACATGCACATGTGGATCAAGTTCGCCAACCTGTGCAGAAAGTCAGGTCGGATGGGTCTAGCTGAGCAGTCGCTCAAGCAGCTCATGGGGACGGACCATCCCTTGGACACGGTCATCCCTTTCTGGAACCAAAATGCTTCGGGCCAGCAGAACGCAAGCCAGCGAATACCACCCCAGATTGTCTATGCGGTCCTCAAGTACTTCTGGGAATACGGCCAGCAAGCGAACATGCGCCAGACCAATCACGCTGAGAAGACGCTGTTCTGCCTACGCAAGTTCACCGCCGACACGGCCCAGGGTCTGGAAATGGCTCGGGCTTCTCTGCAAGCCATGCCGAACGGAGTAGACCCGATGGGCGACTACGGCTTTCCCGCCAACATGGACCCGGCCATCTCCAACCCCAGGGCGCAAAAGGCTCTTCAAGATCAGACGGTGCTGCTCGCGAAGTGCTATCTCCGGCAGGGTGAATGGCAGGTCGCTCTTAACAAGAGTGATTGGCAGCATCACAGCGTTCAGGACATCCTTACCTCCTATTCCAAGGCGACCCAGTACAATCCGAAATGGTACAAAGCCTGGCATGCTTGGGCTCTGGCCAATTTCGAGATCGTCCAGACTCTCAGCTCGGCTCCGGATAGGGGTACCACTCGGGTGGAGCCGGCCGTGATTTTGAACCACGTCGTGCCAGCAGTGAACGGGTTCTACAAATCGATCGCCCTGTCGTCCGGAAGTTCTCTTCAGGACACCCTTCGCTTGCTCACGTTATGGTTCGCGCACGGTGGCAGTGGCGAAGTCAACGCGGCCGTCACCCAGGGCGCGTCTACCGTGAGTGTTGATACTTGGCTTGAGGTGATCCCTCAACTCATTGCCCGTATCAACCAGCCCAACGCGCGGGTCCGTCAGTCCATCCATAACCTCTTGGCCGACGTGGGACGCAACCACCCGCAGGCCCTGGTCTACCCTCTCACTGTCGCAATGAAATCGGCCCAGAGTTCTAGGAGATCCAAGTCGGCCGCCCTGATCATGGACAGTATGCGTCAACACAGCGCCAAGCTCGTGGAGCAGGCGGACACCGTCAGTCACGAGCTGATTCGTGTTGCGGTGCTGTGGCACGAGCAATGGCATGAGGGTCTCGAAGAAGCATCCCGAGAGTGGTTCGGCAACCACAACATCCAGGGCATGTTTGCCCTTCTTAGCCCCTTACACGAGCAGCTCGAACGCGGACCCGAGACCTTGCGGGAAATCAGCTTCGCGCAAACGTTCGGGCGGGATCTTACGGAAGCGCGAGAGTGGTGCAAGCAATACGAGAGTAGTCATGATATCAGCGACATTAATCAGGCGTGGGATCTATACTACGGGGTATTCCGCCGCATACAACGTCAGCTACCACAGATGACAACTCTCGAGCTTGCCTACTGCTCTCCCAAGCTGCTCAACGCCAAGAACCTGGATCTTGCGGTGCCCGGCACCTACCGAAGCGGTGCCCCTGTCGTGCGGATCATGTCTTTCGAACCGACGTTTAGCGTGATTAACAGCAAGCAACGTCCTAGAAAGCTCAACACCAACGGCAGTGATGGCAACTCGTATGCCTTCTTGCTGAAGGGTCACGAGGATATCCGACAGGATGAGCGCGTGATGCAGCTGTTCGGTCTCTGCAACACGCTGCTGGCGAACGACTCGGAATGCTACAAACGTCACCTTGGCATCCAGCGATACCCGGCCATTCCTCTTAGTCAGAATTCGGGTCTGCTTGGCTGGGTTCCCAACAGCGACACGCTCCACGTCCTCATCCGTGAGTACCGCGAGAGCCGCAAGATCCTGCTCAACATCGAGCATCGGATCATGCTGCAGATGGCACCGGACTACGATAACCTCACCCTGATGCAGAAGGTCGAAGTGTTTGGTTACGCGCTGGACAACACCACGGGGCAAGACCTGTATCGCGTGCTTTGGCTGAAGAGCAAGAGCTCCGAGGCGTGGCTAGAACGGCGGACCAACTATACACGCAGTCTGGGTGTAATGAGCATGGTGGGATACATCCTCGGACTCGGTGATCGACACCCAAGCAACTTGATGCTTGACCGTATCACCGGCAAGATCATTCACATTGATTTCGGTGATTGCTTCGAGGTGGCGATGAAGCGCGACAAGTACCCCGAGCGAGTGCCGTTCCGTCTCACCCGGATGCTCACCTACGCCATGGAAGTCAGCAACATCGAAGGCAGCTTCCGCATCACCTGCGAGCACGTGATGCGGGTGCTCCGCGAGAACAAGGAGAGCGTGATGGCGGTGTTGGAAGCTGTAAGTGCAACCAACCATAGCCCAAAACCATGTCGATGAAGGCAAACTAACTCGTACTGCAGTTCATCCACGACCCCTTGCTGACCTGGCGTCTCACCAACGCCGCGTCGCCGGTAGGCCCCAACTTCCGGACGGACCGCGAATCCTCGCTCGCCCAGCGCCCTCGCCGTTCCAGCATCCTCGAGTCGGATCACCCTCCGTCCGAGTTCCTGGCCACGCAGCAACCGGGCGTCGACGGCATGCCCCACCCGAGCGCCCGGGCACGAACGCGCACCAACTCGTCGCTACTTAACGGCTCGACCATGGTAGACGGCGGTGCCGAGACGGCCGAGATGCAGAACGCGCGCGCGGTCGAGGTGCTGGACCGCGTCAACCAGAAGCTCACGGGCCGCGACTTCAAGCCGGCCGAGGAGCTCGAGGTGGTGCAGCAGGTCAACAAGCTGATCATGGAGGCTACCAAGCTGGAGAATCTGTGTCAGCATTATATCGGCTGGTGTTCGTTCTGGTAGATGATGATGATGTATTGAGGAGATGCGATGACGATACGGTTACAGACAGTCCTGTTCGGAAGGAAGTACCGTGGTGGACGTGGACGCATGGGAGCTAATCAAGGTCGTTGCGAGGCGTTCGTTTCGTGTTTCGGTACCTTGCGGTGTTGGTATGGATGGCGATGGGGTTCTTCTGGCTTCGGGCAATCATTTCCGCGCTTGATGATTGATGGCCCCTATCTGTTTCGTTACACCGTCACGTCACAGTCGGTGTCGCTGGGTTTGTGGCCAGGCTCCTCGCGCTACTACTAGACAGATGGTCTATAGAGATTTGTGCAATGGATTCAGTACCTTGGACGTATCACCGTCCTTTGCAGTTGGTTATCGGAAGTGATGTGCGCTAAAAACAAGGTATGCTGACTTCGGCTTGTGCCATGTAGACAGACGAATTGCACTCTACGAGCATTTTCACACATTCACCAAGACAGGACAGATGGGAAGACAACCGTAGATATCACGAGTACCTGGGGTATCTATCCATCTAGAAGGGGGGTATCATCCATCCAGCCCCAGACACCAGACGCCGTGTGTGTGTGTGTCCCCGAAACCGTGAACGGGGAAAAGACAACCGACCCGATCGACACTCTGCCTTACGGCAGGCATGCAGTCACCGCACCTTGTCGTTGTTGTTGTTGTTGTTGTTGTTGACCAGGTGCAGTGCAGTGCATCGAGCCGCGAAACGCCACGCGGGGCAGCAGAGCCGAGATCACCTGCCTGGAAGGGGAGTGAGAGAGGAAAAACGCGGCGCATCGAAGAATGGAGCTGCACGCCGTGTCGATCCCATGAGGCGGGGTGCGGAACGAAACGAAAAGAACGAAAGAATTCAGCGCAGTCTTCCGCGTCGCGGCTAAGGCGAAGCCGGAGATGCAGAGAGGGAGGCTGGGGAGGCTGGGAGAAAGGAAACGCGTCGCTGCGTTCATGCGTGTATGGTCAGCTTGCTGAGCGCGGAAGACGGGGACGGGGAAGGGAGGGAGGGCTTACCGAGGCGTGGCTGACGATGGGTCTTGGGGTGGTATCGATGTGTATATCTTCCCGGCGAACAGACACGACGGAGAATAGGTAGAGACGACGGGGAGGGAGAAAGCCGTGGCGCACCACCACCACCACTCCTCCGTAGCCTCCTCAGCTTCGACATGCCCTTACCAGGACTCTGGGAACCTCTCGAACGCCAGGGGATCCTCGAGCGCCTCGTCCTCCTCTTGCTGCTGCTGCGCAAACTGCGACGTCGCCGCCGCCGCCTGGCGGTGGTACCACGCCTCGCTACCATAATCTTCATCAACATCATCGGCGTCGACCCCGGCGTCCTCGTGCGCGACAGTGGGTTCCTCGGGGTCCCGGCGCCGGCCGTTCATGGTGACATAGCGATCGGGCTGCCACGCCACCTCGACCTCGAAGGTGCCGGGCGCGGTGAGCGGCGCGCAGAACGTCGTCGCCTTGACGCGGCGGTAGTAGGCTACGTCGCGGACGGGACGGTCGGAGTGGTCGGGGTACATGGTAGCGGTAGCAGGGTGCGGGGGAGACGGCGGCCACGCGCAGACGTCGTCGTTCGTCTTGCTGGGGCCGGGACTACTGCTGCTGCTACCGGGACGGGTCACGGGGGGATACGAATCGTCCTCCTCTTCCGGCTCCGAGACCAGGTCCCAGGCTTCGGCGGCGGTGGCGGCGTGGCCCCATTCACCGGTTACGCTAGGGTCGGCGGTGGCGGCGTGGCTGGCCGGGCGATGCGCAGGTGACGGGTTCCAGGGGTCAGCCCAGCCGTCGTCGTTGGCGGTGTTCTCCAGGCAGCTCTCCGTGTACGCGTTGTAGGCGTCCCGCCACTGCGCGTCCGAGTCCGGGGCCTCGTCCTGGGGCTCGGGCTGGTCCGAGTCCCGCGGGTCGAGGTCCCATCCGGCGGCCTCCGTCTCGACGTCGACGGGCCCCTCGGCGTCCCAGGATTCGCCAATGGCCTGGGACTCGATAGGCTGAGGGAAAGGGTTCACACCCCAATACTCCTTTTCGTCTTCAAACAGAGGGGGGAAGAAGTCGGAATATTGCTCGTCCTCGGGGTGGAAGACGAGGTGCTCGAACAGGTTCCAGTCGAGTTCACCCATCGCCTGCTGCTCCCGGAGGTCCCTCGCCAGGATATGGTGCTCCAGGCCGTTGCTGGCTTCGAGGCATCGGATAGCAGTGCAGAGGGCGATGGGCTCGGGGAAGTTGCAGCCATCGTCGACGAGGTCGTTGTACGCCTCACAGAAGCGGCGGAGGAAATCGAGATAGGTCTCATCGCAGTAGACGCGCATGTCAAAGAGGTGCTGGATTCTCCGGAGATGCCGGGCTGCTTCGGCCTGGGATTCCCTAGCCTCGGTCTCCTCGGTGATGAGACGGTTGATCTCTGCGAACAAGGCCCACGGAAGGTTGTGGTTCCGCTCGAGGGTCGCGGCCAACGAAGCCTGAAGCTTGGGGGCGAGCGAGAACTCGATCATGGCATGGGCCATCTTGGAGTCGTTCCAGGCTTCGTCACCAAGGTTCGGGGTGAAGGCGAGAGAGTCGACGTGGCGCCGATATTCTTGCTTATTGAGGCAGTAGTCCAGGCCGTAGTAGGCGAGGTGAGCCTGGATGCTCTCGCGCCAAGCCACTCCATCGTCGGCAAGGTCTTCCAGACGAGCGAGCGGCTCCATCGGAGGAGTGGAAGCCATGTTGGCAGGTCAAGGTGATGAGAGGGAAGCTTGACGACGGTGGCTTTGCAAGGGAGCGTCAAGGGAAGTCAAGGAAGGACGGAGGCGAAGCAGGATGATATGGGTAGAGAACGGATCAGAAGGGTGAATGGGTGTCGTCGTGGGTGGCAGACTGAAAGATGTAGGCACGTGTAAACACGCAGGTGAAGAAGTCAGGTTTGGGATGTGGAAGGGTGAGGACGAAAGAAGGAGATGCCTTAAGTATGGGCGGCCAGGTTAGTCAGCAGACCGCCGGAAATAGGTATCTGGTAGGTAGTGAATGCAGTGCCTGTATTGAATACCTGTATTGAATGGCAATCAGTGGAAGTCCAGGGCAGAAGCTCAGCGGAAAATCAATGGCTGCTTAAGTAGTGTTGGCGTGGGAATGGCGAGTGACATGCGGAAATGGGTGCTTAAGTACCTAAGTAGGAAGTTATCAAGCTTTACGCCCCGCCATCTGAACATTTACTACCACTCCCGGATGGCTACAATGGCTATCTAGCCTAACGCTTCTCGCAAGATTTCAAGCTGAATCAGGAATGGGCTGAGGTTTGATGCCAGAACTTGAGATTAACCTTCCGCGCTCCCGCAGCCACATGGAAAGCTTCACTCTGAAGGGCCCTGGGATCGCCTCACTAAGGTATCAGACCACCTGAATAACTCTGTTCATATGCCACTTTAAGTCCCAGTATATGATTGAAGATTCCATAGAAGCAGTTACGAAGCCAACGGCTTGCGCCAGCTTGATCGTACAGAAATGTTAATCCCCAGTGTCAGGACATAACCTTTTGGTCTCCATTCAGAGGACATCACCAACTCGTCATTGGGAAGCACTCTCCATGTTCCAGATAGAACAAGTGACTGATACCTGTACATAGCATCGATAGGGCCAGACACCATCCATTGGATTCGTCGTGCCACAATGGAGCGCTATGGATCCCCACACACGATGCCTTGGCCTTCATCGAGAGTCACGACAGCAGAGCCTATGGCTTCAGCCGAATGGAAGGCCCAGGGACGAGAACCTCCTCCATTGCCAAGCAGCCTTCAGTCACACGCATTCCGCATCAAGAACCATTGGTTTTCCTTGTCGCTGCATCTATATTAATAAACGCGCAGGCCCAAGACATAACTAAACAGCGGTGCAAATATATACAATCAAACCAATCCCGCCCCCCTCGCTCTAGCAGTATCCAAGCACCACCCTTCCTATCCGCGTCCGCCAACCCCGACCACCTCCCCACCGTACCCGCCGCCCGGGCATCGCTTACGGCTCCCAAACCGCCGGGCCGGGGATGTCGTAGCTGGTGTAGCCGCTGTAGAGATCGAACAGGATGCCGGGGTCGGTGGGGGTGTAGAGGTCGGTGGCGGGCTCGCCGGCGGGCAGGGCGGTGCTGCCGCCGCCGTCGGCGACCTTGAGGTTGAGGCACTGGGGGTAGTTCTGGGCGCCGTTCTCGCTGCCGGCGCTGTGCAGGGCGATGATCTCGTGGCGCAGCACGTAGTTGCCGGGCGCGAGGGCCGCCGGCAGCGTCACCGTGCTGCTGAAGTTCGCCGCGATCAGGTCGTCCGTCGCCCACTCCTGGCCCGAGATCAGGCCCGCCGCGCTGATCTTGGTGAAGGTCAGGTCGCCGGCTGTGGCTTCGGTGCATTCGCCTGGGAGGGCGGTGTTAATAGTGGACTGCTGCTGGTTCATGGAGAGGTGCTGGTGGACGGGGACGACGACGACTTACCGCTGCACTCGGCCAGGTAGTTCAACACCGGGCCTTGGTGCGTGTCCGGCCACGTGTTCCAGTAGACGGTCAGGGTGTCGCCGGCGCTGGCATCGATGTAGTCCTGTCCACTGTGTCGCAAAGTATCAGTCATATATTTATTCATACGACGCGATATTTCTCTCAGCTGCGAAGGAACTCCCCTTTTCGAAGAGTCCAGACGGAGAACAGGTAATCAGGTAATACTCACGGGGTGGCGCTCTTATGGCAAGCAATATCGGAAGTGTCGTAGGCGTCGGGCGACACGAAGCCGTTGTCCTGGTTCAGGGCCTTCCAACCCGGGGTGACGGCCTGCTGGTCCTCGGACATGTAGTTCCAGTTGGGGTTGCAGCCCTCGATGAAGGCGCCGCCGTTGACCTCGACGCCGGAGACGTAGCCGTGGGCGGCGGCGAGGCGGATGAGCGGCAGGGCCAAGGCCGCGCTGAGGGTGAGGCTGGAAGGCATGGCAGGCGGGCGATCAATGTAGGTATTCCGTCTGTAGGTACTTAGTAGATATGGCCTCTCGGTATTGCGTGCAGGAAAACAGATTCAGCCGAGTCCATCCTTCCTGGATTTGGATGTCTTTATATACTTACCTAACCCGGGTTTGCGGCTTGGGCGTGCCGACGCATCCATTTCCTTCCTCGATCCCCCTTGATCCCCCTCGATCCCATCCCATCACCACCCTGCGCCCTTTCCACGGTTCACTCACTTGGCCGTCCATTGACCGGCACGATGGAATGGACGGAAAATCCCAGTGCGTGATTCCAACTTTCCAAGCCAGCCCCCGTCCCAGCGTTCGTGGCGCGTGTGACCCATCCGGAGCGGCGTCGATCCGCATTGCCCGAAGAGGCAACCGAGAGACGGAGCTCCTTTTTTCGAACCCTTCCTCAGATCGTCCACGGTACCACGGCAGCGAGGCGATCGGCAAGATCGATTACCGGACTGGGACCGCATGCGGCTCGTCGTGTTACCTTGGCGCCTGGATTGCCAATGAACAGTACAGACGAACACCAGAAGCTTCTTTTTTTTCTTTCTCTATTTCTCCAGCAATACCACCACTTCCTATTCCCAAGCGCGTGACTCTGCAGGTTCGAGCCTTGTGGTTCGCCGTTTAATCTATTTACCTGTCCAAGCATCCTACATATACGGTATACCAGCGCCACGGATGTCGGAATCCCGTACCGTTGTCCGTGTGTTGTTGGTGAGAGCAAGTGGCTCGGTAGCACATCAACCGACGACAACAACAACAACAATAACGACGACGTGACCAACAGCATGCAGATTCCAGGACGCGGTCTATGCGCAAGAAACGATGTTTCTTTCTCCTTAGCTCCTGCCACCTTCTCCTCCAAGAAGCCTTTTTCCTGTAGGAAGATGCCGCCATCATACACCCTCTCTGAGCTTCCATCCAATGGTTGAGTATCCCAAAGAGAACTATCCATGCACCAGTCAAGTACACGACACCGTCGACACGCATGTCAGGCATCGAAGCGACTCCCTTAGTCATCGGGCCAACAAACCTCGCCAACCCGCGCACTCACCATCTGCCACCACAAGACGCGAATGCCAGCGACGCTTAGCTCGTGAATATCTACTTAAGTATCTAGGTAGACGAAGCGCCTCCTCTAAATAGTCCAGCCAGGGCACCTCCCTACCCCCAGAATCCTCCCAAAGTACTTACCTAAGTACTTTACCTAATAAACCGCCCTACCTAACCCGTCGGCGGCAGCGAACAGCGCCTCCCTTCCCCCCACCGCGCCGACCACCACCACCACCACCACCCAGCCTCACGAACCCGCACACCGCCCCGTCGCCCTCCCGCCTCCTCACTCCCTGACAGGCCACCCTGCCGTGCCTATCCGGGCCCAGCCCCCGCAGCGCCTTCGCCACCTTGCCGTAGTCCCCGAGGAACGCGTGCGCCCGGACATCTCCCCCTTCCCCTTCCCCGCCCACCACGCCGTGCCCCAGCGTCACCACCCACACCCCGCCGACGCGCAGCGCGTGCGCCGCCGCGTCGCCGTCCGGCTCCAGGAGCACCGAGTAGACGGCGGGGCCGGCGTAGGCGACGGTGCGGCGCTCGGCGACGCGGGCCGGGAACGCCCATCCCGCATCCGGGGTCGGCCGCACGGGGTGCCAGGGCGTGACGAGCAGGCCTCCCTCTCCCACCCGGCAAAGCGTCGTGGTCCGCCGCCGCGGCACGGGGGTGCGCAGCACGAGGGCGACGCGGCGCGGCCCGGCGGGCGTGGCCACGCGCATGCCGCGGCGGAGCCGGCGCACCTGGATCTCGTGGTCGTGGTCGCCGTCGGCCAGCAGCACCGCGCTCGACCCCGCGAAGCACGGGGTATGAGGGTTGGCGTACACGGCGCCCATGTCGAGGCGGCGGCGGGGGTGGGGGGCGCCGGACGAGGGGCGCGGCGGGTGCGTGGGGGTCGGCGGCGGGAGGGTCTCGAAGGCGGCGGTGAGGGCGGCGCGGGCGCGGTCGAAGACCGGCGAGGAGGTGTTGTAGTGTTGCGGGCCGGGGTCGCGGAAGGAGTTGCAGCTGCGGAGGGGGGGCGGGAGGGGTTAGTAGTGGTTGGTGGGTGACGATGAAAGAGATGGTAGGGGTGGAAAGAAGAAGGAAGAAGAAGGGATGGAGAGGAGGTCAAGAAAGGAGGAAAGGAGAAGGGAGAGAAGACAAGACAAGACAAGACGTACAGCTGCTTCGCGTGCGCGCACGCAATACTCAACAAAAAGTGTTTACCCCAGGTATGGAAGAACTCGGGCGTCGAGATGGCGAGGGCAATCTGGCCGTCTCCTCCTCCCCCATCCCCTTTCTCCCCCCCTTCCCCCTCCCCCTTGTCCCCCTCCCCGACCAAATCCCCCAAGAGCGACGCATTCGCCGCATCCCCCGCGAACGCGCGCGCCGGGATCTTCTCCACCAGGTCCTGGAACCTCCGCTGCAGGCCGCCGAGCCCGAGTGCGCGGGGCAGCGTGTACTCGAGCGTGGGCGGGAGGGCGTACAGGGACGCGACGAACTCGCAGAGCATGGCGCGGGAGCGGTGGTAGGCGACGACCTCGGGGGCGAGGTCGGGGGGCGCGCGCAGCAGGTCCGTGGTGGTGGCGGTGACGGCGTAGCGGGGGGCGCGCTTGCGGGCGTAGGTGAGGCGGGCCTGGACGGCGGTGCTGCTGCTGGTAGTAGTAGTGGTAGTAGTAGTATCCTCCAGCTTGGCGAGAGGAAGGTCCCCGGACGCGACGGACAGGTAGACGTCGCGCGACTGGCCGTACTGCAGGTTGTCGAGGTGCAGGCGCAGGGTGTGGGTGCGCGACGAGGAGGAAGAGGAGGAGGAGGAGTCGGGGAAGGCTTCGCGGGGGAGGGTCTTGCCGGTCGGGGGGTGCAGGCGGAGGGGCTGCGCCGTGGTCACCTCGAGGACGCACCGCGTCGCGTAGGTTGATTGGAGGTGCGCGACGGCGTGGATGAATACGGTGCCCTGGCGCGGGGGGTCAGTATGGGTGGCGGGATGGATGGATGGATGGGTGGGTGGATAGAGAGGCTGGGTGAAGTAAGTAGGTAGGGAGGTAAGTAATTACTTACCACCATGCCGGCGTCGGGTATGAAGGCGTAGTTGCCTCCGCCGATCTCCGCGATCGACTTCAGCAGCCCCGAGCGGATGTCGTAGCCGAAGCCGAAGGTATGGATCGTGGCCGGCAGCGGTCCCATGGCGCGGATCCGGGGGACGTAGCCCTGAGGAGGGCATCTGTTCGGTGTATCAATCAGGCATATGCTCACGTGTTGGGATTGAAGTCGACTTACTGGCTGTTCGGCTGTCCGTCCGTGAGCACCATCAACGCGGGAACTCGACCACTGTCTTGCTTCCCTTCGAATAACTCGAGGCCCTTGAGGATACCGTGCCACAGGTTGGTACACGAGTCTGGTTCCATGTCGTTGATGCGTTTCATTCCGTCTTTCTTGTTCGACTTGGTCATGGGGATGAGTTCCTGCACCACCTAGAGGAAGAGCGTTAGGTCGGTGAGATTAAACGACTTTCCATACTTTGAGGGACTTACTGTTGCGCATCTGCTGAAGGTCACGATTCCCAGGCGATCCCCTTCGTCGAGAGTCTCGAGGATGGTACGGGCGGCATGTTTGGTGATGTCGAGGATTGACAGACCGAAGTCTTCTCTGATGGAATTCCCAGCATCATCGTACATGGGCGCAGGAGCACGCATGTCCATACTGCCGGATACGTCGATGACCAGAACGATATCGCAGGGTTTATGGGCCGGACTCAAGTCCTTCGGTTGCTTTGGAGGATGTACGCTTACTATGACCCCATCTCTCGAGTCGATAGAATGGATGGTCACGCTGGGATCGTCCTCGACAAATACATCCTTTGACTTGCTGTCCTTAAAGTCTTCATCGTCATCCGAGTCTTCAGAGGTTTCATCGGCTTCCTGAGGATCCAGCTGGATCAGTGTCGCAGTCGAACCGGTTTCAGATGGCGTATAGATGGTATCCAGGGCCGTCGAACAGGTATCGAACGACATAATGGAGGCCCCATCGTCGATGAGCTGGGTCTTTTTTAACGTCATCTCGGTTGCGTGGTCCTTCACGATCTGCTAGGGTGAGTGAGAAGCTTCAATGACAGGTTGAGTAGACGGTGGTAAGAGGTGCGCAAGGTCTGAAGGAATACCGATGCCGATAGGATGAGGATCCTTGTTCTCGAGGCCCTAAGAATTGTGGGTGCTGGGGCAATGGGACTGCAACACAATAGAGCCGTTTTAATGAGTATGGGAAAGGGCTGAGAGTTGCGAGGAAAGTGAAGTGCTTTATAGACACTCGACCCTGAAGCTGGCCGGCTATGCTGGATATGTTGTCATGGGTTCATGGGATGGCGCAGCTCGTCAAACGTCCGTACACCTTGACTCACCTTGAACGAAGGGCCAAAGTATCTCTTTCCAGGGAATCGACTCACTGCCACTGCGATCGCTATTGCGAAACCATAGCTCAGGAAGTACAGTGGGGTGTAGAGGAAGACACCACAAGTGACAGAAGGCAGTTGAAAGCTAACAAGACTCAGCCCCCCAGATCCACTGTGGATTTTCGACTTGTAGAAAGAAGCTCTAGTCCTTATATGTAGCTTTACGGCGCAGCATGGCATTCCTTGTCACAGTCCATGAGAGTGGCTCCTTTGTTGTTACGCTTGGATGCGAGGGAGGACGGGTCATCTTCTCTCACGCGGGCATTAACGGGTAAAGCGAACTTGGGAGCTTATTCCAAACAGTAGTTCTATTTGAAGGCTCAGAGACGCGCGGAACCCTGGTTTCCTCCAGCTTCCTCTACGAACCCTCGAGCTCGAGTGGTAGTGCCTCACTTTCTTTGACCATGAGGACAGCAGTGGCGGTTGCCGCGAGCTGGCTGTGTGGGCCACGGAAGCAGGGCAAAGTATGTACCGTACCCCCAATGGACAAAGAAACGAGGTTAGCGAAAGGCGGAGCAAAGTAAGGGAAGTTCAGGCCCCCATAGAATTATGTGCCTCATCCATGAAGTCGGGACAATGCGGTGGCTGTTCGGCCCACACATGAAGCTGTCTGTTAGTGATCTGCCACCTGCCTTATCAGTACAGTTGCCATGCAGAAACCAAGGCACCGGCAGTTACCCCGAGGTTTTCAATGATAAAAGAGACTCTCAAAGAGTAGATATGTACTCAAGGTAGATTATGATACTCGGTACTTTAGGAGGCAATATGACTTGAACTGTGCCGACGGTGATGGGAGCATGGTGCGCTACACCGATAGTTTCGCGATCTGTAAGTCGGTAAGCCCTCTCATTGGCCACATACCGTGGCGTCGCACTGCCATCCGCCTCAGGCAACCTACCGCGGCTGGTTCCCTGTAAGGAGGAGGCGGGAGGGACCTGACTGAAGTGTGAAAGTGAGCTGTCAGCCCTGTAGCCTAGCAGCAGCCCGCGCACGTCCAGTAAATTTCGCGACCGCCCTTCCCCGGATTTTCCTGCTGACCCAACCCAGACGGGCAGCCCTCCAGACGGTTGGGTATGACTTCGGACATCGGCGATAACACCCAAGTCAGCCACCTTCAGCGCACGAGGTCCAATATTCTTTCAGGCTGGTCTCTACACCCGTGGCCACTCGACCTGTCTAACCGCCTAAGTGTTGAGTTCCAACTACCAACAGCACCGGCCTTAGGCGCGCGCATACCTTAGCCTGGCCACGGTAGGACGCTGTGCGCGGCTTTTGATAACCCGTCAACTCGCCCTCTCCCTTACCGGCCCTTGATAGCAATACCAGCCTCTTGGGTCAGCCTTCCAGAAAGTTTCGAGTCGTGGAACGGCCGCCCTTTGCTACAAGATCATTTGTGTATTGGAAGCTAAGCGACACGCCCTCGCTTCTTCGACTAGCGGTGAGCATGTCAACCACCCAGCCTCTCGCGACGACTCTATCGTCGGTACACGCTTCGTGATGCCTCGCTTCTTACGTCCCCGTGTGCATGACTACCCAAGTGAGCGATCGAGGGGCGACCGAGGTAGCAAGGCGCTGCCGCAGCGGCCATGCCCCCCTCCCCTCAGAGCTTGTCCCTCACCGCCGCGCGCTTTCGCCCACGCCCCAGGAATGTAGGCAGATGATGGCAAACTCACGAGGTGCCACAGGTCCTTCTCACCGATGACGTGCCTCGCCTACGCCGTGTCGGTGTCGACGTGTTTGCTGTGATGGATATTCCACAATCTTGTCGGGGCACATGAGCAAACCCGGTCAGCCTCGAGGGCGCGATTCGATGAGAGAAAGCGTCGATTAGAAGTACAATCTGGTATCATCATAAGAACAGTTTTTTTTCCCCAGCCCCTTGACCCAAGCGCAAATCACCGGTCGCTCGGAACTTGAAGCAAGGTAAAGTACACATGCAAAAAAAACCTGCGCCGCCCGCAAACGTACACGTGTCTGAAGATGTTCGCCAACGATACTCCAAATATACCGGGGACCTGCCCCCGGGGACCATGTCCGGGGCGCGGAAATACCGGTCCGAAAGTCGAACCCGCGGCGTCGGGGTGTGTGCTCAGTGTTGGAAGTAAGCAAGCTGACACCGCCTCGCGCAGGTGCCTACTGGAAGCAACAAGTACAGCCGGTCATAACATCTCGCCACCACCGAATGCGACAACGAGTAGGTAGGTATCAATCTGAGCCGCACGTCAGCGACGGATTCGTTTCACGCAGGGATCCTCGAGCCGCACATACACACATTTTCATTCCATCCCCAGCGCCGACCCGTCCGCAGAAGCAAGCGAGCGGCGTGTTCGTCAGTTGCACTTCTGGCACTCCTTGTGCTTGCACCAGGTGCAGTCGTTGTTGATGACGAAGACGCCGCCGCACTGGCAGCAGTAGGTCGGATGCATACTTAGTCGAGTCGAGGGTGGGTTGGGTTTGCTTTGGCAAGGCTGCGTGAGCTCGTGGATGTGCACACTGCTTCAATATGGCAAACTCGACGTTATAGATAGGTAGGTAGATAGATGAGAAGTCGAAAACGAACGTTCGCCTGACCCCTCGGCGCGTGGGAGGGCTGCGTATTGATATACACCACCACGGTACTTTAGGCGTGTATATCACTCACCTACCTATCCTGCAGCTGCACCACCACCGACGCCGGCCACCGAGAAACGAGGCTTGCCCATCCATCCATCCACCCAGCCATCTCGCTGCCTGCTATATTACGCCAGTGCATCCATCCATCCATCCGTAAGCGGGAAACGGCGTCGTTGCTCTCTCTCACCCGACCTCCCTCCCCTCTTCAGGGTCCAAGGTGCAGGACCGTCGCGTTACCCCGCATGGGGGTAAGTACCCTAAGTTAGGTAAGTCCCGTCACGATGAGCCAAGGCCGAATCGGAGGTCGAGATGGGGGGCATGGGCATGGGCAGGAAGGATGGATGGATGGGGGACGAAGAAGCTTGTCCGCGAGATCAACGCATCCCATCCATCCATCCCGCGCCGAGCGCCGTCGTCGCTGGCAAATCCGCCCGTTTCTCTTAGGCTATGCGTATACCTAATAATCACCACCACCAACCAACCAACCATCCATATGGAAGGTAAGTAGATAGATACCAAGACGGCCGATGCGCACGGCGATGTTCATTGCCAAGTTCGTCGCAGTGGACGACACGACAGTCGGTTCTTGGAGGTGAGTCAGGTGGCGGGCGAGTTGGATGGATGGATGGATCCATCCGTCTTCTTCTTCTTCGTCGCTTGCGTAGTCCCATCCGAACTCGATCGTCATCGCCGTCGTCAGTCGTTATCGCGGTTCCCATCGGCCGCCCAACTGACGATCGATCTCCTGGCTTTCGGTACCGGTGTGTGCGGGCACGAACACACGACGAGCCGAGCGGTGGTGGTGTTCGGTGGACTTACGTGTACCCTCGACTAACACCTTCACAATCCTTTCGCGCGACTGGAGGCTCTTAGGTCCAGCGGGGAGGGGGCGAGACGACGGGTCAGTCTCGCTCGATCAGGCGGCTTGCAGTTCGTATGTGTGTATGTACGTATGTATGTACATACAGCGCGGACTCCGCCATGGCAAGCAGGCAGGCAGGTAGCGGGCGGACCTGGTGGTTGGTGGTGGTGACCGAGGTCGTAGGGCCAAGCTTTTCTTATATATTCTTCGTGGGAGCCAAGACCCGCCGCGCCGGGAGACGGATGCTTTGAGTCGCGGTGATGAGTGAGTGGTGGGCGACGACGCCATCTGTGCAACAATCGACCGACCAGATGTATGTATGTATGTATGTATGTATGTATGTAGGTGAGCTGCGGTACCGAGGTAGGCTCCGATGTCACCGTTGCTTCGCTGCCACTCATCATCACCGTACCGTACTTCGAGTCTGGATCGTTGGGGGTTCTGACGGGAGCCAAGAGAATCTGCATCGCTGGCGCGCATTACTTATCAGACTTCTACGGGTCTTTCTCTTCAGCGCCGAAACCCTTCATCTCTATCGATCGTTTTTGTCTCTTCGCTTCCGATGGCATCGACTGTCAGTAGCGACGCAGCTCGGATAACGTTACAGAGCATCGGCGTTCGCCAGTCTGCCATTATTATTCCCTTGAAGGCCGTCTAGCCGTGGTGGAGGCGAGTCAAAGGCTGCCATCAAAGATCCCACGAATGCATCTACCCCGCATGTCAATTTGCCATACCTTGATCTGTCCGTCTGCATGCACGAACAGATTACCTACGTTACTTCCTGGCCCCGAGGGGACGCGGTAGGCTAGGTATTGCATGGGACGTAGCAACTGTCGCTAGTTGTCTCTTCCCCAACTACAGGTGCTGGAGTCGCAGAGCTGGCGCTGAGGGATTGGGGGGTCGCGCCACAGACTGTCGCAGGTGTACATACCTAAGGTACTCATGGTATCAGGGGAAGGAATCCGGCACGACGAGTCCTCTTCAAGGTTGGGTTTGCCGTCGGAACCGCAAAACCACCGAGCGCATCGTCGAAGAGCGGCAAACCCTCATGCGTCCCCAGCGTGCATTATCTCCGACCGAGTGCGAACGGGTTCTCGAGAATCGGAGCAAAGTAATAAGGATCGAACACCAGCCTCGGGAAATATCCGTATATCGTCAGCAGTATTATGGATGGGGATATCGATGGGAATTGCCCGCTAACGTCAAGGCTTGCCCCGGGCCTCCGACGCCGTCTCGCAGAAATTGTGGGCGACGGCGTGCTAACGCCCGCGGCAGTCCCTGCACACCTTCATCTCCGCGAATACAGGGGGTGGGTGGATGGGTGGATGGATGTGCCCATTGATATTGCCTACGTCACGAGATTGCCACGCGAGAACTCAGGAATTCGCCCGTGCTGCGTATCCGTATCCTTCGTACCTAATAAGTAGTCAATAGCATCACAACAGCCGACAATCATTCATCTACCTACCGGGTCCCAGGTCCTGGCTCTGCGCAATGGTCAAGTCTCCCACGTGTGTGTAGTTGATGAATAATAAGGCATCCATGGGAATATCCGTACTTCGGATCGAGATGGTGCGGTGCGGTACTTTGGCGAGTCTGGGTCAGGTCTATCATCAGTGTCAACCCCTAATCTGGCAGCCTGGCCTGGCACTGGGAAAAATCAAGCCTGGATCCTGCAGTGTACCGCGTCGTTACCGAGAGCTCGGTTTCTACGGCGTGGGTTTGGTTCCCTGCAGAAACGTGATGGGTGGTAGATAAATGGGAACCGGGGGAAATGCGCATTGCGCTTCGACCAACAGATGAACATGCGAATTCGATTTTATGGCATGGGCAGGGATCTCGGTGACGTGAGTGAATGACAGCTGCCTCATTTTCGGCGGTCATGGGGCCATCGGCCATCGGCCAACTGCTAACACGCCCACGCCCCGCGGACCAAGGGTTCGGTCGTATATCTCTGCCGAATGCAAATGTCTTACTTCGTATAGATTGCCGTTGTGATGCGTTGTGCAAGGCACAGCAGAGCCTCACTTCTAGATGCTCTGTCCAGCCAGCAAGCGAGACATGGGCAGTCAACACAGGTGCCAGGAACTAGAGCGCTGACGACGTCTCATGTCCGGTCTCACGCGCTAGGAATGTCCATGTTGTCATCCGATATTCGTCCATTCATTCGTTCTTCACCAGCTTTCGAACGAGTTGAGCCCTCTTGGTATTAACGAGATGAGGACCATCGCCGAGGTGGATCATGGGCATTTCGCAATCCTCCGCGCCAGCGACCATTTACCGGCTCGGTTGGGCCGCTTTGCTTAGATCGCTGGTGGATCGCAAAGTTCGCAAAACATCGAGATTAGTGGTAATCATACGTAGTTACCAAGCTACCTTAGTCTGCTCTTGTTCGTATCGCGATGGGGCTACATCTTCGGTTGTGTAGCCGAATGTGCGACCCAGTAATTCCAGGCAGGCCAACACTTGTTAGGGGTTCGACTGATCAGTAGGGAGACAGGGCAGACATGAGGGAGGAGTCTGGGAAATCCCCCCATTGAGGAAAACGGCTGCAAAACGGCTGTTTCGATACAGCGCTAGGTAGCTTGATGCCCTATTGCTCGTTCACTCTTGTCACCGTCCGGTCTTCCGGTCTTCCGGTCTGATGGGTACCTTACCCTTTGCAAGAGCACCCACCAGGCCACGATCCTTCCCGCGTGGGACTGGCTTCACTGGGCTTGGACGGCGTCCCCATTGTCTTCGTCGTCGCCGTGCTCTGACCGTGTTTGGACGCGAATGCTGCGTGTGGTGTTCTGGTCTTCGCGGTAGCGCTGACGTGGCGGAGCTTCCTAGATAGGAAAGAAGGAGTATCGGTTCGTTGCCGTCGAGTTGCCAGATCGAACTCGTCTTGCTGCTTGTCTCACGAGCAAAATGCACGAGCCAATGGACCCCTTTTCTTGCCTTTCGCGTTCCCGTCTGTCTTTGGCCCACACAGATTGACAGGCCAGCGCGTCTCAAGAGCTGCATTCCTGCAGTCGCGGGTGTGACTGCTGCGCAGACTTTGCAGGCCTTTCTCCCCTCGGCGATCTGTGTGCTGGCCCAATGATCTGATTGATCCAGCCCGTCGACTGCGGCCTGGCTTCCATTGGGCAGGATAGAATAGGGGAGCCGGTGCCAGACGGTAGGACCCCGACTTGCCCGAAAAGCATCCATTATTTATCAGGGGTTCAAGATGAACGCACTGGTGGCCCGGTCTGCGCTGAGCTAGGGACGAACGTGGTCAAGCGTCAGGAACAGACATTTGATTGGACCGCGGATTGCAATGTCGATCCGTAAGCGTGGGATGGCGCCCGAGACGCTGCGCGCACACCCTCCCTTCCTCTCCTTTCGTTCGTCTGTTCCCTCCAAGCACGCACAAGCTGCACAAGCTGCACAAGCTGCCTGCGGTGGCTTCACTTCACTCTCTAATCGAGCGGCTGCTCGGGGCATTGAGCGCCCAGAAGCACCAGAATAGCCAAGTACCAGGCCAGCGGTGCGCCAACGAGCTGGCGGGGGTCGTCCAACTTTGAGGGCGTCTGGGGCACAGGTGCGGATGGTTACTCACCCGCAAACACTGTGCCGTTCTGAGACACCGATTCATCCTCTACAGCTGGTCGGCAGCCCCTGATCACCATACTCCCGTACTTAGGAAGAATCGGATCGTTCCGTCGTTGCTGCTGGCCGACGATTTAGTTAAGGGTGCACCTGATACCCACCAATATCAAACAAACTCCAACGCAGACTGGCAGAGTTCAGATGGCAGATGCGTTTATTCCGAATCTCTGGTTAGACGCACCAACAAGTGCCGAGGGAGTGCAACAAAGCTAGTGGCAGCGGGAGCAGCTGTTCGATCGTCCGATGAGGGAGAGTCGATGATGGCTGGATGGTAATAAGCAATACCAGGTCAGAGCGGGTGGTCTCTGTTCAAGACATTCAAGGATGTGACTGTTAGAGATCCATCAAGCCATTCAAGCCCGGAACCTATGTGCCGGCCAATGCCGTTGAAGGCGATTGCACGTGCTTTTGCTTGTTTTCATACCAAGCTTGCCAACCCCTCATTATGCCCCGTTTACCTCCGCATGTTTGGTCGAGCGATACAAACCGATCGTGGATGAAAAGCAAGGCGGCAAACATGGCTGGCGTCGAGAGGGAATGGCTGTGTGACAGTAAGACATTTGCCCAGACTTAGATGTTGGTTCAGCTCGTTTGAGATAGAAGGCTGCTGTCATACGGCGCGAGAATGGCTGAAGACGGCAGAGCTTGCGCGTGCTGGTAACGGGAACTGGTCTGAAATGGACCCGGGTCTGTGTTCTCTTGTGCGCGGGCCTGAGCCAATATTATAATTTGAGCGGAGTAGGATGGTGTCCGAGGCTGTGCGACCAGTGACGAGTTCCAGTCGGAGGGTCGGTCTTGAGAGTGCTAGGAGTACGAAACGGTCGCAAGCAACTGTCATCGGCGTGGCGTTCCTAGTGAGACAGTGGCAGTGGTCACGGCGTAAGCTTCCCAGGGACTGCAATATCGAGGCTGCAGCTTTGAGGAGATCTGACAGATCTCCAGAATGACAAACAGAGATGGAATCCAACCCGCAACTTTCAGCTCGTGTTGGGCCGTTTGCCAGGCAAGATCAAGGATAGATCATAGCCGCGGAGACGGGTCACGGGAGTTGATGGGTCCTACTGATCGAGCTGGCAGGCTAGGCCGGTCTGTGGGGGAAGCCCATCGGGCATGCCACCCGCTGTCTGCAGATTCGTAAACATCTGATCCATCTCCACGATGGTCTTTGGCTTGGAGCCGATTGGAGTGCTACGCGCTTATGCGCACCGCAGCAGCTCCTAAAAGACACGGCATGAAGGATACCTTCAATTGCTGACTTCTGCCATGGAGGATTTTTCAGAGTGGAGGAAGCTGATGAGCTGGGAGAGAGAAACCTACGGGAGAGGATGAGATGGAAGACCGACGGGAGCCTATCAGACAGTGTCCGTGAAAATTCCAGGAACAGTACACCCTTCCACCGTACACGCCCTGTTTCCCGTGGGCGCTAAGCTAAATCCACACCTCGGCTGCAGGGGCCTGCCTACCAGTACCTGCCTACTGCAGGGGCTGCTTCCCTAAAGGGCTCTAAAACCACCATCCCTGGGCACCATCACAGGTACCATTAACAAGGCAGCGCGCCAGGATCATACGGCGGGCCAGCCTAACCTGATGGCTACGACGACCACGACGACCAAGGGCCCTGAATCCTCGGCCCTGCCTGCCACGGCCTGCCATGTTTGCCCTGCCACCCTGCCACCCTGCCACCCTGACACCCTGTAGCCTGCCCTGATCAGAGCAGCATCCCCAGCCAGGCAGGGCTTCATTTCCACCGCGTACGACCCCACGCCCGGGCGTCTTTCTCCTCTTAGGCTCTTCCAAGGTCCTTCCAAGCGTCTTCCGCCATTCACTCACTCGCCCCAGGCAAGCAAGGCCATTCGCCAGCCCCTACCCCAGACCTATCCAATCTATTCTTCCCTCTACTCCTCTGTGTGTGTCTGTTTCCTCTTTCTTTCTTTACCGTACCTCCAAACGGACATTCACTCCCTTCGCGCCCTTGGCCCTTTGCCTGTCCAGCATCTCTCACCATAGTCACTCTTTTCTCTCTTCTATTCAACCCGAACGCGCGCCTCCAACGCGACGGCACACCATCGAGAGCGTACCATACCGATCCTTCCATTCCACCCACTGTTGGACCAAAAGAAGCACTACGACTTGTGAGCCGCCACTTTCGACCACGCACGAAGACACTTGCGATCACCGCGGCATTGGCACCCCCCAGTCTTCGTTTTCCGGTTTCGCGCCCTTCGACCTTCGATTCGGCAGCTACAGGAACAAGCCTTATCCTCGACCTTCCACCGCATCGGCACACAGCATCAAACCTGCTGCCAGCCTACGGTGCAGGAACCATTGCTTTCTGGTGTCACATCACCAGGGCCGCACCAAGTTCCCGGTCGCATTCGTAACGGCTGCGGCATCCGGACACCAGGAATCTAGGAATCATAAGGTCGCGCTCTTGGCCTTCTTTTCTTGCCTGTTTCTTTTCTACGCTTTGGTCTGATCGGCCCAACCGATCTTCTCATCACAAGAGCGACGGAAAACCCATCCCCAGCTGTGTGATCGTCGCCCGGACCATATCCCCAGATTCATGCTGGTTTTCTCGACTTGACATCCCGGGTTCCCATCCCCCAGTGAAACACTCTCGACACAGAGTTTCCCCGGCTCCCAGGTACGTTCTGCCCAATCCGCTCCTCTCCTATCCCCCAATCGGGTTTTCTTTTATTCCTATCCGTTTGTGAGCCCGTCCCTCTGTGGCCAGACGGTTTGTGCTCCTAAATCCCCGGATCTTGACGCACTCCTTTAACCACATTTCAACATCATGAACTTGGCCTCCTGGCCCCAGCCCCCTTAGCTGCTTACACAATTATCCTTCCCCTCCCCCCAATCCTTTGCTTCTTCAGCGCTAGGGCCTTTTACTGACCATGCTCTTATTATCTATAGAAGCCTCCTGTTGCGTTTCTGCTTGACACAACCTGGAAGCGCAAACCCCGGCCATTCTGTCTGCGACCTGTACTTTCTGTAATGGCAGTCGAGGCGTAATCATTTGGCACATTGTTTTGAGCCATCGACCACGTTCGTTGAACCTTGACAACGGCAGCGAAGCTTCCAATCTCTTGGCTCATCACTGCGTTCTACGCGTTCGATCTACACCATGAATCGCTTTCGGACCAAGAAGAAGACCAAGGACGACGTCGGCAGCGCCCCTCGACCTTCACAGGATTCGGATTCCAGTATGCCTTTCCTTCCTTTCAGGAAGGGCAAGAAAGTCCAGGAGGAAGAGAAGCCCGAAGTGGATTTGACGGCCGCATTGCCTTCCAACGATGACTTCCGGACGAGCTTACTGATGACGGGCCTCTCCGCCCGCTTCTCCATGCTGAGGGAGCAGGATGACCCGACCAGCAAGCTTGGTAAGGCCAGCGACGACAGTGTTCTGTTCCCTAACCGACAATCGAGAATGGATTCCGGCGCTTTCCGCGGCCTTGGAGATATCGCGGAAGTCGAGTCGATCAAAGCAGCCGCCCCGTTCACTCGTATGGACTCCTTCCACTCCTCGGACGATACCGACTCTCTCAAGGCGGGAAGTGTGATGAGTCGCTCGAAACCAACCGAAGGCAATAACCTCTTCGGTGGACGCCAGAAGATCTACAAGATTCCAGCAGGAATCAACTCCTCTCGCGGATTAGATGGGGGTATGACTGGGCGGACATTGTACGACGACGACGTGTCAATGTCTGCATTTCAGAAATGGAGGATGGCTGAGAAAGAGCGAAAGACGGAAGACGACGAGGACAATGAGGATGATGATGTGGCAAAGAGACAGTCCGACGACATGGATGGGGAGACTCTGGGTGTGGGATCCCCCTTCAATCGCGAATACAACCGGAACCGGGAAACCTCATCTTCACTGTCCTCTATTCCGTCCATGGCCAGGAACTCAACCGCTGCCACTTCGATCGCATCCACTCAGCCTGGTTCTTCGATCAAGGACGGACACCCGTCCGGGACTCGAACACGGAGGTTGTACGAGACCGGGTTGAACCAAGATCTCCAGGAGCAGCAGACAGTTGCCTTGAGCAGAATCGACACCCTCGCGCGGCAGCGCACCTTCGGCACACGGACTCCCGATCTGTCGACGAATTCCCCTTCCCCTACCACTACCGGCTTCCTAGATCGATTCGGCGGCGAACGTAAGATCTTGACTAAGGCTAGTGCCCCAAATCTGCGATCGATGAGCCCGCCCGCCACTGCCTCCACGATTGGGTCGCCAGATGGAGGATTCCGAATTCCAAGCCTCAGCGAGAACAAGGGAAACTTTGGAGGAGTGCCACCCCTGAGCCCACCTATCAGCGAGACCGATGAAAACTCGCAGATGGCCATCGGTCCAAACGACCGAGGTAAGGCCACCGCGATGGGTGTCTTCGCCAGGCCTTCGCAACCCTATGACGAGGGGAGATATGCGGAGAGGCAGCGGCAGCGACAGGAGGGACGCGAGACCCCGACACTCAGAAGCCATGATGAACCCAACACGGTCGAGTCGTCTAACCGGTCTCGCTCGCGATCGTCTGTGAGACAGCAACCGTCGTCGTCTCAGCTCCGCTCGGCAGCGTCCCCACCACGACCTACTCTGCAGGAAGCGGTTGCTGCCACCTTCCTAGCCGATGCCGATGACAGCGAGACTTCTCCGGTTGCCTCGCCCAAGCCGACTCCGTCGCCCCGTGTCTTGCTTCGACGTCCGTCTGACCGGCAGCACCCTGCGTTCCGGGGTTCTGCTTTACCAACTGCGCTGTCTGTCGGTGGGAAGCTGGGTGGTGAGCCTTCGCCCGCGGCGGAGATTCCCTCAGCCTCGAACACCAACGCAAAAGATATGTCTCCTGCCGATTCGCCGACCCTTGGACCGACCACTAGCGCAAGCCCCGGTGCTGGTCTGAGTGGGATGGTGAGACAACATCTGCGAGGAGACAGCAACGCTTCATCCGTTTATGGTGCGGGACCAGTCACCTCTGGCTTGGAGTCTCGTTTCCCTGCGGATCCGGAGAACACACGTGCTCTGCACGACTTTGGAGCAAATTCCAACCCGTGGACAATGCCTGATAGCGTTCAGGATTGGAACTTGGACTTGGATGTTACCGAGCCTATGCCCGATATCGTACCAGAGTCTGGACCATTCGGTTCGAAGCTGCCGACGGAAGTAGAGGCTCGGTTTAGGCCCAAGAACCGCGAATCATCCGACGAGTTCGCCAGCCAGCTTGCCGATGGAGCTCGCCGCATTCGCGAGCGACTGACCACGTACGTGGAAACGGACAGTCGGTCTTCATCTCCACAACGGTTCGGGGGCCAGAGAGACCTTGCGGATCTACCACCTCCGCGTTCCAATGGACTTGGGATCCTTCGATCCCGTGATAGTCGTGGTTCCTTGGTTGATCGCGGCCGTGAACCTTCCAAAGCATCGAAGATGCTCGGAGTCAGCCCGGGAGGTTCCCAAGCCACAAGCCCCGCCCGCGAGACCATGTATGAAGAGAACGACACCGACCTGAGAACGACGCCTCACAGTGATGCCGACAACCGGTCACCTGCTGGCGGCGAGGAATCAAATACGGGGCTACGGGCTTTCCGCCAAGCTCGTCGCGAGTTACAGCGTGTCAGGGAAACGGAATCGCGGCAAAGACATCAACAACAAGCCCAAGGACTGCCGACCATCCCCCCTCCGCGGAACCCACAAATGGGACACCCTGCCCTGAGCCCGCGAACACGATCACAGAGCCGTGACCGCAAGCCGCCTCCGGTTTCCTATCAAGGAGTGCCGGCGGGCGACATGCAACACGGCCGCCCGCGCCCTGACTCCAGAGGCACGTATCGAAGTGATCGTGAACGGAGTGGGTCCGAAACGAGCAATGGCACTGGCTCAGCCAGTCGGTCGCGAGCTGGAACAGGCTCGGCGTCTCGCGAGCGAATGCAGCTTGGACCCCCTGGAGGTCATGCGCCACCCCGTCCACCCATGCGATCCCCCGGCTTACCAGGGACGGATATCAAGCGTTCGCCCATCATGCCTCCTCAGCCGCATCCTAATGCTTTCCCCAGGATGAACCAATCCAACTACGCTTCCAATGGGAACCTCCAGGCACATCCTTCTCGGGCGAACGAGTCTGGCCAGCCATCCCCCGTTTCTCCCATTCCATCGCCTTTCTTGAACTCGGCACCCGGCACTCCCGGTGGAATGCCCGCATCACCGCGGCCACCCGTTCCCCAAAGCCAGAGCCACGATACCGGAGCGAGCGTCCCCGGTGCCACAAGGCGAAGGGTCAACACACGAGAGATTTCGGATCCCATCTTCCAGTCATCGACGTCCCGCGTGCCGACGGTCGAGTTGCCACCTGAAGCAGCCCAGAACCGATCTCGGAGCAACAGTCGTTCTGCGCCACCGGTGCCCCCTATCAACCCCAGACGCCGACGGGATACATCCAGAACCCGAACTGTGCTGGAGTCGTTATCCCGACGTCGGGGCGATTCCAACAGCAGTGACGCGACTGGAAGCACCCCGACCCTATCCACTGCCAATTCCTTCAGTAGCTTCGGGGCCGGCCGTGAGGGACGCAAGAACAACAGCGATGAGGACGACTCGAAGCCGGAGCGGCGCCGCGTGCGCAAGCCAGCCCCCGATTCGCCTGACATGACAATGAACTTCAGGCCGCGTGGGCATAGCCCTCCTGTCAATATGGGACCCCCAGTATCCAGAATGGTGGCAACCGCTGGAGACTCTCGTCCGGGCACTGCTGGAATGCCTGGTGGGATGATTTGATCGGTCAACTACCAACTTGACCCCTTGAACGACAATGAAGTTGGGTGGAGCCGGGTTGTCAGAAAGGCATACTATCTCACGACATACTTCATATCTGACCAGCTTGACCACGAACGGAGCGCTATTGTATACCCTGTGTAAATGAACACTTTTTCCTTGATACAAGACATTTTTCTTTCCTATTGTCCAATGGGCTGTGCGTCAGTCAATCCTCGGACTGGCGTCGGAATCGAAGCTGAAGGCAGACTTCGGTGGGTTGGAAGTCAGGTCACGTACCAGGACACGAACTTGTGGTTATTGTCTGGAATTTCACGCGACCGGAGTCTACATGGAAGGTGTCGGATAGGAAATGAAATCGGGTAGCAGAAACGAGCACCTAGAAGATACCTGGCCTCATGGCTTCATAATGATGGCCGACTGCGCTAGGCTAGGGCTAGGCTAAGGGGAAAAGAGCTGTCTTTTGACCTGATCTGAATGACAAATACATGTCCATGTCCATGTCCACGTTCGTTTTGCTGTTTTGGGCCTCGTGATAGATCTGATTGTTATGGTGTTGTGCGGTGAGAAGTCAGTATGGACGGGGTCTCCGTATATCTTGTTCTTGAATCCGATCTGTTCCAGGTCATCCTCAATCACCAGTAAAATAAGTCAACCCGTTTCTCTTCTCATCTCGTCCTTCTTTCTCGAGGTTATTTTCCCCCGTCCTACCAACCCTGTATCCATCCCACGTCTTCACTCGTCACCGGTCACCGCCACCGCCCTCTTCCTTCATTCCCTCATTCCTTCATTCTTTTTTCTTTCTTTTTCTCTTGTTATATCCCCGTCTTCTCCCCCTCCCCCTCTTCCCCTCCCTCCTCCCCTCCCTTGGCAAAATCCCGCACCATCCACGCGGCCCCCTCGGCCTCGCCCCCACCCGGCGGCGCCACGACCCGGAACCCGCAGCGCGCGTAGAACCCGACCACGCCGGCGTTCTCGGCCCCGTTGATGCCCACGTGCACGCCGGCGCCGAAATCTTCGTCGTCGTCGTCGTCGTCGCCGTCGGAGGAGGAGGAAGGGGAGCGCAGCACGCTCGCCTCGAACGCGCGGAGCAGCCGCCGCCCCCACCCGCAGCGCCGGTACGCCGGCAGCAGGTCGACGTGCAGCGTGGCGCGGTAGCGCGCGGCGAGGGCGCGCTTGGCGGGCTCGCTGGGCAGCTCGAGCGAGAGCAGCGCGTAGGCGCCGCGGTGGGCGAGCTGGGCCAGGGCCAGGGGGTTTACTTGCTCCTTGTCGTGGTTGCGGGGAGGGGAAGAGGAGGAGGGTGGGGGCAGCGTCCACGGCTCGCGCGTCGCCAGCTGCGGCGGCGTCGGCACGGGGCAGGCGGGCGAGGCCAGGAGCACGCCGCTCACGTACCGCGGGTACCGCGCCAGCAGGGCGTGGAGGTCCCGGCAGCCGACGCAGTACCCCACCGCGCGCCCGCGGCCGTCGTCGAGCACGTGGCACGTGCCCGGCGAGAGGGTGGTGTACGGGTGCGTCCAGATGTAGGGGGTTAGGGCCGCGGTGCTGGCGGGGGTGGCGAGGCTGGGTGGGAGGGTCGCTATGCACTGGGGGCCGAAGCGTCAGTGCGGTTGGATGGGGAGGATGGGGAGGGAGGGTGGTGGAGAGATGGAGGGATGGAGGGATGGATAAGTAGAGAGATGGCCGACGAGTAGAGCCAGGCTGGCAGTCAACCACGTAGGTAGGTACATGGCTGCCGTCGATCTACCCAGTCACTAAACTAGCGGCCTGTCTTACGGGCCTGAGTAGGTACGGTAGGGGGGAAAAGGGGAGCGGGCGCTTACGATGTCGGCGCAGGCGTCGAAGTCGGTCTCCTGGTACGGTCGGATGAACGCCATTGCGAAGCTGATGATGTCTGGTCAGTCCGTCGATCAATCACGCTCTTGGAGTTCGTTCGAGCTTCGTTGCGCGGCGATGAGGGTATTCGAATGAAGGACACGACGACGCCCGTGTAAGATAAGGTGAGGGAGATATCGTGAGCAGGAGCACGACCTCCACTTTCCTCTTTCGGCCGCGGTATCACAGGCCCTTTCGGCTGAATGCTGCTGGATGAAGACGGAGTGAGGCGTGTTCTTGACATGCGAATTTAATGCGACGAGGGATTTGGCAATTGAAGTATAACATTATGAAGTCTCTAAGTTCAGAAGGAGGACTGCCCTTTCGGATGTCTCCTCTTGATAGAATGGATGTGGCGTCTTGCTGGTAGTCCCCTTCGTAATGTAGCCGCTTTACAGCTTTCTCCGTGTGTTTGGAAATGCCAAGGCATTCCACTGAACCTACGGGAAAGACGAGTAGGAATTATTGGACCGTCTTGTAGCTAGTAGACCACTGGCAGTTACCGGTATGAAATGAGAGAAGTCCAGGAGAAAGGCGGCAGACCTCCAAGAACTCCCTACTCACGCCTTGTACGACACACCGTCACGTCACATTCGAATGACGAGGTACCGGAAGCATAGTCAGATCTTCTCATTGGCATCTTTAATCAACATACATACTTTAATAAAGTGTCCTTGGTACAGTAGCGTAGTGTCATTGGCCTCGTCATGTGCCTAATCACCGAGCCGACGTCATCTTCTTGACGGCTCCTCTTGATCGCGAAAGTGCCAAGTCCCAACCTGCGCGGACGACTGTGTATATGAGACCATAACGACCAGCTTCCTTCCAGTTAAAACCCACAGGCTTGGGAGCTTGGTATATATATCCCAGGGTAGCTGCCCATCACCAGCAGTCAAAGCTCGGATAATCGTCAATATCTGGTCGCGTCCTAAGAAGAGATGGTCTCAGCATCCAAGGATTCTCCATGATAACCGTAGGTGCAAAGGGAAGATCGTCGCGTGGGTGCTAGCTATATTAGACGATGCCATGCGTGGGTAGTGGTTTCCAAGCCGCGGTAGGTAAAAAGAGGAGATCGACACGCGACTCGTGGTCGCGGGATATAGAGACCACTGGCTGTCTCTTTCTTCGTGGCATCTTCATGCCACTCCCCAAACTCACACTCACCTCCTAGTCTACCAAGCGGACATGAAAGCCCAAGATGCGCGTCTTATAGCCACTTCTCACCAGCCTCGGGCTCCTCGAGGGATCACAAGCGCAGACCTGCACGCCCCTCACCCCGTCGACAGCACTGAACGTGCCCGAAGGCTACACCGCCAGTGTAATCCTGTACGGCCTGCAAGCCCCGCGCGGCATGGTCTTCGACAGCCTGGGCAACCAACCTCCTGGTCGTCGAGCCAGGCGGCGCGGGCGTGCGACGGATCGTGCTGACCGAAGACGCGGCCGGGACCGTCTACGTGGACGCGAGCGCGCAGCTCATCCCCGACGCGACCGCGACGCTTCTCTTTCCTCTCCTCGCACCTCATCCCGCTCCACAAGTTGCGCTGACGTTCATAGCTCGACCACGGCATCGCCCTCGGCGCCGACAACGCCACGCTCCTGGTCTCGAGCCCGGCGGCCGTATACGCGGACGCTGCTGGCCACGGGCGGGTCCGACGGGAATAGGTATCAATAACGCCACCACGGATATCTCGGCCGGCCGCAGCCAGCGTGGTCCCACAGCGGCCCGGCTGGCGAGAACGGTTCACCGGCCGAGGAGCGGATGTCTAAGTAGGTAGGTATGTTAGGGGAAACCGAAGAGATAAGTAGGTAGGTAGCTAGGTAGCTACCTAGGAGGTATGGAGGAATAGGTCGCGGATACGGATACGAATGAAGGTGAATGGTCTAAAAAGAACTATGGCGGTAGCAAGAAGGCTATGAAGCGGAACCCACTCCGGCGTACGGAATCTGCTAACGTCCCGGCCAGACTCCCGAGTCTCCGTGATGTCTATGGGGGCTCCGCTCCCGTCTCGGCCTGCCTCCTTCCCCTGAATGCCAGGGCCACCACCACTCGTGCCGACTTGTTGGTCTGGGTCAGTCGACTTCAACCATACCCGCCCCCCACCTGCTCCGCTGATCTTCTTCTTTCACTTCTGCGGGAGGCTGGCATGTGTTCTCACTACCGGTATTTTTTGCACCGCTGCGGGTGCGGTGGTGAGCTAGTAGGTAGGTAAGTTCAGGATCTCGGGCTGGGAACGACGACGGGATGGATGGGAGTGGGGTCAACGGTTGGGGGTTTGCTGCTTGCTTGCTTGCCTGCGCAGCATGTGCCGCCGACCCGTCGTCGACGGGCGTCGTGCGCATACCGGGGAATACGGGGCGCTTGGAGAGCTTAGCAGGTAGGTAGGTAGGTAGGTCACTATCGTGGTGTTAGTCATGAACATCCGCGTGTGTATTTTCTTGACTAATAAATGGCTTCGAGAGATATGTTATTGCTTCCTTGACCTTACATACCTCCTCGCCAGGGGAGGCCACGCTTCCCAGTGCTCTTGTTGTTGGGTGTAGGTAGGTACCTAGGCTGGGCCTCCTCCACTCGGGAACTTCTTCCAACCCGAACCGTTCTGCGTTGCCCAGTATGTAGTTAGGTAGTAAGTAGTACATAGCTTGCTTTCTGGTTCGGGGTCTTGTAGTCTCCGAATCGGGGAGGTTCCTTGCCAGCTACCGGTAGGTCTTTTCGCAGGATCGCCAACACGCATGCGCCCCTGAGCGAGAGGAGGCGCTGAGGACTTGCAATGGAGTGGTCGTTGTTGGTACTCCTGTCAACGGCGGCCGTTAGACGGGAAGTATCTATCTGGGCGTCCGTCGTCTTCCGCGGGAACTCTAAAGGGGCCCGTTTACTTCGATACGTAAAGTACCGGCATCTCGTACCATGCTTCCCCCTGGTCTCGCTCTGTCAAGTATCTACCGCTAGGTAGCGCATGCATGCATGCTCTGTAAGTTGTTGGTCCGGAAGCCAGTCAGCCCTACGCCGCGCCCAGTTCCCGTTGTGACCGTTGGGCGGCACATGCCATCTACGCCGTTTGCGATGCTGAGGTGAGACGGTCAAGGTAGCTAGCTGCCTGGATGCAGGTGCAAACTTTTGGGCTTTCAGCTCCGGGCGGAAGGCGGGCCAGCCGTGCCTGAGACCAACTAACTTACGGTCTTACTCTCTCGTAATCATTGCCCGTTCCGGAAAACGTGTTTTCGGGTGTGGGTGTGTGGCAGCACTTCCAGATTCCAAATACCAACCTTATGCGAGCAGACGGTGCTGGATGCAGGCATAAGTCTGCGAGACATCTAACTACATACGTCGTCCTGTGAAAGTGTCCGGAGACTTGTGACGGCCCGACGAGATCGAATTGTGGCGCCCCCGGGCTCGGACTCGGAAGCGAACGAAAAGACGCGGATCGTTCGTATGAGAGAGATCTGGGGGTATGCGCACCGTACCCACCCCGGCGGCCGCGGGGACCTGGGAACGGTCGGTGGAGAGGCGTGGAAGCTTCGAAGGTATTAAGTTAACTTACTGGAAAGAAATAGGAGATCGAGGAGAGAGGATCGGCGGACGGCGCGCATGGACTGCTACAGTACTACTAATAAAAGGACCCCGCGCGCATTCGGCCGAGATGGTCAGGGTGGAATTGAAGCATCTAGGCCACCGTAGGTGATTGATTGACTGATTGATTGATTGATAGGCTTGGGATCAGCTTCGTGTGAGTCAGTCTTCTGGAAGTCCTCACTAGGTATTCGTCTACCGGGTGCCCGTCATCGATTCCTAGCATGTCGTGATGTCGTATTTATCTTTTCTGGGAGCTTCGGTGGGAAGAGATGCCAACGCAGAGCTACTGCATACCTTGGACGGCGTAAGCGGCTCATTAGATAGTATCACTAGGTATCCAAAGAGCGTGGTGGTGAGTGAGAATTGAGAGGGTTCCAGGCCTTTGCTTGATTCGTTCGGTGGCGGCGCACGGGTTGTCGGACTGACCCAAGAACCCGAAATGTCGTCCTCCATCTTTTCCACGGGTGACAGGAGTGGAACTCCGCCAGAGCCTTGTCGACGCTTGTGTCGGAGCTACTTCTAGATCGTTCGCCATGGTCAGCGGTCTGCGGTCAGCACGGCTCGCTGGCAGTCACCATTCGTTCTTGGCACTGATCTTTTCTTGCCTTTCCCGGATCTGCTCCTCTCCGGAAACAAGCGAAGCTGTCTTGCCTTTGGACCCCATCGCGCCCCGTGATTGGCGCGCAGGTCAATCTGGCCAGGGCTGGTGGGGTGGGATTTTCATAAACCCCTCGGCATAAGGTAGGTAATGAGCACAATAACGATATTGCTCTCCCGTCTGAATCGCCTAGGCCGTCCGGGGTCAGGGGCGCTGATTCAATCATTATCGCGATTCCATTGCGACATGATCCAAACAACCGTGTGTATTTGTGTATGTATGCTCAAACTCGTGGTTGCTAGGTACATCCATCCGTCCCTGAGATAACCCCCACGTCTGTTTCTGCTTGATGGTTTGGTATAACTACTAGTATGACGGCGTCATGGGGGTTAAAAGTGACAGTCCCCGAATATACGAATCGTACAGCCTTCCCCGAGAGGATATAGCGATCGTCTTGGCTCTCCAGTGATGAGTCTGGCATGACACACACAGTCCACGCACCTCTCCTCGCAAGCATCAGTAGGTACCTATACGATAGTTCTTTGGCTCTGTTGCGCGGCTTCCTTTCGATCATTAGCGTCGGCGTATGGCGGATCGCTGACGGGTACGGGTTGTTGTTAGAGCCCGACTGGGGGGGGCACTTGGGGCAATGGGGCTGATGAAGGGGCGCTAATGGCAGATTGCTACCAATGCGATGAGTTATGCAAGATTTATGCTTATAACGCTCCCAGCCTGCTGGGCCAGCTTGATGCCAGCCGACCAGGCAAACAAAAAAGACTCCCTTGCATAAGAGATGGTGTGCATGCAGAAACCCACATGCGGACTCCCGAGCCCCCGGAAACCCGCCCGTTCCATGCCAATCCATCCGCATCCCAGTCCCCAGTCGCCAGTCCCAGCACAAAAAGCCACATGGGATTTTCTTGATGGCGGGCAGGCGGGCAGGCGGTCGGTCAATCGGTCGGTCGGTCGAGTCAAGGCGAAAGGGGTCCCCGTCCCCGGTCAGATACGAAAACGAAGCGAAGCGTACAAATAATAATACCATCGCTTCCCATTCACTCTCACCTCCGCTACTGCTGTCATCGGCCTTCCTTTAATATACCTACCCGCAGCCTTGGTAAATCGCATTCCATGGTGATCCCTTAATCAGCAATCCGAGACAAGTATATCCCTCCCGAGAGTGAGGCAGGCTTCCTGCTCACTCTCATTTCTTAATCATGGCCTTCATGGGAAGCGCCTTTCAGAACTACGACCGCACTGCCCAGTCAGCCGGCGTACCCGGAGCCAGCTCGCCCCGTCATGAGGAAGAGTACCCGTTCGATACCAGACGAGAGAACATGACCTCGGACGATGCACTGAGCAGATCGGAATCCCCCTCCACCACCGAGGTCGGCAACAGCGAGAAGGAATCCTCCGCCGCCAAGTCGGGCCCGGCACGGAACGAAGAAGCGATGGAGATAGAACGCCGAGAATCGCTGGTGCACTCGCTTGCGCGCAGATACACCTCGCAGTCGCTGGCCAGTGGTGTGCAGAACCCCTTCCTGGACGCGTCGGAAGACTCCCCCCTCAACCCGAGCTCGTCCAATTTCAATGCGCGCGCATGGGCAAAGTCCTTTGTGAAGCTCTCGGACAGCCAGGGCCACGCTTTCCGCACTGCTGGCGTATGCTACCAGAACCTCAACGTCCACGGTTTCGGCAGCGCCACCGACTACCAGAAGAATGTAGCCAACGTATGGTTGGAGCTGTGGGGCATGGCGCGCAAGGCTCTGGGATCCGGGCAGAGGAAGATTGATATCCTTCGCGACTTCGACGGTCTGGTTCGTCAGGGCGAGATGTTGGTCGTCCTCGGACCCCCTGGATCCGGATGCTCGACCTTCTTGAAGACGATCTCGGGTGAGACCAACGGGATCTACGTCGATGACAAGTCCTACTTCAACTACCAGGGTCAGTGACCACCAGTGTAACCGCAGTCTTCCTCCATTCTTGCTAACCATGGGCACAGGTCTGAGTGCCAAGGAGATGCACACGAAACACCGAGGTGAAGCCATCTACACCGCCGAGGTCGACGTCCACTTCCCCATGCTGACCGTCGGCGATACTCTCGCCTTTGCCGCACAAGCTCGTGCGCCCCGCGAGCTCCCTCCCGGCGTCGACCGCATGACCTTCGCCACCCATCTCCGAGATGTGACCATGGCTATGTTCGGTATCTCACACACCATCAACACCCGCGTCGGCAACGAGTACGTCCGTGGTGTCTCTGGTGGTGAACGCAAGCGTGTGACCATTTCCGAGGCGGCCCTGAGTCAGGCACCCTTGCAGTGCTGGGACAACAGTACCCGAGGTTTGGACAGTGCCAACGCCGTCGAGTTCTGCAAGACCTTGCGGACCCAGACCGAGCTTTTCCGGAACACGGCCTGTGTGTCCATCTACCAATCGCCCCAGTCGGCCTACGACTGCTTCGACAAGGCCCTCGTCCTCTACGAGGGTCGCCAGATCTTCTTTGGCCGTGCCGATGAGGCGAAGCAATACTTCATCAACCTCGGTTTCGAATGCCCCGCCCGCCAGACCACCCCCGACTTCCTGACCTCCATGACGAGTTCCCTCGAGCGGGTTGTGCGACCCGGATTCCAGGGCAAGGCCCCCCGCACCCCTGACGAGTTCGCCGCCTGCTGGAAACGCAGCGCCGAGTACCATGCCCTCCAGGTCGAGATCGAGGAGTTCAAGAAGGAGCATCCCATCAACGGTCCCGACGCCGAGCAATTCCGTGCCCTGAGACGCCAGCAGCAGTCCAAGAGCCAGCGGGCCAACTCCCCCTATACCTTGTCCTACCTGCAGCAGATCCAGCTATGCCTCTGGCGTGGCTGGCTCCGACTTAAGGGTGATCCCAGCTTGACGATTGGTGCGCTCATCGGTAACTTCATCATGGCTCTCATCGTCGGTAGTGTGTTCTACAACCTGGATGAGAACACCGCCAGCTTCTACCAGCGAGGTGCTTTGATCTTCTTCGCCTGTCTCCTGAACGCTTTCGCCAGTGCCCTGGAAGTAAGTCTATCCTCTATCCCAGAATTGAGTGTAAACCATTATACTGACTGCCATAGATTCTGACTCTCTATGCCCAACGTCCGATCGTCGAAAAGCACAGTCGTTACGCCCTCTATCACCCATCCGCCGAAGCCATATCGTCCATGCTCTGCGATCTTCCCTATAAGATCGTGAATACCTTCACCTTCAACATAACCTTGTACTTCATGACCAACCTGAGAAGGACACCAGCGGCTTTCTTCTTTTTCGTCCTGGTCACCTTCTTCACCACCTTGGTTATGAGTATGATCTTCCGCACGATTGGATCCGCCTCGCGTACACTTTCCCAGGCCCTGGTTCCCGCCGCTCTCCTCATTCTGGATCTCGTCATTTTCACCGGTTTCGTCATTCCTATCGACTACATGTTGGATTGGTGCCGCTGGCTCAACTGGTTGGATCCGCTCGCCTACGCTTTCGAGATGCTCATGGTCAACGAATTCCACAACCGAGATTGGCCGTGCACCCCCGCCGAATACGTCCCGAGTCCGTTGATTCCCAAGTACCAGAACGTGGCGCCCGAGAATCACGTGTGCAGCACGGTAGGCTCCGTCCCCGGCAGTCCTGTTGTCAATGGAGACCGGTATCTGCACCTGGCTTTCAAGTACTACGAAGCCCACCGCTGGAGAAACCTGGGTATCCTCATCGCCTTTATGGTTTTCTTCCTGTTCGTGTACATGGTCGCTGCGGAATACGTGTCGGAGAAGAAGTCCAAGGGCGAGGTTTTGGTTTTCCGACAAGGACACCAGCCGGCTCAGTTCAACGAAAAGAAGGGCGACGTGGAGGAGGGCGCGGATGGTCCTCGTGTTGGACCCGTCGCCACCAACGCCAGTCGACCTGCGAACAACAACGATGCCGGCAACATTCAGGGCGCGACTAGCATCTTCCACTGGAACGATGTCTGCTACGATGTCAAGATCAAGAACGAGACACGACGCATTTTGGATCACGTGGACGGTTGGGTTAAACCTGGTACTCTCACGGCCTTGATGGGTGTTTCTGGTGCGGGTAAGACGACCCTCTTGGATGCTCTGGCCAGTCGTATCACCATGGGTGTTATTACTGGTGAGATGCTTGTCGACGGCCGCCCCCGTGATACCTCTTTCCAGCGAAAGACCGGTTACGTCCAGCAGCAAGATTTGCACTTGTCTACCACTACCGTTCGTGAAGCCTTGAACTTCTCCGCCCTCCTCCGCCAACCTGCCGATGTTCCCCGCGCCGAAAAGCTCGCCTACGTGGACGAGGTGATCAAGCTGTTGGAGATGGAGGAATACGCCGATGCTGTTGTTGGTGTCCTGGGTGAAGGTCTTAACGTGGAGCAGCGTAAGCGTCTCACTATCGGCGTCGAATTGGCGGCCAAGCCTCCTCTGTTGCTCTTTGTCGACGAGCCGACATCTGGTCTCGACTCGCAGACTTCGTGGGCTATATTGGACCTCCTGGAGAAGCTGACCAAGGCCGGACAAGCTATTCTCTGCACCATCCACCAGCCTTCCGCCATGTTGTTCCAGCGCTTCGACCGACTTCTCTTCCTGGCTAAGGGCGGTAAGACGGTTTACTTTGGCGACATCGGCGAGAACTCCAAGACGATGACCAGCTACTTCGAGCGTAACGGTGCCCCTGCTTGCCCTGTCGATGCCAACCCTGCCGAGTGGATGTTGGGAGCCATTGGTGCCGCCCCAGGTAGCAAGAGCGATATCGACTGGTTCCAGGCCTGGCGAAACAGCCCCGAGTACCGTGCCGTGTCTGATGAGCTGCAGAAGATGAAGGACGACGCCTCGAGTGAGCCTCCACCGACGGAAGATGCCCAGTCGTACCGCGAGCACGCCGCGCCCTTTATGCAGCAGCTTCGCGAGGTCACCTACCGTGTCTTCCAGCAGTACTGGCGCACCCCGTCGTACATCTACTCGAAAGCCTCTCTCTGCATTCTCGTTGCCCTGTTCATCGGGTTCGTCTTCTTCAAGGCTCCCAACTCGATCCAAGGTCTCCAGAACCAGACCTTTGCCATCTTCAACATTCTCACCGTCTTCGGCCAGCTGGTGCAGCAGACCATGCCGCACTTCGTCACGCAGCGCTCGCTCTACGAGGTCCGCGAGCGTCCGTCCAAGGTGTACGGCTGGAAGGTCTTCATGCTGTCGCAGATCATCGTCGAGATGCCGTGGAACACGCTGATGGCTGTCTTCATGTTCTTCGGTTGGTACTACCCGGTCGGTCTCTACCGCAACACGTACGAGGATGGGGCGACGACGGAACGCGGCGCGCTCATGTTCCTTTTGCTGTGGGCCTTCCTGCTATTCAGCTGCACCTTCACCGACATGATCATCGCGGCCTTCGAGACGGCCGAGGCCGGTGGCAACGTCGCCAACCTGCTCTTCACCCTATGCCTGATTTTCTGCGGTGTCCTCGCCAACCCCGATACCCTCCCCCGCTTCTGGATCTTCATGTACCGCGTCTCCCCCTTCTCGTACTTGGTGTCGGCCATGCTGTCGACCGCGGTGGCGAACACGGATATCGTCTGCGCCGACAACGAACTGCTCACGTTCAAGCCGCCCCAAGGCTCCAACTGCTCGTCCTATCTCGACCTCCAGCTCATGCAGGGCGGTTACCTCCAGCCCGGCACCGAGGACAGCACCTCGCAGTGCGTGTTCTGCCCTTTTGCCGAGACGAATGCGTTCCTGGCGCAGTCACACGCTAACTACGGTATGTCACACCTCCCACGTGTTACGCTGCGCTTTTTTTTTTTTTTTTTCTGAAGACACCTTCGTACTAATACGGAATAACAGAGGACCGCTGGCGCAACTTCGGCATCCTGTGGGCGTACATCATCTTCAACATCTTCGGCGCCCTCTTCCTGTACTGGCTGACGCGCGTGCCTAAGAAGCAGAAGATGGAGAAGACGGAGAAGGCGACGACGGCGACGGCGGGGCCGACCGTCCAAGAGGGCGGCAGCCCGGAGAAGAGCGAGAAGAAGGTGGAGGCGTAAGAAGACGTATTGAGAGGAATGAACAGGTTATGTTTGCATGCCGCCCTTCTACCAGCCTACCTATTTGATATCCCACCTTCCGAGACACATACACACACCCCCGCCACATACCCACTTTTGGGGGTTCCCAATCTCCCCCCCCTCGAAGAAGAAGAAGAAGAAGCGTCACCTTTTGGTTTTACGAGGTTCACATATCTACCTACCTACCTTATTGAACACAGCATGACGAAGCAGCGGGAAAGCAGAGGGAAGAAAAACCGCATTGAGACCAAGAAAGAACGGCGGGACGGAATGGAATGGAACGGAATGAATGCATAGATGGCGGCGTTTCGGAGGTTACCTAGAACCCCCTCTCTATCTGGGATCATCATCATCATCATCATCACACACACACACCGTCTCTCTCCACAAGGAAAAGAAAGGCACGTTGTGTGACTACGCTTAGATATTGTAATGAAAAAGACAAACGACGGATAGATAGCCCGAGATGGGCGCTGTCGACTTTTCTCCCTTCACGTTTCTTTTTCTACCCGCGGTTGGCCTGTGAAATATCTATTATGCGTGGCCGCGTAGACGAACGAACGGGCCCTCGGAATATTTGTCAGGAGACGACGTCCAGGAAGCCCTATTTATTCCTCGGGACCTTGGATGCGCTCGAGCACCCAGCGCTGGATCTCGGAGATAGTGGGGGGTTTATCCCCAGCCGGCATCTGCTCTCGAGCCGCCATCTTGACATTATACCAGCCCATCATCTCCATGCGCAGGAGATACATCTTGGTACGCATCGTCTCATCCTCCTTTGCGTCGTCGCCGGGCGCTTCCGGGTTGCTGTTGCCGAGGATGTGTTCCACCTCCTCCCGGGTATACAATTTCCCGGCATCACTACCGGCGTTATCATTCGGCGGAGCGGCAGTACGCGGGGGTGGTCGGGCGCGTCTTCTTGCCATCGCATTACGTCTCGCGTGACGTCGCGATCTGTGGCGCGATTTCGGCTCTTGGAAGTTTACCAGAGTCATGAGTTCTTCGACCTGCGCGATCAGGTCGGTCTTGATCGAATCGGCATCTTCGTATGCCGAGTGTCTGCGATGGGCGGTACGTGACAGGCACACATCCATCATGAACTTCTGAAGCATTTCGGAGGATGCCTCAGTATGTTTCCAGGAGCTGCGACGCGAGAGACGGAATGATACCTCGAGAAACAGATTGCGGAGGGCGGCGGGGCTGGGGACGAATCCTTGTTCGTTGATCGTCTCGCGGCATACATCGATGATGATGAGAAGGTTGTCCGTAATGACTTGGGCCATGTCGACATCCTCCTCAGCCGAAGGTGTCTCGTTCAACAGTGCAAGCATGCAGATTTCAGGCGTTGTGATGCTGAGGCGGGTTCCGAAATCCAAGCCGGGGATCGCAGTTACCGCAGCTCGAGCTCGCTGGGCTCTGGAGTATCTGCGACATGGGGTCAATGATGGGAATCAAGCAGAGTGAGATGAACGAGTCGTTTACCTGGTCGACATGATGGTGCCAGGCGGAGAGAGAACTGAGTGCGCGCAAAAACACAGAGGGAGAGAATATCTGTGGACCGAAACAAGAAAGCGAGATGAATCGGAGGATACGCGAGGCGCCCGCACCATCCACGCTTGAAAAATCGTTTTTTGAAAGGCACCTTATGGGAGGGCTCTGGCAGGCTCCCGCAACCAATTTATAGGTGAAGCAATGGCCGGCAGGTGCTGGATTAGGTAAGCGGGCGAGCTGCCAAAGAAGTGAAAGAGTGGGGCAGGTGTTGAAAAGGGGGATCTGGTAACATATCAAGCAAAATAAAAAACAGTTCGTTAACCAACAACCAGCTGCGTTAGCGCAGTTGGTATGAACATTCAAGGAGGGTGTAAGTGGAGTCCAGGGTTGGCGATTCCTACCTTGTCTGTCTTTTTTTTTGCTCTCTCAAAACCTGGGTTCGAGCCCCCGTCTCTGCAGTTTTACTCTTATCCTGTCATTGTTTCATTATTCATCTACACAAATCCTTGACGGTTCGAACCCCGATGTCTCCATACTCACTTTTGGTATTTTGTCATTACTCCCTCTTGCCAAGCTTTTTGCGTCTCATTCTTCTATCAAGATCGCACACTTTGACAAGCATTTTTTGCACCCCTTCCTTATCGGATAATGTCATACGGGGACACACCTACTACCAACAGATTAGGGGCTATACCCTGGCCACGCAGGGCCAAGTCCCAACAGACCCTCACCAGGCTATTGATATATGGGACAGTGCTGCAAGCAGCGAAGCGAAGAGCGACGAGAACGCAAGAAGGAGATCAGACGGATCTCGCTGGAAGCAGAATAGGATCGTGTCCCGAAGCACCAACCGCAGGACGAAGCAGTAAAGAAGCCGGAGCTGCAGACCCTGGATAGCCAGGAGACAAACAATACCACAAACGACGGTTTTATAAAGAGTTTATATAAACTCGCAAAGGCCGCTAAGGATAAGCACACGGACGGCATGGACGCCGACACCAAGCGAGCACGAAGGATAAGACAAAGGCATCCCGCCATAGCAGCCGACAGGGCCGAAGGCCGTCGGGAATGGAGGCATATTCGTGTATAAATAGAGGGTGATTTCCCACCTAGATTGAACAGAAAGGACAGCAGCCCACAGAAGACGGTAGTCAATTATTGGTTGATCAGAGCCTTCGTCTCCAAGCCATATCCCCTTGTGTCAGGTGTGCGGGTGTCACGTGACGTTGACGGGCTATATTTAGGTGCTTCGGGCCCTTCGGGCCTAGGATAGCTTCCTCTTTCCTTCCTTAAGGTTCTGCTGTACCATCTCCCCGGCCTCCTTGCCGAGAATACACACTCCCCCGCCCTTGTTCCGTCCCTTTATCAGACACCTTGTCACAGATACCTAATCTCAGAATTCCAAAGTACTAACTGGGCCGCATATCTGCATCTGCCTTGCGCTTCCATAGTGTCGCTGCCCTAACTCCCCTGGAGGCAGCCTATGATGGATGTGGTGACAGTTGCGGCCCCCTATCCGCTGGCCCCAAACCTCCCAATTCGCCGTTATGGAACGGGTAGGCCATGCTTCTCCCATCTTCTTCACACAGTCTTTCTTTTTCTTTTTTTTTCCCCTTGAAACGAGGCCACAGACGTAACAACTAAATGATGCCTGCACCACAGGTGCCGCGATATCCTGTTTAAGGTCGGCCTCGCCCACTGTATAACTTCCACCGCCGTCCTAGTCCCCAGTACCCGTGAGAATGTCTAGGCATACCGGTACTGACTGTTGATTGAACGTGTCATCGCTTATTAAGGCGAACTGTGGTGGTAAGTACGGCAGTGAGTTGATAGGTAGTCTACCTAGTTAGTGACTCATGTTCAAGGAGCTTCGCGACTTGGTGGGGGACAGATGTGTAGGTAAGCAAGGGGCACGGCAGAAGCTTGCGTCTTCGTGAAGGGGACGGTGGAATACCTACCGTAGGTAAGTACGCATCGCCGGAGATTCCTTCTTTACTTAAGGTAAGGCACACTAGCTGACGCTAGGTCCCCCTTCGGGGGACGCTTCACAGCCTACGCGTTTGGTCACGTATGTCGGTTGGCTTGTAACGCCGCAGGGGCTTAAGGGGCTATACGTAGCGTTTGCAAGGCCTAGGTACTTTACGGGCCGCTGACGGTCACATATAGGCCTGGGCTATCCCGTGGGCTATAGCCAGCTTAATAGCTATTGGTTTTTCGCGTGACGGGCCCCCGGCGTCCGCACGCTTGCTCGGAACGCTGGCGCGTTCCTCACAAGCCCGCTCCCGCCAGGGGGCCCTTATCGAATTCTTATCTACCAGCCGCCGAATCCGTGGCTGTCCCCCGGCTGCCCCCGTGGCTGCCCCCGTAGCTGCCCCGGTAGCTGCCCCCGTGGCTGCCCCCGTGGCTACCCCCGTAGCTGCCCCCATAGCTGCCCCGTGGCTACCCCCCGTGGCTATCCCTTTAACTATTTCCCGGCTTACCCGTAACTACCCGGTGCAAGCATTTATATCGGGCGCGTTTCTGACGTAGGGCGTAAAAAAGGCTGGCGACTTCGGAAGGTTTAATAATTCCCGGACGCGAAAGCGAACAGGCCCGGTCCGGCGGCGCGTAGCGCGCTGGCTGGCAAAAGCGTAAACGAGAATGTATACTATAGATTGCATATGAAAACCTGTCGAAGAATCCGGCCGAGTTAAATCCCCGTCCGCGCTTCCAAAATCTGGCGGAGTCGGGTCGTTCGGGGACAGACGGACCCCGCAGTCCGCTGAGGCGCAAAAGCTTGGCTTGCGATCTTTCAGCCCTACCGTGACAGGACTCGGTAAGATAGGTACCTAGATACATACAATGCTACGTGCGTAAGCTCGTCCCATAAGGTACCTAGGTAAGTACTTTAGGTAGCGAGGAGTCACAGCAGACCAACAAGGCCGCCCCAGCCCAGATTCGGCGCTTCGGCTTTTGAAGTGGGACGGCGATGACCATCAGGGTTCCCCTTGCCTTTTGGGGCTGCAACATGCATGGGCGCGGGGGCATCAACGTGTTGGGTTACTCCATATTAATAAACAAACCTCCGTCAGCAACGACAGGTTTGGGGAAAGTATAAAGGCAAGAGCCAAGACCTGTCTGTCTGTCTATCTCTTACGACTAACTTACATTCATCTGCATCATACTTACTTCATACCTACTTACATACATATATACATCGCCTGACGAACAGAAGGGCAGTCGAACGAACACCTCCCAATCTCACCCGACCCACTCAGAACTACCACCACCACCTCCATCACAGCCGCAACCATCACCATGCACGCCGTCGTCGTCAAAGACTGGGCCGAAGGACCCAAGTACACCGAAGTCGAAGACGCGCCGGCGCCCACCTCGACGCAGCTGCGGCTGCGCGTGCTAGCCGCCGGCCTGCACCAAGTGGTGCGCTCGCGCGCCGCCGGGCAGCACTACTCGGCGCGGACGCTGCCGCACACCCTGGGGATCGACTGCGTGGGGGTGGACGAGGCCTCGCCCGAGCGGCAGCAGTACTACGTGGTGGGCATGCGGCCCGACTTCGGCACCTTCTGCGAGCACATCACGGTGGAGCAGGCCAACGCGATCCCGCTCCCCGCCGGCGTCGAGGACCCCGCCCAGTTCGCCGCCTCCGTCAACCCCGCCATGAGCTCCTGGATGGCCCTGACCCAGCGCACCTTCGACCTGCCCGAGAACTACACCGTCCTCATCCTCGGCGCCACCACGGCGAGCGGCCGCCTCGCCGTGCACGCCGCCCGCGAACTCGGCGCGGGGAAGGTCATCGGCGTGGCGCGGAACGCGGCGACGCTGGCCAACGTCGCCGGGCTGGACGCGCGGCTGGTGCTGGCGGACAAGGTGACGGAGACGGACTTCAGCGCGGTGGGGGAGCACTGCGACGTGGTGCTGGACTACCTGTACGGCGAGCCGGCGGCGCACCTGCTGGCGTCGATCAAGCCGACGCGCGCCGTCCAGTACGTGCAGATCGGCTCGATGGCGGGGACGCACGCCAGCCTGCCCGGCACCCTGTTCCGCAGCTACGACCTCACGGTGCGCGGGTCCGGGCCCGGCGCCTTCACCCTGCAGAGCCTGGGGCGCGAGATGCGCCGCCTGGTGCCGCGGATGGCCGGCTGGCCGTTGCTGGACACCGTCAAGGTGCCCATGCGGGACGTGCAGGCGGCGCTGGGGGATGAGAGCCTGGCGGCTAAGGGCAGGATCGTGGTTGTGCCGTAGGGGTGCGCATAGTGAGACGGAGGAGGTCACGAGGAGGTAGTTAGGGGGGTTTACTGGGGGTGGACCGATGGAGCTGCGATGCTCATAGGGCTCTGGTCAATGGCTACCGTGTGAGAGCAGAATGGAAAAGCAAGAACCCCATATATATATACATCTCCTGTCTACCGCTGTCCGGTGGCTGGCTTACTCGATACGTAGGTACCTATTATTTAGGTAGGTACCTTGCGAAGTGCAGTTGGAAGAGAGCCGGTTTCCAGATCACCATTCTCCAGCCGGGCGACCCATCCCCGTCAATTGCATCCCCGCGCACCAGAAAAGAAAACAGTGGTTTAAACACGGCAATCTCACTCTTCTGCAACAGTCTGATTTATTAGGTACCTACCTACTAAGTACCTAGGTACCTAAACAGCGCCCCCTCACGCCCCCGTGCTAACGAACACTTTACTCGCCCGACGTATCACTCACTGGTCATGAACAGCCGGCCAGCCCTTGGCATCGGACGCCAGTCCCAAAGCCGGCCGGAAGCTGCCAGATCCGGACACACGGCGTCAGCAGGTCCGGGTTCTAGGTACAGGACGTAGGTACTCGACGGCTTGCCGCGATCGGCCGCCGGCTGCTGTCCGTCCGCCCCGAACGCGAGGCGGCCTACGCAGAAGCCCTCGGGGGGCTCACGGTCCTTTTCTTTTCTTTCTTTCTTTCTTTTTTTTATTCTTTTTTTTTTCCTTTTGGCACACACGCATATATCATATCATCAGGCCGGGGCACCCGAGCAACGCGTACTTCCAGCGCGAAACGGATAGGTACTTTGACTTAAGTAAGTACCTAGTAGGGAACGTATACACTAGGTACGCAGGCAAGGTAGGTAACGACTCACCAGCTCCCGTGAAACGCAACAAACGCCGCCCTCCCTCCGTCCTCCTTCCCATCGCGCCGAAACGCACTCCCCAGCGGCGCCGGGAACGCCAGGCGCGGGCGCTGCTGCTCGCGGCAGTAGCTAGCTAGCGGTTGACGTCGTCCAGGGCGTGCCCGTCGCAGTTTTTTTTTTCTTCGTGCGCAGCGGCGGTGGCTCTGCCGCGGGCACCGGGTCCACGCCGCGGAGCTGGCGCGGGGTAGCCGTAGTTCTGGCTTTGGAGGGGGTTGGGGTTGGGGGCAGGGGAGGAAGAGGGGGAAAGAGGATCCCGTGGTAGTTTAGTTCCTCGGCTGAGGGGTTGTCCGTGTGCAGGTCGGCGCCGGCGCGAACGACGTCGTCGGCGGCGTTTTCGACGAACCACTAGGGCTCGGGGGTGAGGGTGAGGAGTAGACTGGTTGGCTCGGTGATGATGAAAGGGGAAATAGGGGGGGAAAGGAAGAAAAAAGGGGGGGAAAGGAAGGAAAGAAGGAAAGAAAGAAGGAACGAAAGAAGGAAAGAAAAGAAAGAAAAGAAAGAAAAGAAAGAAAGAAAGGAAGAAAGAAGAAAGAAAGAAAGAAAGGAAGGAAGGAAAAAGGAAAAAGAAGAAAAAAGGAAGGAAAAGAGGGAAAAAAAAAAAAAAAAAAAAAGCGGCGCAAGGACGGGGAAAGATAGAGAGAGAGCAGACGTACAACACCCCCCCGTCCCGGGATGCACCCCCAACCCAACCGAATTCCTCAACCAGTCCCCAAGCCAGCACCTCGCCGTCGCGCGCGTACTCCGTCGGCGCGGCGCCGTCGGCCGTCAGGTCCGCGAGCCCGAACATCTTGACTACCGGTATTTACGGTCAAAGGGGAGTAGATCACTAGATCCTTGAGACTCAAGCTCTTCACACTTCTTACCTAGGTAGTTACATCGGTATACAATGGTTGAACTTTCGATCCCCCTTGCGCCAGGCGTCTTGTCTTGTATTGAGCGTTTACCTATCTGATCGTGGCACATACCTACCTACGGTCCGGGGAGCATAAGCCGGAAAAGAAGGTGAACACCCACTTACCTAGGTAGTTGAATACACGCGTATGTATATATGTATATATGTACGTATGTCTTTGCCGCAGACTCTCCTCCCGTAGGTAGGTAGAGTTCGCGGCTGCTGGTAACATACCTTCGTCTCTGCGCTGGCGAAATATGGCAGGCAGGGTGAGTTTAAAGTGATACTGCGCCCATTGCGTCGCAGGTACTGTACTTAACCCATGGTGATTAAGTACTTTAGCAATGGCTTTCCCAACTCTCTTTTCAAAAAAGAAAAACCCGAGTGACGAAGCCCTGGGGTAGGCTAGGCTTCCGCAACCCGTACTTAACTTACGTAGACAAACAGGTCCGACGCAGTGGTGCTACTACAAATATATACCACTATGATACCAAATATAGACCACCATAACCATCTCTTCTATTCCCATCCAACAAGTCGTCGCCGTGAGCGCTGGCTTAGATGCCTCACTCTTGCTCTGTGTGTGTGTGGGTGGCTCTTCTTGCTCTGCGTGAGAGAGAGAGGTTGCTTCTCACTTCACATGAGAGGTATCCGCCATCTGCTCCCGCGAAACCTCCCGACCCCGTCACCCATCTGGGCCCGCATACCGTATCACAACCGACCTGAACTTCACGACTCAAAGCAAGTATGGCATCTTCAACACATCCAATATCATCATCATCATAGCGCATTATATACTATTCCCCATCCCCCCTCCCTCCACACCAACTCACACACCCCTACTTTCTTTCTTTCGTACAACTGCGTACCTATGCATATACGTACCTACTTATGTATACCGCGTTCCCCAACCCTCCCCTTCCCTTCCCTTCCCTTCCATTCCCCTCAAACCCACCCCCCTACAACCCCCCCCCCCTTTCCCCCTTTCCCACTCTACACCCCCCTCTCCCCTCCTTCCTCCCCCTCCCCCCCCTCATCCTCATCCTCCCCCTCCTCCATCCCCCAATCCCTGAACTCGGTCCCCCGGACCCACGAGATGCCCTTCCGCCAGCCCTTCTCGCGGACCGCGCGCGCGTCCCGCTCGTAGACCACCCCCGCCGCCGCCAGCGCCAGCACGAACAGCCCGACGTCGCCGCCCCGGACCGCGCGCCACCACCGGCGCTTGACCCCGACCTTCCAGCACGAGTCCACGCTCTGGCGCGCCGCGTACAGGAACACCGAGCGCCCGTCCCTCCTCTCGACGAACGCCCACAGGCCCGCCAGGAAGCCGCCCAGGAACAGGCGCTGCGTCGGCAGCAAGGTGCGCGGGAGGTGCGCCTGGAACAGGCACAGGCTGGCCCAGGCCGTGCTGATGGCGCCGGTGGCGAAGGCCGAGAGCCGCAGCGTCTTGGCCAGCAGGCGCTGGAGGAGCGACAGCGGCGCGTTGTACAGCAGCTTGAAGCGCGGCAGCATGAGCACCGAGTAGAAGAGCAGGAAGAAGCGGCCCATGCGCGGGAACGACCGCACCCAGAAGGTCACGTACGTGCGCAGGCAGCTCGGGTCCGACGGGTGCAGCGTCGCGCAGCTGAGGCTGGTGATGAGCGGATGCGCCTGCGCGGTCAGCGGCGCCACGGCCGACAGCGACGGCGGCAGCGTCGGCTGGTCGGGGAAGAGCGTCGGCGAGACGAAGGGTCTGTTGTCCACGAGTTAGCTATCATCATACACACCATACTCCTCGCCAATATCTATGAGACGAGGTAAAAGGGCACGTACGGCCAGTTGAGTTTCGCCATCTTGGCGATGTTCCCCGCGACCTCCCAGGCGTCGGGCCAGTGGACGCCAGGGGGCAAGTTCTTTGGTGCGTCATGCAAGTAGGTCGTCGAGCTCTTCCAGATGAAGTCGATCATGCCGGTCGGGGCGCAATCCGGGTCGAAAACAGCGGCGTGGAGGAGCTGTCCAAAGGCGAAGGGCTGAAGCATCCAGCTTCCCCACCACCAGGGGGCTTCCCTCTTGACCATGCCCTTACCGCCGGCGCGGGTCTTCCAGCCCCAGATCAGGCCCTCGTCTTCCAGCAGGTTCCAGCTCCATTCGAGTGCGCGGAACAGCACGGCAATGGTGACGGTAACGCGCAGCTGCTGGGACGGGAAGATGCCCAGCGCGAGACCGGCCAGACTGGCGCCGATGGCGGGCGCGTACGGCGACGTCAGGGTGCTCGAGGTGCGAGGGTTGCGTTCGCGGAAGGGCTCGGCCGAGGCATCGAGCAGGTGGGAGCGCAGGCGCGTCAGGAAGCGGAAGAGGAGGCGGTAGAGGAGGAGGATGGTGGAGGCGGACAGCGACAGGCGCAGCGTCGAGGACTTGTAGAACGGCTGCTTTTTCTGTGTAGAGGTCCTGTCACCACAGGAAGTGTTAGATCATATGAATGCAAGGTGTACCGGGACGACTTACTCTTGCGATCCCTTGATCCGCGCAACCACCGCCTGGAACACCGTCGCCCCCAGGTTCGTGGCCAGGAAGATGCGCAACGCATGTCGGATGGCGCGCGCGTTGTAGCTATCGCCTCTCCCTGCGCCGCCACCTCGCGAAACGGCCCTCTCCTTGCCCTTGCCCCGGCCAGCACCTCGGTCTCGGTCGTCTACGGAGCTCCGTCGATTGCTGGCGCTACCGTCCATGTACTTCTCGACGGCATTGACGCTGGGTGCTCTCTTCCTCAACACCCTAGAGCGGGACAGCACGTATTTGTGCAGAGTCTCGTATTCGCGGGCGGAGATGGTATATCGCAGGGCATTGCGGAGGACCGGATCGGACATGGACTTGGGCTTGGTCTTGGAGTTTGCCCTCGGTCGCGATGCAGGGTTGGATGGCGGAGGTATATCGATCGGGGGAACCGCAGGCGGCTTCGATGATCCAGCTTGGGTAGGCATGATTCCAAGAAGATCGTGAAGACTCAGGGAAAGCTGGTCGTGGGATACGGGTCAGCCCATGAAGGCTGGATGGGCATTCACAGGAAGTGTTTATCGAGTACGAAGTCTCGAGTGACGCTCTGAATCGTGCCCCCGGACCCAGTAAATAAGCTAGAGAATGACGTCGGGTTCTTTTCGACAGCGCAACTGGCGACCGATTCTCTAACCGATGAGAATGAGCGGCGACAGTACTGACACAAGACAGCCTCGATGGTTTCTAGGTGATAATGAGCGAGGGAAAGGGAGAACAGTTGGTATGGGTCACGGGTATTGGTGGTATAGGTGAAGGCCAGCATGAAGATGGACAGCTGTAATAAGATTAGCCGGCATGCTAGCCCACGGCGTCGGCGGTCACATTATGCAACTACGGTAAACACCTAGGTTACTATCTACGGGCCTACCGATTCGGCATGAAAACCCCTAAAATGGCCACCAACCTGGTAGGTAGGTATGCCTCGGCTCCCTTCACATGCTTATCACGCTTAGACGAAAAAGTGCATGAATCTCCGTTCCCGACCGGCCACCAGCTAAGGTTATATACCTAAGTTAGCGTTCCCGATTTTACTATGCGCATTATGCACTAGTCGCATAATGCCCGATTAATAACTATATAATAACGCTTAAAACGTTTTTTCTAATTACGCTAAACAAATAGTAAATATAGCGAGGTTTTACACCTTTTAAAAAACAATTAGCGATTTTTTCTTTTATTTGATTTTTATTACAAAAATGGGCTCTGTTAACCTATTTAAGCCCATTACACGCATTTTCTCTCGATCGATTTTTATTATAAAAATAAGCTTTATTAACCTATTTAAGCTAATTGCACACACTTAGCCCTTCGGCCACCCATTACACTTATTTACCCCCTTTATAACTAACGTCATAAATACCCTTATTCGTTAATATTTTCTAACACTTTATTATATAACTTTATTTCTAAGGCCTTTAATTATTCGCTAGTTATTTAATTTAAAAATTTATTTAATATTTAGCCGGCTTTTCGCCATAATACCCGTAAATTTACATATATAAACGCTAGCTTATCGGTTTTTACTTACTAAAGCCGGTTTTTACAAGCGTTTTATATATAGTTTTAAGCCTAAAAAGCTCGTTTAAACGGCATATTATTAGCGATAATATTAAAAAGCCGACAAGTTACTATAGCTAACTTGCTTTTAAATATAACAGCTACTTATTAAAACCCTTTAACGTTTTTAATTATATCGTAAAATCCATTTATTTAGTTAAATATACTGTCATTAATGCTAAAAGCGAAAAACTTTTAAATAACGTTTTTTTAAGTATTAACATCGTTATTAACCCGCTATTTAATATATTTAATTATTATTTATAAATAATATTAATTAAAACCTTTAAACGTTTATATAGCGTTTAGGTTTAAAGCTTAAGCGGTTTAATTTATTTCGTTAACTTATTATGCTATATAAAAGTTAAAAACCCGGTATAAAAACTTTTAGTTAATTTATAAATATATAGCTTTATAGCTTTATTATAATATTTGCTATTTGTTATAAATCTTTTATTAACGGCCGATAATGCTTTTAATAAAAAAGCGGTCTATTTTTAAACTTTATTAAAATTTAATAACGGGCTTGATAATATTAATTAGTATACGTAGGTTTAACCACTATTTTGCATTATTAATAATATTTATAATTTAGCGTAATTTTTACTTACTTTTTATTTTTACGTTAATATTTAATTTAGTTATAATGTTTTTATAAGTAAAAAAAAAGGCAAAAGCGGTTTAATTATTAAAGCATAAGTAAAAATAGCGTTATTAAGACTTTTAATAAATAATAATTGTTTATAATAACGCTTTAAAATTATCGTAAGCCTAAAGGCGTTATAATTACGCTAAAAAGCTTTAAAATGCACCTATAAAGCTAGTGGCTTTAGCATAAACCTTTTTTTAACGTAATATTTTAAGCAAGTTTTTAATAAGTAATTAAAGGCCGTAAGATTTATAAAAAACGTATATAATATGCTTAAATAACGAGTAAGTAGCTATTTTACGGTAAATAGCATGCATAATATTATAAGTATTTATAAATATAGCGTTAATAAAAAAAAAGTTATCGCTAATAATATTTAAAAAAAGCGGTATAAATAAAGTAATTTAGTTATTTGCTATTAATAAAGTGGTATATGTATTAAAAGTTTTAAAATAAAATGCCTTACTAGTAAATATTTAAATAAAAACGTTAATAACTTGCCGCTTAATAAAATCGTTTAAACCGTTAAATATAATATTAATATATAGCGCTTTTAATATTATATTTTTAATACGCATAAAATAATTATTATATATTTTATTAAGTAATTTATTAAAAAAATCGTTATATAAAAAAGGCTTAAAAGCGCTATTAACTAGTTAAAAAAGTCTTTTCGTTTTTAATTATTAATATTTAAAAAATGGCTTATTATTATAATATATAGTTTCGGCGGCGATATAATAAAATTATTAATATTTAAAACTATTAAATTAATAAATTTAGCTTTTTAAAATGCTTTACCAGCTTAAAAAACCTTTTTTAACGTTTTTACGTGCCTAAATTTCTAAATACTAGGCGTAGTTATAAAAATGTTAACGAAAACGGGAGGTGCTGCTATTAATTAATATCTTTTTATTATAATAATAGTAAATTATACGAGGTAATTTATAAACATTTTACGGAATAAGAATAAATTTAACTAAAGTAACAAGGTTTTAAAAAAGCATATTAAGTAAGCGGCGGCAAGGTTATAAGCAACGATAAAGTTAGAAAACGTGTTATTAATAGTGTTAATTAATAAGTTATTAATGTTTTAAAAAAATTTTAGCTAGTTTAATAAGTATCTTTAGTACATTTCTACATAATGCGCCCGTTAATATAAGATTTAACCGGTTTTTTAACTAATACATGCAAAAAACCGCATAATAAGCTACTATGCGTTTTTCCCAAATCCCTAACCTAAATAGGTCCAATAGATCTTTCCCCAGAAAAAGGCCACTTGCATGGATGGATCGCGTACGGTGCCATGCGGGGTGACGTGCGATCGCGCCGTCGCGATAAAAGAAAAAAAGCCGGGGGACGGAACACGGTGGAAGTAGAAGCAAAACGCCAATATCCTCATCAGTCAACTACTTCTTATGTTCATGGCATGCCGGACTCTCAATACCACGTCCTGTGAGGAGGTGCGGCAATGTGCTGATGCTGCTGCTGCTGCTCACAACCAACGATCGATCCTATGCCTGTCTCTCGGCCCAATTCCATCCAACGCCCTTGCGCCCGTCTTCCCTATCTTGGCGATGAGAAGGGGGACGAAAACGACCAAAAAGGGGGAGGAGTGAGAAGAGGGGGAATTCCATCGGTCGTTCTTCCAGGTTCGCAGCAAATTTGTAAGCATGTCGAAAGCACCAGTATGAACAGCCCGTGCCGTGTTGCCTGCGAACAACTACCTACCTAATTCCGGGCTGCGCCGAATGCCCCCCGACCTCCTAAACGAACCCGAGAGTCTGCCTCCCTCCCCTCCCCTCTGCTCTGCCACCTACCCTCCTCCGGCTCTGTGTGTGTGCAGCAACCTGCGATTATTCCGTCGGAAGCGGCCCGAAGTACCTACCTACCTGCCTGCCTGCCTGCCTGCCTACCTACCTAGGTGTTCTCCTCGGCGGGAGTGTACCCGGTGCCAGGCCACATTCCCTTAGGTACCTAAGGTAAGGTAGGTAGGTAAGCACCAACCTACCTACTCTCTCACAGCCGCGCCGCGTCCCTCAGACATGGGCGACGTGGTAGTCCCTGCACGCGTGCAGCAGCTCGGGGTCGCCCTCCTGGTCGTCCTCCTCAGCCGGCCCGCACAGGTGGCAGACCTGGAGCAGGAGCATGACCCGGAAGTGCGGCATGGACGCGAGGCTGACGCGCGCCCACTCGGCCTCCCAGCCGGTGGTGCGCGGCCGTAGCAGCAGGTCGTAGCGGCCTCCTTCGTGGCGCGACGCGCCGAGGCGGTGGTCCCAGGGCGCCGGCCGCCAGCGCGCGTCGCGGTACGCGGCGGCGGGGTCGCGCCCGCGGAAGCGGCGGTAGTCGGCCTCGAGCCAGAGGCGGGTCCAGTCGTCGCGGTAATACTGCGCGTACCGCTGCTGCCGCTGCCGCCGCCGTTGTGGTTCCGCGAGCGAAAGCAGCAGCGCCAGGTCCGCGGGCCGCGGCGCCGGCTCGTGGCGCCGGTAGAGGGCGCGGAAGCGGCGGAGCCGGGCCGCGTCGTCGTCGACGTCGAGCAGCGCGAGGTCCTCGCCGGGCGCGAAGAGGCCGGATTCCCTCAGCCGACGGGGCGGCATGTGCAGGAGGAAGATGTGCGGGACCAGGGCCCAGGTCTCGGCCCGGCGGAACCGCCGCGCCCGGATCACGTGCTGGCAGTAGCTCACCAGGTGCCGGTCGCGCTTGCGGTCCACGATGGCCACGTTGCGCGCGCCGGCGACGCGGTCCGCCAGGCCGAACGGGAAGCGGTAGGGCCCGGACGCGAAGTTCGGGCGGTCGCGGGTGCCGGTCGCGAAGTCCACGCACAGGAAGTCCCGCGCCGGGGCGAACCGGGTGACCAGCGCCCCCAGGGACCGGTAGGTCCGTGCCTCCGGCGGCAGGGTTTCCGTGCGCTCCGCGTCGGCGGCGCGAGCCACGGCCCTGGCCTCGCGGGAGACGCTGAGCAGGACGTGCGGGTTGCGGATGCCGGGGCGGTGGTAGCCCAGGCCCTTATCCGCGTCGAAGACGGAGAGGAACAAGACGCGGCCGTCCTCCATGGCGGCCTCCCAGATCAGAGTTCGGAGCTCGATAGGCAGCCTCGGGAAGCAGGTGAAGCTTTGCCGAGGAGTGGCGTCTGGGGCGACATCGCGGCTCATGTCGTCGGAAGTTGTGGCATCGGCCATTGTGCCAAGGCACCCGTCGGACGAGTGATCCATCCGTAATGGTCAAGAGAAGGTTGCGAGCGTTTTTGGGATTGCACCGGCTGGGTGGACTGAGGGAGCGAAAGGAAGAAGAGAGGGGGCCTTCTAGTAGATAAGGTAAACCATCAAAGGCTTAGCAGCATTTAGGCAACAACAACTTGGCACGAGTTCCGGGTCGCGGCGTACCCACCAGGCCGGCCTGGAAGAGCGACTCCGCAACTCTATTATTATGTTGTAGCAAGACGACGTGTTATAGATCAAACGGGCTTCCTTAACCACGTCGATACCACCACCACACCGTCAAACAAGCAACGACTTCTTCAGTAGCAACGATTGATAGCCCCTGCCTTCGACCCCCTTCACGATGCGCACTTGAAGTGCAGAAGTCCGCATGCGGGTCAGTGGCTCATCTTGCCTCTGGGGGTAGCGGCCGAGGTCGAAAGTGACCATACCATGACTGAGGCACTGTGACGTCGTACAAGTACCAACCCCGGAATAGAGCCCTTCCTTACCTTACGGTTCTCCCATCGAGTTCACTATCAGGAGAGTTCACATTCGGGGGAGCAGTCATCTCCTTTAGGAGGGGCTCGAGACTTCACGGCAATGTCTAGATATGATATAAATCCATTTTATCTAAACAAATCTCTTTAAGTACATACAACACCGCGCACACCGCCTCATTGCTCGGCCCCTTTCGAAGCGACCTTGGCCGGCGGCGCCGTCGCCTCGTCGGAATTGAGGGGATCCATACCCTCGACCTTGCCGTGCAGGAGGCCGTCGACGTCGACGTGGGGGCCGGTGTAGTGCTTGCGGCCGTCGAAGATCCAGGTGGTGCCGGCGATCAGCAGGATGACGCCGAACGCCGCGACGCAGTAGTTCATGTTGTCGGGGGTGACGGGGAGCTCGGGCGGGAAGACGAACAGGACCGTCGTCAGGATCGTCCATAACACGCCAACCTGTAGTATCCCAAGAAATTAGTTTAAAAAAAAAAAAAAAAAACAAGGTCCAAACAGAATCCGGTATGTTTTTCATCGAGTCCCCGCCCCACTCTGATATCTCGGGGGATCCCCGTCGGAAAGCAAGTAAAAATGCACTTACGATATTCAAAAACCAACCCAACGGCTCCGGGAGCTTGAACGCGCGGGTAGGCGGGAGCATCTTGCGGCCCCTGAGCAAGTTGATGGAGGGGGGAATGGCGTAGGTGATGCCCAGGGCGACGACCGAGGCCGAGGTAATCGCATTGAAGGTGCTGTCCGAGCCCAGGAAAATACAGCCGAAGATGACGACCCAGCCGGCGGTCCAGAGCAGGGCGTTGAGGGGGACGTCGAGGGAAGGGTGGACGCGGGCGAAGAGGTGGCTGAAGGGCAGGCCGCGGTCGCGGGCGAAGGCGTAGCTCATGCGCGAGGAGGTGGTCATGAGGGTGGTGCTGGTGAAGAGCATGCAGACGAGGGGGAACATGAGCAGGCAGGTGCTGGCGGCCTTGTTGTTGGTGGCGTCCATGAAGATCTGGAGGAGGGGCCCGGCGGCGGCGTTGATGACGTCCTCGATGCTGTCGACGCAGAACAATAAACAGCTCAGGAACACGAAGCCCGAGAACATCCCGATCCCGATGCAGTACAGCATGATGCGCGGGCCCTGGATGTGCGGCTGCGGGATCTCCTCGATCATGTGCGCCACCGCGTCGAAGCCCGTCAGCGAGAAGGCACCCTGCAGCAACCCCAACAGCCAGGCCAGCCCGTCCGGCCAGCCGACCTCGTTAATGAAGTCGCCGTAGACGAACTCGCCGCTCTGGTAGTTGGGCGAGGAGCAGGCGAGGATGGTAATACTGATGATGGCGAAGCCGGCGACGGACCAGAAGAAGGCGGCCTTGGTGAACAGCGGCAGCAGGCGGGTGAGGAAGGCGTTGATGAGCAGGGCGGCGAGGGTGAAGGCGATGTAGATGAGGAACTGGTGCCAGGGGCGGGCCTCGTAGTCCGGGTGCATGAGGGCGATGATGTTGAGGATGAAGGTGCTGCCGAGCAGGCCACCGGTGGCGGTGAGGGCCACCCAGCCCGACACGTTGATCCAGCCGGTGATGTAGCTGAGGGCGCGGGCCGACCCCTTCCAGGAGATGATGGCCACCCAGTGGTACTGGCCGCCCGCGGTCGGGTAGGCGGACAGGAACTCGGCCAGCGACGCGGCCAGGCACAGGTTGCACAGGCCGGCCACGATCAGGCCCCAGACGACGGCGCTCGGCCCACCCGACGGCAGCGCCAGCGAGATCGACGCCGCCAGCGCCGTCCACGTGTTCAGGATCGCGAAGGCCAGCCCCAGCATCGAGATGAGCGAGAAGTTGCGCTTGAGTTCCTGCTTGTGGCCCAGCTGCTCCAGCGCCGCCGCGTCCTCCTGCACGACACCCGAGCGGTGTCCATGTTCGTGGGTGGTCTCCATGGTGATGGTTTCGTCGTCGTTTCCTGCCGATTTACCGGTATATCTCTGGTAACTTGAGTCCTCCTCTTATGTAGTCCTCGTTCCTCCAACAAGTCGTGGCGTGGCGTGAAGAGGTGTTGGAAATCCAGTACCAGACCGCGATGAATGCGACTTTTGCTCCTTCTCAGAATTCCGAGGTGAGAGGGTATAAGATCCACGGGCTCCAGCCCTCACAATGGGTAGACAAGGTCGATACCACAATGGCAGATGACACAAAGGAAGGAAGGAAGGCAGCCGAGAGAAAAAAGGAAGAGAAGAAGAGGAATTAAGTTTGGGAACTAGATCACCACCCGAGAAGAACTAAAGTTTCCAGGCCGATAGGTAGCATTCGCTGATTGGTGAGAGAGAGAGAGAGAGCGAGCGAGAGAGGCGAATTGGGGGAACTACCTAAGGAACTGTGACTGTTCGAGGTGTCGACGGTGTGGTCGCTGGTGTGCTCCACCGGACCGACGCAAGCTCTGGTCGATCTCTTGACTCTTCTCTCGCTCACCTCGCCTCGACATAGCCGAATGGGAATAGTCCAGTTGATAACAATAGCTTAGCTTAGCGGGCAACAAGGGACTGACCGAGAAAAGGGCTGCCGCGAAAGCTTGACTTGGGCCCCAGTCTTCTGTCTCGCCAACTTCCATCCTGATTGATGATATACGGCCCGAGGGACCCATGTTTCCCGCGTGGTGACAGTCGAGCGAAGTGCATATGTACATGCCCCCCTTCCCTCTGCAGTGCACCGTGACGAGGCGATCGATCCATCCATTATTGCGTTGTGTTCGTCTTCGTTCCTTCGCGGCCGGAAGTGGACGGATATCGAGACCCTTGCCGGCAGCGAGTGCGCGTCGGGGGGCCAGCAGCAGCAGCAGCAGCACCAGCATGGGGAACGAGGAGCCTTGGCAGAGCTGGGGACCCCTGAGGGGAGGGGGAGTAGGACCCTCTCACATCAGAGGAGGAGCCAGCGGCTGGAGAGTTCTCTGTCCGGTCCACCGTGTCCCACGGGGCGCCGCGCCGCGGCCACTGGGAAGGCGTCTTTTCTCCAGGGCTCCGCGACGTCATGTCTGGTTCCCCGCGCGCTGCGCGACGGACGGAGACGCCGGCGGGCGCGCCTGCGCAGCCACGATCTTCTGACCACGCGGTAGCGTAGCGCAGCAGGTGTCGAAATAAAAGCTTCCTAACCTAGACCTGGCCAGCCCCTCGCCCCAGCGTTTTGGTAGTAGGTAGGTAGTGTGCATCCACGTTTCCCATTGCGCCGTTGTAACCTAGGCAATTGGAAGATAACAATAAGAATGATAATAATCAGCAAGCCAGCCAGCCAGCCGTCCTGGATATCCGGACCGGTCGCTGCACGTGTAGTGTAATATGGGTGCGGTGCCAGCCAGGTGCGCCTGTGCCTGGCCTGGCTGCTGATAGGGCCTTTCTCGGCGATCGCATGAAACCTGCGCGCGCGCCCTCCCTTCCCCTTACCCATTTTGATATGCGAGTATTTTACATAAGGCGTCGCTGTCATCGCAATTTAATTGAACCCCAAACAATTGAAAACCCTCTTGTCGCTTTTTTTTTTTCTTGGTTCCTATGTCACATTTTGACATCCCAATTCCACGTCGTACGGTGCTTTCTCGGTACTTGTCCTCTGACTGGGGCTCGGTGCACCTAGCAGAGTGGCTGCACCTTCAAGGATCGCCATCCTCGCCGCTGACGCCATACCCGCGACACAAAAAGATAAGAGACCTTCTGACAATACAGGCACTCGTAACGAGCATTACTCAGTATGAGATTATTCAGTATGAGGCGACACAATCCTGGACGGCCGTATTCTGACAACGAACCCTTTCAATCCGCACCCCGACACAGTGGTCATTGGTCCCGAGTCTTTTGCACCCAGCTATGACGAGCCTCGGGCCAGAGTAAGATATATGAAGAGAGGCCCCACGGATAACGGTAGGTCCCTACTTGATGCGAGACCATGCATAACATTCACATTCACCAAATACGCCATCAGATGAAACAGGTCAGAATTGCAATAAAGCACTTTTATGGTTGAAATTCGCAAGGCTACGGGAGGTGCCATGGAAGAAGCGAAGGCTATGCTACCATCGTCAGTCATCATACCATGTTTCCTCGCAATCCTTGCCTCCTTCCAGCCAGCCTCGAATCAGAGACCCTCGACGGATCAATTTACCAAGACAAGAAGGACACCATCGTCCCGACAAGTGCTTTTTTCTTGTCCACGATCCGTGAAACGCCGACAACTCCCTCTGCCAGGCTCCGGGGGATCTGACTTCGCAAAACACGCGCCATGGGGAACTGGGGTATTATGTAGACGACTTCGGGGGTTTGTCAACAATCCTGCACCGTCTAAAATCATTTCTTGCTCGCGTCCTTTATCCCTCACTCTTCGCAAACAATCCGCCGAACGGGAGATGTCCACCCCATATGCAGGGAGAGCCAAGGCCTCTGTCGACAACCCTACGACCCTGCGGAGGAAAAATGCTACCAGGCGCGAGGGCCTGATCAAAGTATGTCCATGTAGAAGAAAATCGATTACACCAACAAACACCGTACGCAATGCCGACGGAAACCCAATCCGAATGTCGAGTGCCCAAGCCGATGCCATGCAGTTGAGGAGATCCCTGACTCTCCGTATCAAATAACGCTTGTCATACCATCATGAATCGTCCGTGTACGCGTTCCCCTTGCGGCCACTAGACCATAGAGGTCGGGCCGCCCACCATGGTCGCCCGGCGCGGCTGCGGGGTCGGCTCGTTGGCCACGTCGAACTGGGGAACCCATTTGCGCACCACCCGAGGCACTTCCGCCCCACGAGGACGAATCACTTGCTCCTGCCAGTTGAGCACATCCCAGGCTTCGACAATCGCGTGGCGACGGTGTGCCGACAACCGCTGCTGTACCTCTTGAGCATCGGGAACTGCGCCTGCACGAACCGCCTCAACCGCTCGTAGACGTCGCGCTTCTCGCTCGGCCACCACATCGGCCACAGCGTGGTAGCGGTCCTGAGCCGTGTTCCATCCCGAAACACCGTTACTTCCAGATGTCAGGACAGCACAGAGCTCATCAAAAGGTAGGTTCAGCAGGACGCGCGAAAGCACCGAAGAACACTTCGCGGGCACTTTGTGAGGAGCGGCATTGTCTTCCGGGTATGCAGCCGGTAAATCACCAAACTTGATACTAGAGAGTCGGTTCTGTTTGCCGGCGTGGCGTGGCGTCGTGCCTCTGGCAATAGCCGGGGCTGCCTTCACAGGCATAGGGCGCTCGTTGGCAGAAGAAGCGGTAGCCGGAATGCGCGAGAACTTGAGATTGTCCTTCACCGAAGTATCAAGCTCGAAGTTCGAGGGAAACTCATTGACGAGAAAGTTGATAATGGCAAGGAGGAGGATCTTGGTCTCAGGTCCGTAGCCAAACTCCAATGTGATAGGAGACATGTCCGTCCCGTCTTGCTCAGCACCGTACCCGAAGTGCCGCTGCGAGGTGTTCTCAAAGACAAACCCCATCGCAGTCTCAACCGTCTTCCAGTTGAGAAGGCGGGCTGAGACCTCCAGACCACGAATCAAGATATCTTGCATCTCGAGCAGGTGGCCGGCAGCAGCGTATCCGAGACAAAACTCGAACCGGTCAATCTCGGTGCCAGCAAAGTCCACGTAGCTGGGAATTGCGTTCGCGAGCGGGGGAACGTCAAGCAGGGGGTGCATGTAAAGACGCTGGACAGCTTGCCACCACGCATCAGAGCGCAGGTACGTGTCCTCCGAAACAATCGTGATCATCTGAGAGCGCAAGTCGGTGGTTCGGGCATCCATGATATGTTGCTTTAGCGCAGGACTGCGGGCGAGGATGAGTTTGTGGCCGCTGATCTTGACGGGAGGTTGCCGGTCGCTGGCGTACACGAGCTCCAATACACAGTCTGAAAGCTCACCGTTGTCGAACTGGCTTCTGAAGTACGCAATGCTGTCCATCATCTCTCCATCAAAATTGGGGCGTCGAACAAAGGCCTCCGGGGGCATGAAGGGCGGGAATGGTGCGGCAGGAGGACGAGGGTGACCGCCCAGGTGCTCATGATGGCCGTGGCCCGGGTACTGGCTGCCATTCGGAGCATAGGGCAAGGTTCCATTCTCCATGCCGTTAGGCTCCCCGGATGTGTGAGACCCGTGGAAACTGTGCGGAGTCGGAGGCCCGTAGCGACCAGCTCCCGGGTGCATAACGTCGAACGGGAGCTGAGGCGCATGGGCGGGAACCTGTCTATACGTGTCCATAGTAGACATGGGCATCATCTCGGGTGGGAAATGGCCATTGACGGGACCGGGAAAACCATTGCTGTTGGAGTGAGCATGACCGTTGGCTCGAGGAGAAACATGGGTGTCTCCGTTGGTGACCGGGATGGTAGGCGGAGGCATGAAACCACCCGGAGGAGGGACTGGCGAAGGCGTGTGAGAACCAGCAAAGCCGCCAAACATGATACCTCCACCGTTGCTGACGTGATGTCGGTTGTGATGCAGGAGATGCATCCCGTGGATGTTGGCGGGATCAGGGAGATGATCAGCGGACGGCTGCTGTTGCATTGGGGGTGCAACAGCCTGGAAAGAGGCCGGTAGGTCGTGCCGATCGGAAGAAGCTGCAGACAAGGGCTGCGACGCATAGGAGTAGGCATCATTCACGCCTGGAGACACCTTGTTAGCTAGAATGGCATGGAAATGCAGGCAGTGGCGGACAGGCCAGGTGGGATGCTTACCTTGGGTGTTGGGGTCCGTGGCGGAGGTGGATCCAACAACGGACTCGGCATCAACCACGGAGGCTGCGGTGGACGAAAGGGCAGGATCGGTGGGCTGAACGTGGTCCTGATCGAGGCCATTGGTGCCATTGACTCCATTTGCTTGGAGCTGACGTGCAGGGCTTCGGGGCGTTCCTGCATCGCGCTCAGCATTCGCGGTCGCGGTCGCAGTCGCAGTGGCATGTCCGGGCTTCTCCACACCGATGCCGTTGACAGCCATCTGCGCAGGCTTCGGCTGGGCAACGAAGTCATGGTCGATCAGCGCAGCCTCCAAGGAAGACACAGGGTGCCGATTGGACGACGAAGGTACGGCCGGGGCACGCTTGGGCGGTTCAACATTCTTGTTGTTCATGTTCTCCTTGTTCATGTTCTCTCTAGTGTGGCTGGGCTGGCGCTGCATCAGGGCTAAGGGAATAGCCGGGACAACAACGGGTCGCGAAGCTGGGGCAGAAGGCAGCCTCTTTGCATTGCCAGGAGCCTTGGACGGCTTTGGCTGGCCCTTGGGAGGCGCCATGATGAAGACTTCCTGCTTTCTTCCCTTTCGTCTTGCTGTGTTTGCCTTGTTTATTCCCTAGGCTTATTTGAACGAAAAGGTGTCGGTGTTGTTCTGGTGCTGACCGGTAGAGCTGGCGCAGCGGCGGCAGTGTCGAGCTAGGCAGGATGCTGAGGGTGAAAAGATAGAAGGGAGGACAACAACAGTAGGTCGGCGGAGGATGCCCCAAAGATGGATAATTGGGGAGGTCGGCGACGAGTACGAGGATAGTGTCGACTAGAGGGAGTATAGGTGTTTGCTCCGGGTATGGGTAGGTATGGGTGTCGGGGGCGGGCGGGCGTCTAAGCTCTGGCTGCGGCAGAGGTGAGGAGGAAGCTTCCGCTAAGGTTCGGCATTCGACCGTGACCGTGACAGTGACCGTTTACCGTGTACCCGAACCTAGACTTCAAGCAGCAGCTCAACCTTTGCCGCTGGTCATGTCATCAAATGACAGACAAGTGCACCATGCCAGAAGGGTGGTCTGGCAGACAAGAGGCAAGAGGAAGGAGGTGGGAGGTGGGACGAGGCAAGACGGGTATATGAAGCGTCGCGAGGATCTTTTTAAGCTGCACCGCACTAGGAAGGGTGAGGTAAGATGGAGGGCTGGCAAGCTTGCAAGCTTGCAAGGACGGTCTTCGGGCGCCAGTAGGATGGCTTGATGGGTGGCGTGGAGGACCAAGACAGTGGACGGTGCCGACCAAGACAGAAACGGACGAGTTGCTGCAAGGACCCCGAATGAAGGAGGGAGAAGGCGAAGAACAAGAAAGAGGGCGAGGTTTTAGTGAGGGACGGGAACCAGTAGACCGGCACTGTTCAGCTGTGAGAGCTTGTGTTGGTAGTAGAGTGTACCTTACGGTAGGTATGTCAGGCCGCAAGCATGGGTCAGAGGCTGATGCGCGGGTCAGAAGCCTGAGTCCGTCTCTTGTGATCGTGAGGCTGTCGGTGTCGGTATCGGTCACGGAGGATGAGAAGATGCAAGGCAAGGTGGATGGGGATGATGCAATTCTCGCGGCTGCGTGGTGCAAAGGCGGCGCAACAACGAGGTGCGGCAGACAAGAAGATAGGTAGATGCAAGGCCCAACCAAAGCTGGCGAGCGGCCGGGCTGGTGGTGGTGGTGCTGGTGCTGGTGGTGGTAGTGGGCTAGGATGAGGGGATTGGTCGACCCTGGTCGAGTCAGAAACAAGACCGCAAACGTATCGAAGATATGGCCAGAGCTGGTACCAAAGATGAGGTGAGGTGTGGTGAGATGGGGACTTGATTAAGAAGGGAGGAATCAGGTTAAGCAGTCGTCAAACCACCGGCAGTGTACAGTGACAGAGTGATGGATGGATGATTTGATGTGGTGACAGCACTCAAGCAGTTCCGGGCTTGAGCCTTGGGGCAGCTCCAGATCTTGGCAGGCCTCGTCGATGAGTCCGACGAGCAAAAAAAAAATTGAAAAATTTCGTCCGAGCTCCAATGTCCCGCGCTGCCGCTTGGCCCTATCGTCAGCTGTCAGCAAGTGACGCAAAGTGGTGGTAGCTTCGCCGGCACGAGTTCGAGACTGCAAGCGCGAGCTCTGCCAGCTGAAAGCAGTACTGCCAAGCCGCGGTTGGAATGAGTCCCCTGGATGCGGCACAACTCCCCCACCACTTCCACTGTGACCTCATCGCACCCGTGGACCTCGCAATCCCACACCGCATTCGGTGCCAACCTACCTAAAGTACCTTACCTTACCTAATGCATCGCACTGGTCCGGCCGCATGCGAACCAGGCGCTGACTAATATCTGCCCCCCTTTTGAACCTCCAAGACCTCCAGCCTCAATCTCCAGCTTACAACTATACAACTACGCAACCTGCAATTGCGCAATACAGGGCACCGAGACGGCCACGGCATCTTGGTACCGATGAATTATCGTTGATAGTTAGTCATCAATCATCTCGTTTACCTTGAGACCTGATCTTACCCCCGTGACAATGTTCAACGCAATCCGAATGACCGGCACTTGCCTATCGGTACGGCGACTCTCCCGCTGAGTTACACCTCACAAGTTGGAGTGCTACATCATTTCCCTGATCATTATTTTTGTATTCCAGCTATGCCCTCCGGGCGCAGTTTTTCTTGATAAGCGAGCTAAGCTATAGTAAATGGGTGGTTGATGGATGGAGCGTTGCCAGCAGGGGCAGGGTTATCTTGAGCAGGATTAGTCTCAAGGGTCGCGTGGTGCAGGCCAGCAAAGAAGGACATACCTCTGGCGTTAATGAGTTTGGTTAAGGACTAACTCGTTGAGGTCCAAATCACTAATCTCAGATTCGGGGATCTCTGCAAAGCCATGCTCGGAATCGGGAACCTCAGACAAGCCTTGCTCGGAGTCGGGAACCTCAGACAAGCCTTGCTCGGAGTCGGGAACCTCAGACAAGCCTTGCTCGGAGTCGGGAACCTCAGACAGGCCACGCTCGGAGTCGGGAACCTCAGACAAGTCATGGACGGAATCGGGGATCTCAGAGAAGTCGTGCTCAGAAACGTGGATCTCAGCAACGTCCGGCTGCACGTTGTCTTTGGAAATGGTCAGTCAATTGTGGTCTGAGAGACGGCACGAAGCGAACTAACCATGAGCATCTTCTTGGAGTCCTATTTCAACAGCTTGTCAGGTCACTGTTTCTTTGCAACACGATAGAAAGAACAGGGTGTCTTACCTCCTGGGACTTGCTCGACAACGTCCATGATCATTGGAAGCGGGGGTATTCTGTTTCCAGCTACAGCGTGTCAATTTGCACGGTTCGGACAAGGAAAGCATTGGTTTACTTACCTCCATCTACAAGCCAGCCACTCTTTCGTCGCGGCTGGAGCGGCACGCACAGGCGCGCCATCCAGGACTCCTCGAGGTCAAGGTATGAAGACATGTTGGTGAGAATTTGTCTTAAGGCTTCAAATACGAGCGGTCAACGCGGGACAGGGGATCGAACAGGGCGGAGTCAGGAGTGCGAGGGCGCGCGAAGGCCGAATGTCAGAGGATGCCGACGAGGCAAGGATACGACGTAAAAGGAGGCGGCGCGTAACAGAAAGACGATAGAACACGAAGACGACCAGCGGCAAGTTGGTTGAACGAGGCAGAGATACAGGTCCGGGTGGCAGAAGGCGGCGCGCAAAGGAAAGACAACGGGGCGCGAAGACGGGCAGCGGCGCGCGAGGTGCAGGTGACAGAAAACCACCAAAGGGTTGGCCAGAAGGATAACAACAGTTAACGCGCCGGTTGCCGTGGAGTGAGCCGCAGGGTTGAACATGCGCACCGGAAAGGCAGGGCAAGGAGGTTAAGTGGGGCCTTTGATGCCGTGCAGCGGCGATAGGGGGCATCTGCCCGGGCCAAGTGAGCCCCGAGGCTGCTGCACCGAGCAGGAACGCAGCTTCCGCCTCGGATCGTATGGCCCAAGCGCACACGCGAGGAAGTCCACCGACCGCTTGCCTGTTTCGGGGCCGGCCACCTTAGTACTCGGAGGCTTCTGGGCCTACGGGACTGCCTGCCTTGCCCGTTCAGCATCTCGGCTACCCGAGCTTCCAGTTGATACCGGAGTACCTCCTCTTATCTTTGTCTGGTTTTCGTGATCGGATAATACCGCCCACACGGATGGAGGGGCATGGGACGAATTATGCCAGGAGGCTGTCCAGAGAGATCCTTCAGGGCGTCCTCTCTAAGGGCACCGCCAAGCTCCTGCTCTAGTCCACGCTCGTGAGTCCAGAAGGAACAAGGGACCTATATCTGTGTATGGCATCGCCTTTACCTCAGACAATATCCTGGGCCCTTCATGCCACAGCACATTTCTATTGATCCCCCTTACATAGGGCTTTCAACGAAGGTCTGACAAGGACCGCCGGAGTGTTAATTGGCCACGACCTGCCAGAAGTTAAGAGTGGCCCCTGGCACTTATGGAATTGAGTGACCGGAGATCAACGGGCTGGGCAGCTCGCAACCATCCCATCGCATATCAAGTGTCGATATATATGGGCAGCCTCCATTAGATCCAGAGTTGACTGAACCGGAGCAGAGAGGATACCACTCAGAAGCCGTAGCACTGCTAATATTGGTTGTGACAGTCTCGCCGAGGCTCGTTGGGTCGATGCAAGAAATGCTCCGCAGAGAATTTGGTTACCAAAACAAATCGCTGCTTAGCGAGCACCAGTGATGATCCCCAAAATCATCTCGCACGTGACTTCCGCCGTTCCGTTCGCATCAACTGTCGCTGCGATGATCTCCGTATCGTCAGGGGGTCCGCCATCTTCTATGGGATCGATCATGTCCAGCTCGTCGACGACATTGCGAGGAGTAGGCAGATCCGTAAGCTTCGTCTTAGCCCACTGAAGCCGTTCGGTGCTGGTTGCCCGCCGCTCCACCGTTTCTCGGTCACATTGCAGGGTGATCCAGTACAGGGGAATGCTGGTACCGCGCACGATGTCAACGTGTTGCCGGAGAACAGCTCTGTGGGAATTCGTCTCTGCCAGGCATGCCGTGATCAATACCGTTTTGCCTCCACACAGAACTTCCTGGACGGTAGGTGAAGAAGACCCTGCGGAGGGCCCAGCGCAGGTCGTAGTGGGCAGGCTCGCGATTGTTGTAGAGGGCGAACACAGGGTCCAGGAGGAGATGGTTGTCGACAGCGCAAACTTCGCCCGGAGGGAAATGGGATTGCAGCTGCTTCATGACGGTGTACTTCCCCGTGCCGGGAAAGCCATTCAGGATGTGTGAGGATTTGGTGCGAACGTAGTCTTATATCATGTAGAACGGTAGAACGGTGGAGACGGAAAGGCAGGAATGGTAATGGCACAGATGGATGGAAGTCAAAGAAGGACTAAGTCGGATGCGGTCGATGGTTTAGCGGCATGTAATCTGAGATGGCTCAGAGAGATGGCTTATAATGCCACCACTTAACTCCCAAACGCGCCGTGGGGGAGAAAGCCATTCAGAGTTCGCCTCCAGGGTGCCTTGGAGGTCCACAGTGACAATCTACCACAGGCTGGAAGCAGCGGGCAGAGGTGTGGAAGGTTTCTACTATAGACCTCCAAGAGTGCGCGATGGTTTGGTGTAGCTGTGAAACGGTTTCCAACAGGATCAAAAAGAAAGAAACGCCGTAGATGCAAGAAGATCATGGAGGTCAAGGAATGACCAAGTCAGGTGCGAGGAAGGTTTTGCGGCGTGTAACCTGAGATGGCTCAGAGTGGTGGCTTAGAATACCACCATTCAACTCTATGGCTTCCCGCGCCAGGGTTCATTCAGGATTCGCCATTTAGAATGGGCATGGGTTGAATGTACATGTGAATCGATTCCACATATTGCCAAAGATGACCAGGCGTAGATGCATGGAAGTTAAACGTTGCCCGAGTCGCATGCGATAGAAGGTCTGCCTTGCCGATGTGCAAACCGAGAGGGCTTAAAGCGCCGCCTGGGATCGCCATCATTTAAGTTGGAAGCGCACCGGGCGGGGAAAGTCAGGCTTCTCCGTCGATGATGCACCGAGGCCGTTGTGAACGTGGAGTGGTTCCGAACAGGAACAAAGAGATAGAATGGTATAGATGCAGGGGGTTCAAGAGATGACTAAGAGGATGCGATGGTAGGCCCAAAGGTGTATAACTTAGATTGGCTCAGAGCAATCACTTGAAGTGGCATTCAACATCGAAACCCCTTCGCTGGGAAGTCATAAACCAGCTCTGACTCTTGCCATCGATAGCGTGTGATGGTAATGTGAAGGTGGGACGATATAGAACAGCAATAAGAGAGGTAGCATAATATATAGCTGCAAGGAGTTTAAGAGATGGTCAAAGTCGGATGCGACGGAAGCTTTGCCGATGTGCAACCCGAGATGGCTCCGAGCGATGGCTTGATATGCCTGCGTTCAGCGGCAAGCTCCCCGTGCTGGAAATGCCGCTTAAGGCGATGACCCTTCCCTGTCTTGTGCCACCCACGATGAGCGAGGGTTGATGTAGGTATAAGTTTGGAGTGATTCAAACAAGAACAAGGGAAGGAAAGGGAAGAAAAAAACACGCATGGATGTCAAGTGGCAATCAAATGGAATGCGAAGTTTGACTGCAGGTTGCCCGTGGGGCTTGGAGCGATGGCTCGAAGCGCGTCCCATTCACTTGGGTCATGTGACCTGTGCAACCTGCGCTTTATTGGCGTAGAACATAGTGCCAGTAACGAACTGGTCCTGATATACTTTTGCTATCACAAGCCAATTCATAGGGGGTGGACGTTTCATGGTGCTGAGGAAGAGTAAGGTGGTGTAGAAAGCAGGTTGAAAGGTTGATTGTTGTAATGTCCAGGCTGCGAGCTATGGACCCCATTATTACCTTAGAGGTGGGCTTAGGTAAGCCCCGCTTAAGGTACCTTGGACCCAAAATGGGGCGGGCAAAGCCACACCGCCACAGTGTCTAAGCTCTCCGCGATATGCCATCAACGCGTGTCGGTTTTTACGCGTTTCATGATGCTAAAGAAGAGTAAGGTGGTGTAGAAAGCAGGTTAAAAGGTTGATTGTTGAAACTCCAGGGTGCGAACTGTGGAAGAGTAAGGTGGTGTAGAAAGCAGGTTGAAAGGTTGATTGTGGGAATCTCTAGGCTGCGGGCTAAGGCCCCATTCCATGTTGGAGAGGTGGGCTTAGATAAGCGGGGCTTAAGGTCCACGGGCACATCCCCGAAGTGGGGCGTTCAAAGCCACACCGCCACAGTGCCCAAGCTCCCGTCCCGTCTTCGCGATACGCCATTAACGCGTGTCGGTTTCTGCGCAATCTTCCGAGTATAAGCTACAGAGAAAAGCAGCCGCGCAGTATTGGGGTTCGGAATCAGGTTCGCGAGTATCTAGATAGGTATGTGGTGAACATGATGTCACTTCTTCACGTCGTTACACACGCGCCTAATCCTAGACTACCATTGAAGCCAGGACCAACCTCTCAACGGGAAACACCCCTCAAGGGGCAGAAGGAGATACCGGTAAGGGACCGATACCTGTGCAGATATGACAAGGTACTGCTGTAGGCCTTCAACAAGGATCTCGACATGAGGCTATCAGCGCAGTACCGGTATGATGTTGGGAATGACGCATGCCCAAGACCAACTCGGCTTTTTAACGGACTGCAGAACTTCAAGGAACCGTGGAAGATCCCGAGGACACGGTACGTGCCGTACGCTACCCGGAGAATCGGAGTCTGTATGTCAGATCTATATAGAGCTTACGCAGTGGTCTCGGCCCTCCAATCCGAGCCAGCATGTTGAGGACGTACCATGAACGATAACGAAACCTCAGACCTTCGTTGCGACGCTAGTTGCTCGCCCGTAAATTGCGGCCAGAACAACCTAGCATGGAAGATAGGGGGGCCTAAGCTGAAAACGGGAAGACTATTGAGGGCCCTCTTAAGGTAGTGTTCCTACGTGCCGGATCAACGACGAGCGAAACTCTGCTGGGCGCTGTCGTTCGTTAGTGCTCTCTAGGCGCCGGGACGTATCGATGCTGTACCTGGTATCTACCTGTGTATTTGATCTCTAATGCATTAGAAATCATTTAAGAACCTGGAGATCGAGGTCCCCTGCCACACCATGCGTCGCTGGTGTGTTCTGGCGGAGTGACATCTCAGTAAGGGTGCCGTGATGGGCTGAGCCACGTGGATGAAACAGTCCATCAATGAAAATTAGAGTTTGGCAATGGTCAGTAGACCAGGTCGCATTCGGAAACCCGCGACACGTGGGTATTCCCGGATCCCGAAGCTGAATCGTCGAGGTTCCCGCCGGCGGCCTCTGGGCGGACGACCGCCGCTCGCTACCGACCCATCGTACAGAGGTTCGACGCCAAGCGCGGCGGTTGACTGCTCGATCTCCGCCTCAGTCGATCGTGCTCTTATTTAGAGTTTCACTCTCACCGTTCTAGCGACTCCCAGTACCGCGCGGCTCACTTGGCTCGACGTTCAAGACTTAACCGTTCCTGCCCTAATACGTGTGTCTACATCGGCAGTCAGCACTAGCCCACGAGAGTCATGTTCCTGAAATATAGACCCTGGCCTGACTGGCCGATGGCCGTGCTCCAGGTGTTGGGGGGGGGGGGGGGGGGGGGGGGGGGGATATAACCCGGTACCCCGGGCCTCCGCCCTCGCTCTTAAGCCTGGACATACCCGGTACTTAGCCATGGTACTGCAACTTTCCACGGGCTTCCTCGCCCTCGTTGCTTCGAAAGGATCTCGTCGAGATGCGGTTCCCACCCGTGGAGGTGCTCCTCTCGTGGCCGGAGCCGAACTATGACCACCCCGAGGACCGCGGTCCTGCCCTCTTGATCATCGAGCTCACCATACTGCCGCTGGCCCTGATAATCCTCGCCCTTCGCTTGTGGGTTCGTATGCGAATGCTGCGGCGCTGCTGGTGGGATGACTGGCTGATGGTGGCTGCTGCCATCTGTTGCTGCGGAGTGACCGTAAGCGTCATTCTCGGTGCGTTTGTGTGTCGCTGTGTTGAGCTCGCGCCGCTATGCTTCCGACTTGCTGACTCCTCGCAGCCACGCAGGAATACGGATGGAATAACCATGTCTGGGACCTACACACGTCGAAGCTGGTGGCGGGCCGGAAAGTGTCGATAGCGGGACAGACGATATTTGTTTTCGCCTCCGGGCTGAGCAAGTTGTCCATCCTCGTCAGCTACCTGCGGATCGCCTCGAAGGGCAGCTTGTTCCACCGTCTGACGTGGATCACCATTGCCATAGTGGGTGCGGCTATTCCTGCATTCTTGTTGCTCCTCTGGCTTCAGTGCCTGTGAGTATTGTGTCCAGTTGCCAGGTGTTCCTCCATGATTCCCGTGACGATGGTTCTGACGTTGGTCCAGGCCGGCATCGAGCTACTGGATTCTTCTCCCCTATAACCGCGATTGCATCCCCGAGGGACCGCCGCTGATGGGCCAAACGATTGTAACCGTAATCACCGACTTTATGGTCTACATCTTGCCAATGCCGTTGCTATGGGCGCTGGATCTGCCTGTAACCCAACGTGTCAGTCTCACGGCGCTCTTCGGAATGGGCAGTGTTGTGGTTGTGGCGGGTTGCATGCGCACGTATTGGGTCCATTACGTCGAGTATGAAACCTACGACGTAACATGGGAGGGCTTCAATCTATGGATCTGGGCCGCTGTTGAGGTCAACCTGGGGGTCATCTGCGGCTCTGTACCTGTGCTCAAGCCCCTGCTATGGCCATCGCAGCATAGGATGGCTTCTTATCCCAAGGCAAAGAGCAGCAGCCTTGGCTATACTACCGGGGGGACTGCAACCACCGACAGGTCTGCACGGCGGAGCAGGATACCGGAGTGTCACATTTCACCTCCAGAGCCCGAGGCAGACGGGCCGTACGTGGCCCTCGACGATCTCGAATTCGGTGCTAGGGAGAGGGCGGCGGAGGCGGAAGACCCATGGAATCGGCGGGAGACTTTCACACTCCCTATAGAGCGACCAGAAGAGGTTGATGAGGAGTATTTTCAGCAAGAGCGTTTTCGACGCCAACATTTTCGACGGGAACAACTTTGGGTCCCGTTCGACGATGGGAATTACGGAACTGGACTTTCGCCCCCACCGCATCAAACACGATTCGACTGGCGTTGACGACGTTGCGGTCAATGGCCTTCGTACTAGATTGAGCGTTCAATTGACATACCAATGTGATAATCAACCAAGCCAGTCAAGCTGTTCCTGGGGATATTCCGAGCAGCATGTGCACATCTCCACGACTCAATTGCGACTGTACTGACCACAAGAGCCAAAAGAGATTGAAAGACGCCGAGCAGATGTTGCAGGAGTCAATGACTTCCACCACCGTTTCATCATTCTTCATATCGTGTACGAGGAGCCGGGGACGGGCACCTCAATGGTGGAGACGACGACCGAGATGCCCGGGTGGTGCGGGGTTGACCTGATAAGTGCGAACGCGGGAGTCACGGAGTCTATCATCGGAAGAGACCGAAACCCAACGACGAGCCGTTACCAACTCCCTCGCGAACCGTCGCATCTCCAAGATCTCAGCATCCGATCTCACCCAGCAGGAAAGAAAGAAAAGAAAAAAACACCATGGAGCTGCAGCCAACGTCCCGCATCCTCATCGTCGGCTCCGGCGTCTTCGGGATCTCGACGGCGCTATGGCTGGCGCGCTCGGGCTACCGCGCCGTGACGGTGCTGGACATGCAGGACACGGGCGCCTCATGCTACGACCCGGGCCGCGGCGTGGACGCGGCGTCCGCGGACCTGAACAAGATCGTGCGCTTCAGCTACGGCGGCGAGCTGGCGTACCAGCGGCTGGCGACCGAGGCGGGGCGGCACTGGGACGCCTGGAACCGCGAGCTGGCTGCTGCTGCTACCACCGGCGACGGCGACGAGCTGCCCGAGGTCCTCCTGCGCGGCGAGGGAGGGCGTGCCCTCTGGTGCAACGCCGGCATGCTGCGCATGAGCGCGACCGCCGAGTTCGACGACTTCGAGACCGTCACCCTGCGCAACATGGCCGCCGAGGGCATCCGCGCGTTCCAGTTCAAGAGCGACGAGCCGAGCGGTGAGATAAACCCCCCTCCAACCCCCCTCCCCCCGCGTCGCGCGCGTGCGCGATGGCGTTCGCTCGGAGGATGAAGTAGATAAGTAAGTACCCAGGTATTGACAGGTGGGCTCTAACTTAGATCTCGCGCGGGCGAGGGACCGCGGCTGGGCGCACAAGCTCGATCCGTGCCGGCGCGCCGAGCGGTTCGGCGTGCACAAGGCCGTGCTCGACTCGACGGCCGGCTTCGTGTACGCGTACAAGAGCTGTGCGTGGGCGCTGCACCTGGCGAAGAAGGCGGGGGTTAGGACCGTGCTCGATCCGCTGCGCGGGAAGGTCGTCGATATCGCGTCGGGAGGGAGGCGGCCTGTGGTGACGACGGCGGAGGGACGCCAGCATGTCGCTGATCTGGTCGTCGTCGCCGGTACTATCCCACCTGGTTTTCCGATTGTGTACTCGTGCTGACTGCGCGGCATTTCAGGCGGAGGATGGACGCCCTCGCTCGTTCCCGAGGTTCAGGACCTGCTTGAAGCCACGGCGGGGTCCGTGGCTACCATCCAGTTGCCCATGGACCGCCCGGACCTCTGGGATCGCTACGCGCCCGAGAACTTCCCCGTTATCACCTGGGGCATTAGGGAAGACAAGGGAGTTTACAGCTTTCCCCGGGATGAGAACGGTGTCATCAAGATCGGCTGGCGGAAGAAGAAGTAGGAGACCTCTACATCCCCAGCCGCCGCTTGTCAAGTGCTAACATTGCTCTTCAGGTGGACCAACTTCGACAATGTAGCAGGCCGGCGCATCTCGGTGCCGAAAACCGCGCACGTCACGGAACAGAAAGAAACCCGGATCCCCAAGCAAGCCATGGACGGAATTAAAGGTGCGAGTTGATCGAAAGCCAACAACAACAACCTTCTTCTGCTGACCGAGGCACAGAATATGTCGCAGTCAACCTCCCCGACTTGGTCCCACTGGGATTCTCGTCCACGAAGCTCTGTTGGTACACCGACAGCATCGACAATTCCTTCGTGGTGGACTTCGTGCCCGGCCGTGCCGGCGTCGCCGTCTGTTCCGGCGGGAGCGGACACGGTTTCAAGTTCCTCCCGATCCTCGGACGAGAAGTCGTCAAGATCCTGGAAGGGAAAGAGGATACCGTGTACAAGGAGATGTGGAGATGGAGGAGCAGCCAAGCACCGCAGCGCAATGGTCTGGAGCAGGGCGAGACGGGGCCCAGGGTCTTGTCGAGACAGGCCATGGCCAGCGAGGACGACTGGAAGTTTACCGGTACGGATCTCAAAGCTAGGCTTTAGTTGGGCATTGCCATTTTCCCCCTCGAAACCCCAGGCTTCACTTAGGCATTTTCGTCATCCACGTCGGTGCCGACCCAGTGACCCCTCTTCGAGCCTCGACAGGCGCTTAATCCCAGACCCCCATCGTCGTCCACCATCCCGTCGTTGGCCTCTGCCAGGATGGTGGGTCTTCGAAAATGCCCACTCGTGGTACCTGATTGGAGGGCTCACCCTGGAGATCGACCAATCCGGCAATTCAGCAAGGCACAACCCCCCCGCAACCGTGCCCATAGTCCCATGGGTGTTTTGTGCGCCTTGACGCTTGATGAGCAGACCTTCTTCGCCTGTAATGCTTCCGACAGCGAATATATTCGGAATGAATATGGCCATGGGCGGTGGCGTGCGTGAACGCGCTTCGCCTTGATCCACGTGGCATGGGCCGAGGCAAGAAGGCGGTGGTGGCATGACGAGACGCTGGCGGGGAGCAAACTCCTGCAGGTTCACATTTATAGAACACTTGAGCGACGTCAGCCGGCTGCCGACTCTTCGCCGTGCTTGGTACTTACTTATCTAGTTGCTTCAAATGCTGAGTTCCTCCATACCTAGTTCTCTTCCGCTCCCGTTTGTCTCCCGTAGGTGATAGGTAGTGCTCGAAGATTAGTTGAGGTATCACCGGCTTCGCCGACCATGAACCCAGGCTACCAGCTGGCGATTGCTATGTGGGCGTTGTCGGCGCTCTCGGCGGTGCTGGTGGCCTTGCGGTTGTACACGCGGATCTGCATCATCGAATTCGTCGGCGTCGAGGACTATATGTTCTGCTGCACGGGGGTATGTCATCCTACCTATCCCACACCCGTCTTTGCCATCATATAAGCCAGCTCAGCTAGCTGACCCACAACCGCAGCTCTTCCTCCTCCTCTTCACGATCTTCATCCAGATAGCCGCGCAGCACGGGCTGGGGCAGGACTTCTTCTCGCTACGGCCGGCCGAGGGGTCGGCGGCCATCTTCTGGACGTACGTGGCCAACAGTTTCGCGGTGACGGGCAACGCGATGGCCAAGCTGTCGATGGGGCTGTTCCTGCTGCGCGTGGTGCAGCTGCGCCGGCACAAGGCCGCGCTCGGGGCCGCCGTCGCCGTCACCGTCGCCACCTCCGCGGCCCTCACCGCCATGCTCTGGTGCCAGACCACGCCCGCGCGCGCCAGCTGGGATCCCCTCCGGATGCCCGGTAAGTGGCATTTTCGCATCCAGCCTATGAGTGTCGGGCTCGGCGGTACGTTATCTGAGTCTTTGCGTGGAAATTTGTACCTGTGAATGAGCAGCTCGCTCACAAAAGTGACGGCAGTCTGGTCGAGTATCTGCGACTTCTTCTTCGCCGCATTCCCGTGGCTGTTCATTCGCGCCCTGCCGATATCGCATCGCGAAAAGGTCCTGCTGGCTAGCGGCATGAGCCTCGGCGTCATGTGAGTTGGCATCTCGGATCATCTGCAATGGCCCGTTACTGACGTATTACAGCGCCGGCGCCTGCGGTATCACGAGGACGGTTATTCTCTCGCAACTCGATGTTTTCAACTACACGTGTAAGCCTCCAGGAGCAATTCGGTACCAATCCCCTTTTGCTGACATTCGCAGACAACTTCGTCCCGTACTTCGCCTGGGCCGGCGCCGAGATCGCTGTGGCCATGATCTGCATCGGGGTGCCGACGCTGCGACCGCTGTATTTGAAGGTGCTGGGAAGACAGGGGGCGTTGGAAAACCACAATCAAGCGCACGAGCTCCCGGAATTCGAGATGTGCACACAGAACACAAAAGTCACGAGCCGAGTGGAAAGTCCACAGCTGTCTGATAACCAAGGGGGACGCCCCGGGGACGGCCTCAAGGAGATTGTACGCACCTATGTACCCAGTCGGCCTGGGGCTTCGCGGGCTCCGGGGCGGCGTGCGGATGTGACGCTGGAAGAAGGCATGAGCTGGCCTCTGTAAGGCTAGCACTGAACAGGTTGTAGCGCCTAGTCAACTCCCGAATTGGAAATACCATATTTCAGCATATGTCGAGGTGATCTGAATCTGGATAGGCAAGATTTGAGGGAATCTAAGTGGTATCTTTCTGATGATTATACAAATTGTACATATGCGCTGCGCCGGGTTCTTCACATGAAGTTGATGCCGACGCCAACCTGCAAGCCCTTTCTTGCCTCCTCGCCCTGACGCGTGACGAGCGGCAGACTGAAGTTGAGTTCGAAGCGAGCCACGGGGTGGGCGTAGACGAGGCCGAAACCCGCCGCAATGCTGGGCAGGCCACTCCCCAATTCCTTGGTGGCAGACAGCATGCCGTCCCAGACCGTGCTAACGCTCATGTGCTGCCCGGATGCCGTGTCGTTGCTCTTCGTCTTGTTCTGCAGGGCCACCAGTCTCCCGCCGTTCGCGAACAGCTGAAAGCGGAAGGGGGAATCCGGGCCTACCCGCGGCAAGGGGAGAAGCATGTTGACGCTGCCCGCAGCGAATACATCACCGCCGAGCGCGTCGCCTCCGTCACGTGGACCGAGTCCTCCGATGGAGAAGCCTCGGACGTCGGTGGGTCCACCAAGGGTGAATCGGTCATTGATTCGGCTCGGAGATGCTTTGTCAACGCCGAATGATAGGGGTAGTGGGAACAGCCATCCAGCACGGAAGCCAGCACCGATGGACACACCCGAGGGGCCTTTGATACCAGGTATTGGGACGGGCACGGCGCCAGCCAATTCCATATGATACTTGGAAAATCCAACGTCACCACCCAAACCGCCCCAGCCAGCCACCTCGGAACTCGTTTTGAACATGTACCCGCTCTGGGGTAGCATGGGGTTATCACGCCGCTCTCGGTGGAACAGGTACGATAAAGCGCTCTTCATAGAGTCTCCAGCATCGGCCCGAACAGAAGGGCTGGCGCTGGCGGCGAGGCCAGTCAATTGCCTCCAGGTACCGGAGTAGCCCGCTTGATGGCGGTCTCCGTTGATTGATTCCCAATTGAGCCTCACGCCACCTCCTTTGAGGACTTCCTCGTGACTTGCCCAGGGCTTGTGGGTGCTACTGGCCATTCCATCTATGCTGAACCTCAGGTTTGGGTTGCTCCGTATCGGGGTGGTGAATTCGGCACCGTAAGCAGATCGCGTCCTTGTGCCTGCAGAGGCGTTCAGCGCCAGTGATTCTGCGCCACCGAAGATGTTTCGCAAGAGCATGGAACCGTATGCTGAGCCTTCGGCATTGCCCAGATCCGTGCCGGTCCTCAACAAGACCCTGGACTTCTCGCGCACGCGTAAGGAGACATCGAGGTCGGTAGGTGTAGATGAGGGATCGACTGGCGACGGTTGGGAGAGGTGGAAGAGGATCTGCGGTTGGAAGATGTCTATATGTACAGTTAGCGCAATAGTTCATGTACCGACGAAGGCCGGAACAAGGAGGTTCCATACCGAACTTCTGCATCTTGGCAACAGCTTCACCAACCTGCTCGAGCATGTCGGCCAGGGTGTAGTTGGCATTGCGACTATCTTGGACGAGCGGTTCAAAGAGAGGATCGAGAAAAGACCGGCGAGTGTTCGTGGCGCCGTGGACTTGGATGGAGGAGAGGGTAACGGGCATGGTCTGGTTGTGGGAGAGCTGGTGAAGTTAGCGGCTGTTGGCCGAGTCCGAAAGCTGTATGCCGCTGACCAAGTCCATCATGCGCTGCTCTGACGGGTCGGCGTGTCCTGCTTGCGCGGCCGCCATCTTTTCTTCTAATGCCGCGGCCTCCTTCTTCCGCAGCATATCGTCGAAGACCTGAGGCGCTGATGTTTAGCAATTGGAGTGGCAAATTTGCGGTAGAGGTATCCGTACATCGTCGCCTTCAGGAGCAGGATTACTGGCCATGGCGCCTGGTAAGGGAGAGTGGCGCACAAAGGGACAAATTGTTTCCCCGTGCGAAGCTGTCGTGAGCTTCCGAGCTGTTGTAGGAAAATGGAAGGATCGTCACCCGCGCGGTACCTAGCCTAATGCATGTACCCATGTATATGTGGCTGAGCCAATCGGTGGCTTGAGCTGCCCCTACCCGGACCCGACACCTCAGCTGCCCTATAACTGGACTCTCTTCTACCCGCTGCCTGACACATGATATCTATCATGTATATAAAAAAGGTGATCGAGAAGTATGTTCAAATTGACACCTAGGTAGGTAACTTATTTGTTGTTTATTTCCTTCCATTTCAAGATAAAAAGTGTAAACGCCGTCATTTGACTGCCTGACTCTTAATTGCATATGAAAGATCTACTAGAGAGCATTGGAAGGGTTTCTCCCCAACCTGACAACTAGGTAGAACCTTTGGCTGTCTTCTGCCTCCAACCCCGAGTGTCCACCTAGGCAATTCCTTAGGTGGAGCTGCTGGTGACCACAAAAAGCCGAGCTGCCGGATCGCCCGTCGCCACCAGCGCTTCAGCAGGGTCTTGTCGGCCCCACTCAGTCCCGATCGTTGTTCGCCTGCCCGTATCACCTCAGCCTCGCTCGTGACCAACCACTGCAACTTGTCTCTTCATTCACCTTCAGTGCTCGTCCCCCGACAACCAGCGGCTTCACCTTTTAATCCCGGCCACGCAACATTCCTTTTCGGTGCCGTTGGGCACGCCATCTCCTTCGACCCTTGTGGATCCATTCGCTTTGCAGTTGATTGACTGTTCTCCTTACTACCCTCCCACTTCCCGCACCCATCACCTCCCGATCTCCCGACTTCGAGGGTGCCGCATTCCCATCCCATAAGCCCACCGCAGTCGCCGATTCATATCCGCATCATGGCCAGCAAGCAAGCCAGCAAGCGCGTATGTCCTGATCCTTCCGACGTTTCGTGATCTCCGGAAGTCCTGCCAGAACGCTGACCGCCTGCAGTTAACGCGCGAGTACAAAGCCATCTCCGAGAACCCGCCCCCGTACATCCAGGCGCATCCCTCCGAGTCCAACATCCTAGAGTTAGCATTACCCCCGTGAATAACCATGCCCTTGTATGGCAAGACTAACTGATCCATAGATGGCACTACATCATCACGGGTCCGGAGGAGACCCCTTATCATGGTGGCCAGTACTGGGGTACCTTGATATTCCCTCCCAACTACCCATTTGCGCCGCCGGCCATTCGCATGCACACGCCGTCTGGCCGCTTCCAACCCTCGACCCGACTCTGCCTCTCCATCTCCGACTTCCACCCGCGCTCCTTCAACCCAGCATGGGAGGTATCCACCATCCTAATTGGCTTGCTGTCCTTTATGACGTCAGAAGAGATGACGACCGGATCGGTGTCAGCGACGGCAAGAGAGCGCAAGCTGTTTGCGGACAGGACGCGATGGTGGAACTCAACCGGCGGCGGCTCGCATTCTAAGAACCCGGCGCAGAAAGGCAATGTCAAGGCCGGCGACGGAGGCGCCAAGTTCCGCATGGAGTGGCCCGAGGTCGACCAAGAAAACTGGCGATGGATGGCCGAGAACAACGTCAACACGGCCACAGGCGAGCGCGCCAGTCTGGCGACTTGCGGACCAGGCCTCGGCATAGCCGGCGGTAGCGGTGGACAGACACAGGCGGTTGTCGACGCCGTCGTACATCAGCGAGATGCGGGCACGGGATGGCTCGGTCGGAATAAGTTGCTGGTGTTCGGTGGCGTCATATTCATTTACGTTCTCATTGCGCGAATTCTCGGAGAGGCGGAGGGCTCCTCTTAGATATTAGGAACCTGCACAGCACTCGTGCCTGTCAATGCCGGGAGACATGCGGTATGAGCCCCTTTCCTGTCTCTCACGTCGATGGACGGTGGCACCTAGTCCTAGTGTTGGGTATCAGACCCGATCATCAAGGCTACGGAGAGAATACAATGGCTAGCATAGACTTGACGATATCCCTACCCCTTTTCATGTATAATATTCGGTTCCTGGCCTTCCAGGAAGGCACCTTGCTTACAAGTAAACTAATAGCTACCTTGCGTTGAGATGCTGAGCTTTCCTGGACTGTACTTTTCTGATTTGCATGAACTCAACTTGATGGGTGTTGGCTGACATCACTGACCAGAAGCTGCACCGTTATCCCTACCAACAGGCAAAATAGCACATAATGGTCTTGTATGGCGGCTTGCAACTCCATGTGCTCACCTCGACATGTGTAAGGTACAGGTGCATTGCGTGGTTGGCAATATCAACTGCGTCCCAGAGGCAGGTCATGTCCACCCCGCAAGTCACTCCAGCGCCACGGTTGCCTACACCAGACCCAGGAAGGAGCAAGCGTCCCAGGAAGTTGTTACAGGCAGGTGGTGGCACCCCGCTCTGCCTTCAAATGCTGTGTGTGGGCTGGATAGAGAGGCAGTCGCGGCCTGGCTTCTCTGATATCGAACCTGCCTTTGCCTTATCGCCCTCCTGACCTCCCTCCCACCTTCCCTCTTCCTAACAACTTAAATCTCCCTTGGCAACTGCAGGGCAGTCATCACTTTCGGTCACCTAACGTTCCAATTTCATTGACACCTCCATCTCTCCTGCTTCAACACACACTGGGGCATTCTCCTCTGGTTGCCTGCTGTGTTGACGCGTTGGTAAATCGGCAGCACCACGGCAACGCACTCTGTACCAATACCTGCCCAGGCATTCGCCATCTTTTTACTGACAGCCCTTCGCCTCTTCCCTCACCTGTTTCCTTCTCTGTTCCCTTTCACATCGCCACCCTGGTCTGCCTTGCGCATCTTGACATCAACACCCAACACTCTCCTTGGGGTATCAAGGAGTTCCACACCATATCAAGGTAAGCCATCACTACACTTCCGCTATCACTTCTGCCCTTCCGATCCATGGTGCTCCTTCGGTTGCCCCGTCACACGCCAGCCACTGACTGGACCAAGACCGCAAAATTCTGACCACTTGACAAGCCCACTGCGCTCCTCTGCGCAACACCGCACATCAACCACCGAGGTATGCTTCTAACTCCCTTCTTCCCCAGAGAGGCCCTGCTTCCATTGTATGCTGATCTCTTCAAAGTACGCAGTGGTTTGGCAATCTCTGTCTTGTTCTACGACCCATCTGGCCTGTAATCCACTCTGTCATCTGCACATTACCTGTGTGCTACCCCATCACCAATCTCTTGTTCTGAATTCGTTCTGGGACTATTACACGTCATTCGGCTACCTCTAACCATGACTGTCGCGTCCACTGCCGACGGCACCGTGCAGGGCAGCGGCCCCGCGGGTGCCCGCGCTCTTTCCCCGATCCAGGAGCAGGTAAGCTGCGGCCTTCCTTGTGACATGCCCGATACACACATCATCAGTTTGCATCAACAATAAGCCGTCTACAATTAACGTCATCAGAATCATCAGAATGTCTACTTCTTCGCTCTTCGCTCTTCACCCATGACACTGGACTGCATCCCCATGTGCTAACCCGCAACCTTGCTACAGGACTTGAACATTGATTCGGTCGACAAGCCTTCCAATGCGGATTCCGCCAAGGAGGAAGTCGAGACCCACATCATCGACTGCCACCGTGACAGCGACATGTTCATGGTGGTCAAGGAGAAGAACCGCATCACCAAGTTCAAGGTGTCTACTTGCTCAGTCGCTACTGCTTCGCCACACTGGCGAACCCTTCTGTACGGTCAGAAACGCGCCAGCAACGAGGTTTGGTCAATTACTCTTGACTCCTCACCGACTGCACTTGATACCCTGTTCCGCATCGTCCACTACGAATTCGCGAAAGTGCCCACTGCACTGACTGTGACGCAGCTGTTCGAGTTGAGCCGCGCCACATCTCAGTACGGTTGCACCCAACTGACCTATCCTTGGATCCGCAACTGGCTGGCTTGCTGCGATGATCTCAAGGCCACTGCTGAGAACTTCGACAAGTGCCATGTTGGCATTTACATTGCGTGGGAGTTCGGATGTCTGAGACTGTTCCGGGAGATGACCGACGCTCTCATCGTCAGCACCCGAATCAATGACAACGGAGACCCTGTTAATGTCAATGGGCTGCGCCTGAAGGACATGGTCCTCCCCACTGGTCTTCTTGGTACGCGACAAACCCTTTCACATACTATCGATCGGCTTTGATATTAACTCTTCTTACAGACACTATCCTGGAGACCCGAGTCTCCACTCTCGCCAACATGCTGGCAGCCATCGCCAAACCTATGCAGGTACTGAGCTCAGACGAGCGCGACCCTGCTATCAAGTACTGCCGCGTCAAGGCCCACTCGGTGGAGTGTGAGGACCAAATGTTCGGCGGCACCATGCGCGTTCTGATGAACAAAAGACTCAATCCGATTCCCGATGCTTCCACCTACAGTGGTAGCATCATGGAGCTGAAGAAGGTTGCCGAAGGCATCAAGACAAACCCCTACGTGGGCAAGGATTGGATGCCGCACCTGTCGCACGAGAAGTGCAGCCTGCGATTCGCTGAGGCCATGGAGGAGTGCTTGAAGAAGATGCCCGTTGCCCTCCACGACGAGTATCTTGAGCACCTATCCAACCAAGCGTACCTGTCCGGCGTCGAGAACGGATCGGACATGGAAGACTATCGTCGTCGCACCTCGGATAAGGCGACCTCAGTTGCTCCGTCCGAGTCTGCTGACAAGGCTGGCTCTGTCGCAAGCGACTTCGAGGATGGTCCCGAGAACACCCAGCAGAGTGAAGATGTTACTCCCTCGGGAGGCACCCCTTCCTCTTCAGGCAGTCCCCTCCCTGTTCATCGGTTCCAGTTCAACGTCCCTTCTTCTGACACAGACGATGAGACAGCCGGTGGACTTGCTAGATCGTCAAAGGTCGACGACGCAACGTCTGCAGTTGCAAAGAAGAAAGACGAGACCCCTCGTGATGAAGAGAAAGCCTCTACTATTTCTGCTGGCGAGGATGAGGAGACTCCGGTCACCCCTAAGATGAAGGAAGCCGATTCCTCTGTCATCACTGATCAGGGCACCGCGGGACCCGACACTGCTAAGGAGCAGGAAGCTGACAAGGACGCCTTCGTCAAGAAGGAGCCCGATGAGACTTCTGCCGCGATCAAGGAGGAACCCGAGAAAACTGCCGCTTCCAAGGAAGAGGCGGAGAAGGAGTCTGTCGTTGTCGAGGAGAAGACTGAGAAAGCCCCAGTTGTCACCAAGAAGGAAGATGCAGACGAGAACTGAGACTGCGGCTCGTTTGTCAAGGTTATAGTGGTTCTGATGAAAATTTGCACGCCCTCAACGCTGGGCTGAGAAAACTCCGAGGCTTGTATTTGATCAGGCTACCATGCTGAGCTACGAAGCATTTGCGATAGGTACAAGATGTCAACATGAATGAGCAATCCGCTGGTTTGTTATGGCCTGAAGGACAATTTGTCTCAACTAGGATTACCTAGACTACGTCCATAGGTCATAGTTGCTTCTCAATCTTGCGTCATCCACCGCAGGCACATGGCACCTATTTTGAAGAATGTGTGCATATACACGTGTCTAGACAGTCGCCCATATGCCAACATTGAGGTGGAAAATAGTACTGCTTTCCGTTCCGAGGTATCAAACGGTAAGATATCCGGTATCTTCAGGGTACAAGAATGTAGCACCGATCCCTGGCTCCCACTTCTCCATATTCGGAGGTCGCATCAAGGTTAATATCTCAACATTGGCTCGGCGAACACGACATTAATCCCAAACCATAGTCGGGACGTGGGTATTATTGCCCGATCGGAGCATGGTTCCCCCAAACCCCAACGGTCTGTGTAGGCGGCCGCCGGTTCGGCTAAATCCCGCCGTTACATACGCGTACTCGCGGACGCGTTTCCCACCCAAGCCACCGCGCCCAGGCCGCTTAATATGCGACATGTTAATATGTAACCCCGGCGCGGGGTGACAGGGCAGTGCCGATCGTCGCGCGGCTGAGATCCCCAGACGAGCTGGATGGGGGATGGGGATCCGGGACGGTGGGTTCGGGGAGGGACTCGGTTGGTTTGGATCGACGGTGTATAAGAGGGGTGGTGGGATCTTGGTTCTTGGATGGCGGTCGTTCGTGACTGACAGACATATCGCTCTACGTACTCTGACCGAGCCGTTGAAGAACCGACAAGCACGAGCAGAAATCAGCACTTCGTGAAGCAAGATGTCGCGACTCCTGTCCTACCTGTCCCTCGCCTTCCTGGCCGCCTCCGCCGTCTGGTCCGAGGTCTCCCCCGACGGCAGCTGCGGCATGGTCGAGGGCGGCAACAACTTGGGCTACACGTGCCCCGGCGAGCTGCAGTGCTGCTCGCAGAACGGGTACTGCGGTGCGAGCGAGGAGTTCTGCTTGACGTCTGTGGGGTGCCAGGTTCGTTTTGCCTTTTTCCTCTTTCCTTATCCGTGACATGCTTCAAGTGAGAATGTGAAGTAGATAGAAAGCTGCTGACATGCCCAGGGCGACTACTCGAACGCCACGGACGCCTGCACGGCCCCCGTCGACGGCACCACCGTCTCCCCCGACGGCACGTGCGGCACGGCGGGCGCCGGCGAGTTCGGGTACAAGTGCCCGACCGAAGGAGACAACTGCTGCTCGGTCGCGTAGGTTCTCTCCACTTCCCTGCTCGCATCCGACGGGCGCAGGCGATGGTGGATTGTCGAGATCGACTTGCTAATACTGCTGGGTGCTACAGGGGCTACTGCGGCAGCACCGAGGCTCACTGCGACGCCGGCAATGGCTGCCAGGCCGACTACGGGACTTGCGCTTAATCGGCTGGAACATAGGACGGGGAGTGGTACTGATATTGAACCTTGGAGACCCGATCGAAGACGCTATGTATGGTCAGTCTGCTTTGGTGGCGTTGATGGACTAAAAAAGTCTTGGGAAGACTTACATGTGAGAAAGAAAAGGGAAGGCCGATCTGTACATGTTCACATCACGACTCTCATTTGCAGATACGGGATAGCAGCGGATTAACGCCTGCGCTGCGCTTGAATACTATGGTTACATTCATTGTCACGATAACGGGCATACAGAAATGCAGGATGCCTAGAACGCCGACTCCGCACCTTGGCCGGGAAAGGGGGGCATGGCTCGGCAGTCCGCGATCGGCCTTTTGTGGGGGGCTGTTCGGTGGATGATGTATCTACCATCGCTGCTCGATTCAACTCTGTTCTCACTATCGTCGTGCAGTCATCTGGGTACCATATGTATCCTGTCATTTCAATATGAGCACACTGTTCCACAATGGGCGGTTCTTTCAATCGGAGCGAAGGGGCGAGACGCACTCCTTCGCCGAGTGCATGTTGGTGGACGAAGCGGGGAAGATCGTCCACGTGGGCAGCGCAACCGACGAGGCGATCCAAGACGCGACCCGCGAGGGCGGCGCGACGAAGCACGACCTGGGCGGGCGCATCGTGCTCCCCGGCTTCATCGACGGGCACATGCACCTCCTGATGATGGGGCAGTCCCTGCAGAAAGCCGCGCTGGACCACTGCCGGAACCTGGAGGACATCCGGGCGACGCTGAAGGCGCACGCGGCCGCGCACCCGGCCGCCACCCGCGTCCTGGCCAAGGGCTGGATGCACGCGATGACGGACGGCGCGGCGCTGGCCAGCATGCTGGACGGGATCGACCCGCGGCCGATCTACATCGACGCCAAGGACCTGCACTCGACGTGGTGCAACCGCGCGGCGCTGGACGAGATGGGCGTGGAGTCCATGCCGGATCCCGAGGGCGGCACCATCCACCGCGGCGCCGACGGGCGGGCGTCGGGCTTGCTGAGCGAGGCCGCCGCCGTCACCGTCGTGTGGCCGCACCTGGCGTCGGCCGCGCCCCTCGACGAGAAGCTGGCGGCGCTCGACGCCGCCGTCCGCGCCTACAGCGCCGTCGGCTACACCGGGCTGGTGGAGATGGCCATGGACGAGAACGGCTGGGCGGCGCTGCAGGCGCTGCGGAGGCGGCGTCGCCGCGAAGGGAGAACGCTCCCCCTCCGCGTCGCCGCCCACTGGCTCGTCAACCCGCGGAAGGACCCGGCCGAGACGCTGGCGCAGGTCGACCGCGCCATCGAGCTGAGCCGCGCCTTCAACGCGCAGACGGACCCGCACTGCCGGGTCGTCGGCATCAAGCTCATCACCGACGGCATCGTGGACGGGTGCACGGCGGCGCTGACCGAGCCGTACGCCCACGACGCCTCGCTCCACCCCGGCACCCTCTGGGCGCCGGCGGACCTGCAGCCCGTGGTCCGCAAGGCCGACGCCGCCGGCCTGCAGGTGGCGCTGCACGCGATCGGCGACGCGGCCATCCGCATGTGCGTGGACAGCCTGGCGGCGCTGCCGCCCAGCCCGCGCGAGCGCCGCCACCGCATCGAGCACCTGGAACTGGCCTCGCGCGCCGACGCCGCCCGCCTGGGCGCCCTGGGCATCACCGCGTCGGTGCAGCCGGTGCACGCGGACCCGGCGATCCTGCGGGCGTGGCCGCGGCTGCTGGGGTCCGGGCGCCGCGGCGCCCGCGCCTTCGCGTACGCCGAGTTCGCGGCCGCCGGCGGCGCCGTCCTCGCCCTCGGCAGCGACGCGCCCACCGCGCCGCACGCGCCCCTGCCCAACGCGTACGTGGCCGCCACGCGGCGGTCGGCGCGCGAGCCCGCGTGCGCCGACACCTGCAACCCGCGGTTCGCGCTCGGGCTGGCGCAGGCGCTGGCCGCGGCCACGGAGGGCGCGGCGTTCTCGTGTTTCGCGGAGGGGTGGGCCGGCGCGCTGCGGGGCGGGCGCAGTGCGGATTTCGTGGTGCTGCAGATGGAGTGGGCGCCGGAGGCGTTGTTGGGGGCGGTGGTGCGGCAGACGTGGTTTGAGGGGAGGAAGGTTTATGATGTTGAGGAGGAGGAGGAGGAGGAGGAGGAGGCGTGAAGAGAGAGGTTGTACAGGTGGGTGGTTATGGGGGAAAGGAAGGATCTGGGCTACGTCGTGGGTGGTTGTCGTACAGGTAGGTTCAGCAATGAAGCGGGCGTGGGAAAGGTTTTAGGTCGATGCAGGTATTCTCGGCTGATCTCCTGGTTCAGCGGCGGCGTACATCATGATCTACTCTGGAGGTGTTCCTCGCCTAGGTACCTACCTTAGGTAGGTACCAGTATTGGCAGCCGAGAACCCGGCTGGGTGGTTTCCTTGTAGCGGGCGGCTTTACGCTCAGCGTACCGATACTCTAGCTTTGAATAGGACGAGGTCTAAGGTATCTATGAACTCTAGCTACCTTTAGGTAGTTCTTGTGACAACCTCCAAGCAATCACTCGCGATTCTGATGTTAGGTATCCATGAGCATCGTGTCGTGCCCTTACCTAGTCTAGTGGTCGAGGACCTACTAACGAATCACGGTGATGTCGTGATGGGTGAGGCACACCATGACTTACTCAAAGGTTCTTCTCGGTGCACTCGGCTACCTCCTATCTGGCCAGACAACACTTTTACACCCGCCATGGAATTGAGGAGCTACGTGGCGACTACACCGCGTCGACGGGACCGAGCCAACCTAACTTACCGGCTTTCGTCCTCTCGCCCGCCACTGCACAGCCTTCCTTGGAAAGACTCGGTGTGCACTTGGCTTTTCTTGGGCCTCAGGTGCTTTCGTGGTGTTGGACCTTCCACCTTCCGCGTACGCCACGCGCAGCGCCGACTTAAACTCTTTCTAGAGGCTTGGTATAGGCCACGGGCCATCTTGGCCGCCGTACTCTAAGGTAACTTAGGCACCTTGGCGCGCCGCCTCCACCACTCTCGTCCTCTTCTTCGGCCCAGGCACACGCAGTATCGTTATCATGCTTGCTTGGCCTGCGCCGAACCCTGGGCCGCCCGAACCACATGATGCCAATGGGTGCCGAACTGCGCGGGGTTGATGGTACGAGTATATCTAGCCGTCCCCGAACTAGCCCCTACCCAGGTATTCCACGATACTTGTTCTACACTGCCTTTCCCTCTGTTCTTTTCAGATCAGAAGAATCCTTTCCATCGGCTGACGTGAACTTGAATGGGTGTAGGTGACCAGATCGTAGTCGAGGAGTCGACTGAACCTCCTATATGTGGTTCTGCCCATGCCACTGCCACGACACCCAATCCGCCAATACAAGCACCACCACCCGCTGAGCGCGATAACGAGAAGAGCGCAAGCCTTGTACCGCACACTCTCGCCGTCGCTGATCTAGAACGTCTCCTGCAAACGAGCGCTGAAGATGGATTGTCCCACGACGAAGCCTCTCGACGCTTGGCGCAAGATGGCCCCAACGAGGTCAAGGGAGCCAAAGGCCTGTCGGTTTGGAAGATTCTCTTGAGGCAGGTCTCCAACAGTTTGACTATGGTCCTGGTCCTGGTCATGGCCATCTCATTCGCCATTCAGGATTATATCGAGGGCGGGGTCATTTCTGCCGTCATTTTGCTTAACATCATTGTCGGGTATGTCGGTCCACGTCTCGTACCTGCAGCTCCCAACATCCGGTCAGCCACTAATAAGAGCCTCAGCTTTGTTCAGGACTACCGTGCCGAGCAGACGATCCAGTCTCTGTGTGCGCTATCTGCACCAACTTGCAAGGTCATCCGGTCGCAGAAGATCGAAACCATCAAGGCCGAGTCTCTCGTCAAGGGAGACGTGGTCCTGCTTGCCGTGGGCGATGTCGTCCCGGCAGACCTTCGCCTTGTATCCGGATTGAACCTCTCGACTGATGAGGCTCTCCTCACCGGAGAATCACTGCCCATCAGCAAGCACCCCGATGCGGTACTGCAAGATGCCGAAATCCCGCTGGGCGACCGTGTGAACATGGTCTACTCCGCAAGCACCATCACCCGAGGTCGAGGTACCGGCATCGTCACTGCCACCGCTATGGACACCGAGGTCGGCAAGATTGCCTCCATGCTCCGTGCCAACCCGAAACCCCAGGAGGATGTTTCGAGGCTTACCGCCCTCTGGATCCGGATGAAGAACGGCGTCAGGAGTATCTTGGGCTTGGATGGCACTCCGCTTCAGGTCCAGCTGAGCAAGTTCGCTTTGATGCTGTTTGCCTTCGCCATAATCTTGGCCGTCATAGTGTTCTCGGCTAGTCGCTGGCAGTTGGATGACGATGTCCTCATCTACGGCATCTGCGTTGGCGTCGCGGTCATTCCCGAGTCTCTCATCGCCGTCCTGACCATAAGTATGGCTGTTGGAACGAAGGCGATGGCTAGAGGCAACGTGATCGTTCGGAAACTCGCTGCTCTGGAGGCAGTCGGTGGCGTGACCAATATCTGCTCCGACAAGACTGGCACTCTTACCCAAGGAAAGATGATCACGAAGAAGGTCTGGCTGCGAGATGGTTCTACCGCCACTGTCGATGCGTGCATCCACGCCTTCGATCCCTCGAATGGCCAAGTCACGTGGAGCGGCAATGAAGGCAGCTCAGCAGTTGATTCGGTCGAGACATTCCAGCAAGTACCGAAGAGTGCCAAGACGTTCATCGAGTGTATGTCGCTATGCGGCAATGCTATCGTCACCGACGGGAAACCGATGCCGAGTGACGACAGTGCGGAAACCACTACGGTGTCTAGCACTTCGGAGCCTAGGTGGACCGCAGTAGGGGAACCGACCGAGATTGCGCTTCAAGTCTTTTCCATGCGGTTTGGCATGGGTAAACAGTCGGTTACCCAAACGAATGGATCGCATTTGGTCGCGGAACACCCATTCGACTCATCGTGTAAGCGGATGACGGTACTATACACCGTCGCCGGCTCATGTGAAGTCGATGTTTACACCAAGGGCGCCGTAGAGGCGCTGATGCCTTTGCTGGATTCGTCAGAGGAAGAGAAGGCCAATATGGTCGCGCAGGCTGAGGCTTTGGCTGGCGAAGGACTACGGGTGCTCTGCATCGCGCATAAGTCGGTTCCCTACGGCGAAGGCCTGAAGGCAGAGCGGGCGGTGGCAGAGAGCAACTTGAAGTTCCTCGGCCTCGCGGGCTTATACGACCCTCCTCGTCTGGAGACGGCCGATGCCGTCAAGAAATGCCGCGTCGCTGGTATTTCCGTGCATATGCTTACCGGTGATCACATTAAAACTGCGACCGCCATCGCGCACGATGTCGGCATCCTAGGTACGGATCTCACCGCTGCGGAAGCCGCCAATGCCACGATGCTGGCTGCAACCTTTGACGCGCTGGACGACGCCGCCATCGACGAGATACCGCATCTCCCCTTGGTCCTCGCGCGGTGCAGCCCGGCGACCAAGGTGCGCATGGTGGAAGCCATGCATCGTCGGGGCGCCTTCTGCGTCATGACCGGCGACGGCGTCAATGATTCCCCAGCGCTGAAGAAAGCCGACGTGGGTATCGCGATGGGCCTCAATGGCAGTGATGTCGCTAAGGAGGCTGCGGACATGGTTCTGACGGATGACAACTTCGCGTCCATCGTCACTGCTGTTGAGGAGGGTAGGCGGCTGTTCGACAATATCCAGAAGGTAAGTGTCGCATCTGAATGTTCTACTCAGGTCTAACATGACGCAGTTTCTACTGCACCTTCTCGTCTCCAACATCGGGCAGGTGATCTTGTTGCTCATAGGACTAGCCTTCAAAGATCCAGGCGGAGGATTGGTGTTCCCGCTCTCCCCCATCGAGATTCTCTGGGCGAACCTGATAACATCCTCGTTCCTCGCCCTGGGTCTAGGTCTGGAAGAGGCGCAGCCGGACATCATGCAACGTCGGCCGCACGACCTGGCGGTCGGCGTCTTCACCAGCGAGATCATCATCGACAAGCTGGTGTACGGCTTCGCGATGGGGGCGCTGTGCATCGCGTCCTTCGCCAGCGTGGCCTACGCCCCGGCCCCGCTGAACTCGTGCCACCTCGGCGAGACGTGCAACCGCGGCTACGACGCCGCCGTCACCGGCCACCCCGATACCTGCCCCGGCTACTACGCCGGCCCCACCACCACCACCACCACCACCAACAACAACAAGGTCTACAACGAGGGGTGCGACGGCATGCTGCGGGCGCGCGCCGCCACCTTCGCCGCGCTGTCGCTCATGCTCCTGGCCACCGCCTGGGAGGTCAAGCACCTCACGCGGTCGCTGTTCGCCACGTACCCCGGTGGTGGCGGTGTCGGGGTCGCGCGCACGGTCTGGCGCAACCGCTTCCTCTTCTTCGCGGTGCTCGCCGGCTTCCTGGTCACCTTCCCCGTGGTCTACATCCCGGTGCTGAACCGCCGGGCGTTCAAGCACGCGGCCATCAGCTGGGAGTGGGGCGTGGTGGTCGCGGCCGTGCTGGTGTACGGCGCCGTGGTGGAGGGTTGGAAGGCGGGGAAGCGGAGGGCGAGGGGGAGGGGGAGGCAAGGGGGGCAAGGGGGGTGTGGCGGGTGTGGCGGGTGTGGCGGGTGTGCGTGAGGTTAAGATGGGATGGGATGGGATGCGATGGGAGATACTTGGGTAGTAGTGTTATGAAAGATAGTGTTTCGGTCACGGATAAAGTAGGGACCTAGGAAGGGTAGGTTGGGTGCGTGATTAAGGGGTGTGGACGGGCTTCGTGGAAACAGCTAGGTTAAGTACGCAGGTACCGTACAACGTACCTAGGTAGTATACTAAGCCTGCGAAAGTCTGCACCCTCGCTCATCGTTACTACTTAAGTAGACTGGTGATGGGATAATCGCTTGGACGGCGAGTATGCGCATTTGCAATTACGTGCTAAGTACTATCTGGACTGTACTTTTCCGGAGCCATCTGCTAGCAGTGGGATGATACTTGTGGCTGTAACTTATAGTACCTACCTACCTAGGTATTAGTGCATATAGCACCTAACCTAGGTACTTAACCTTAATACTGTACCTAAGGACGCCCAGTGTGCCGATGCCTTCGCGGAGATACCCGGACGCGCTCTCCGGCCCCATCCCGTCGCCTCCGGGAGAACGCCGCCGCGTGCGGTTCGCGGCACCGCTCCAGGCAACGACCCCGGTAAAGCGAAAACCGTCCAGCGGCAGGCCATCCAGAAAGATCGTAGCACCATCATCGAGCGAGGCCGACGAAAGGCGATGATGAACGATACGATCCGCAAGACGATTCGCCGACGGAGGAGGTGCGTTGCATAGAGGTGGCGCTGAGACCACACCCTGCCTTGCGGGGCCCCTTTTGTATATATCCATAAGATGGTCGGTAGAGCATCTGGACGAGCGATTGACGGAGAGGAGTGCGGTGGCTGGTTGGCTGGGAAGAGGGTGATTAGCGGCATGCCGATGGGGGACTCAAGCGCGATGCATTAGGTACTAGGATGGAGACCGCGAACGCGAGCTCTTCCCCGCGGGGTTGGGGGCGTGGATAGGCAACGCCGCCTGATCGATCCTAGGCATGATCGATCACCTCGGCGAAGGGACGACCCCCCTCTGGATCGCGAACGCGGACTTGCTTTTGCATGAGTACTTAATAGATATCTCTCGGATCCCTGATCTGGTAGTTTAGGGAAATAATAACGTTTTCTCTCGGACTTGAAAGATTGTGATTTATAGTGCTTTCATGGCGCTTTTACAGTGCTGTTCGCCGTGCCTATGGCTGTGCCCGACCCCGCCGCGGTGCAAGTGGCGGTGCTAGTCACGGTGGGATCTAGAAACAATTCACTAGGTACATGTATTTCACAGGGTCTAACTTTTCCAAAGACCAAGGCGCAGACTTTTTCAACGGGGATCGAAGGTCATTAGCGTGTTGCGATGCGTGCTTCCATGCGGGCGAAGTGGTGGCAAGATGCTCAGACGCCTTAAAAAGAAGTTCCTGGGAGGAGCGTTGCTCGTAACCCCAGTCCTTCGGCACTGAGACGCAAGCAACAACAGCAGCGCTGAGATTGGCGGTGATGACTTTGGCTCGAATATAATGGGGCTGGTCGGTATCCTGGTTGGTTGATAGAAAGGCCCAGAGATGGTACTTCAGAAGGGGTTGGCAGTGACTGTAATACGGGGAAGGGTGTATGAGAATGGGGTGTGCGTGTGCTCGTTTGGCTGCCGTAAACTGTATGCCATGGTGGGTGATTGAGAGTCGTGGTTGGTTTGTGACCAAAGACACGTAATTGGGTTGATGACCAGAGGTTGGGGGGCAATGATGAGTCATCAAGGGTTTGCAGCCGTTATGATAAGGCTGTGGACGACTCGAGGTGAAAAAAGGATGCAACGGGGAGGAAAAGAAAGAACGAAGCAACATGAGATGATGCTCGCCAGGTGAAGCTGAAGCTGAATCCTTTATCAATGCCACCGTCGTGCGGGTCGACGTCGCACTGGAGACCACGAGTGACCGATTGACTCTATATTCTCCGACTGTGCAAAGGTGGATATGCTTGCTCCTAACAAGAAGAGCTATGTCATTTTGACCTTACACTCACCTTGGTTTTTGCTCAGAACAGCTGCGGCCACCTGCCGGACCATGTTCTCTTCGTTCGCCCGCTCGATGTACGCCCTTGTCACTCGCTTCCCGACTAACCAATACGAATGCAATTTCAATAAGACTTTCAATATATGTATACTAATGGTGAAGCATCTATAGAAGCTTACTTCTGATGGAAAGTGATCGTCGATGCCGAGGCTATGGCATGTTGAACTTGAAGTAATGTTTTGACCGATCGCAGCTGCATAGCGCGTAGGGTCCGCTGCGTTACGGGGCAGCGGGCGCTATGCCTAGTGCCTGGCTTTAGTGGCTGTAGTGAATGGGCTGCCCTATAACCTTGCCCGGGCGCGGTTGTATGCGTATCTGCATATGGCACGCAGGTGGGCGCAGCTGACCAAGCAACTAAGGCGGGAAACAGTAAAGACAAAGATTGCTTTCAGAGAATTAACAGAGGGAGGTCGTCATCTTAATTGAAGTACTCTGAGCTATCATGTGAGTTCCGTGATGACTTGGTTCAAGAAGTCGCGCGTGCACCTCTATCGGCTGAAGATGAAATTGGGCGAAGGCATTGGAGAACGCTGTATTGCTTGAAGCCATCCCGGGGCTGAAGAATCTCAACATCATGATTCAATTTCAAAGGGCCTTCATTGTCGAACTGCCACAAGGCCCAGAACACACGATAGGTCTCCGGAATACTGAGCGATGACTCTAGGATACGTCGCTCCCACACCGTTCTCAGAAGCCGAGGAGTCGCAACGCATGACTCTTGAGGCTCTCAGGCCCATTGGTTAATTCCATCCTCTGTTGGGGGAGAATGAGAGCTGGCCGCTGAGCATTGCTACGTAGTTCTAACAGTCGTGCTAGTGACTCAGCCTACATAAGATTGGACCACATATGAAGCCACCTGCTGCGACAAACAGCTTGCGAAGGAAGGAAGTTTCTTTTTCTCAACAACCGCGAGCTATCGGAGACATCAATTAGGCGATGAAAGAAACAAGCTGGATGGCATAAGAGATGGTCACAGCCGTGAGGTTGCAGCCGTCAGGTTGATGAAGTTTGGGATCCTACCCAAGGCGCAATCATGGACACGTCGATATGGTGGCCCTATCATCCACCTGGTCAGGGAACCAGAACTACGGGTCACTTGACGGCAGCATATAAATTGTCCGAACCCCATGGGTGGGAAGAGGCTGATGGGGTGCCAGGATTACAAGAGATTCATCTCGGATCTGGCCAAGCGCAGAATAAGCAAGCCCTGCCGGGATCTAATATGCGAACGTGATCTGGACCCCTGCATGTTCATCATCTGTGCGTAGTCCATCGTGTCTGCATTTGGTACTCTAATAAGCGCCCTCGTGTGGAGCTGACACTGGCTCGCGATGCTTGTTCTGACACCTGACAGCTCATCAACCCCCTGCGACGTTGCAACGACAGGAAGGCGCCAGATTCCTCGAGGCTGAGTTGATGGGAAGCGTACATTTCCTCGGATAGATAGCCGACACCCCCTGCCAAGGTTGAGACCAACTGGCTGATGCCTACAAGCACGATAGAGGCAGGAATGCCTTGCCAGCTGATCGCAAAGCTGACTGCAAAAGAGAAGATGCCCATCTACTAGGACCCAAATACTTCTACGAATCCCCACTTGGTGAGCCGCCTCGTATACCAAATGGTTGCCGTGGGTGGCTGCTTTCCCCGTGTTGCGCTACCGACGCCCGCCCACTCCAGTTCGGGTGATGAGAGAATGAATGGTTGAGCTATCCTGGTTCGGCAGGGCTGAGCAGGCATCGACTGGATCGACTATATTTGGCCACCCAAACTTCTCCCCATTGTACTATATTCGAGCAAGTTGAGTGGTTCATGGAACGTTGAGATCGGTGTCACTCGACTTGGACACAGGTGCAACGTGTAATGGTGCCGTTCCTGCATCATGCGGGATCGAGGTCTTCCTCACGTAAGCGCCACTACAGTAGATCCGTCACCTACAGCCGCTCTTCTTTTTCGAGACGCCACATCCGCCCATCTTCAATTCTCGAGTCTGCCGTGCTAGTACTACCTGCAGGTCCTGGAAACCTCGATACCATGTGCCCGACCAATAGCACATTCACAAGGCTACAAGCTGATCTCGAAGTCTCGTTGCCTGACCTTTGCGGCTGTGCCTTTTTGCTGTCCCAATCCGGTTCCATAACGCTTAAGTCGTCTGAACTGAGCCTCAAGACTGCCGATACCGGGACCCCGTTGACCCAGTCGTCCAGGCTCTCAGTGATATGATCGAACATCGAAGCCATTGGGCCGGCGTACTGAACCGAATACGGGCGACAGCCAAATTAAGGTATCTGCCAGACGAGGACTAGTTCTTGATTCGAACTGCATCTGCGGATCCGTGCTACTCCCCGGGCGCTATGTTTCACCGTGCCATGCGCCATCGGGCGGCCAGCTCCACGGCAAGGCGTTAGGAGCGGTTGAGACGGGTGCAATATCAAACCGCATCCAGGCTTATCTGGCTGCCTCGAGAGAAGGAAAGCTGCGGGATAGCCGGGGGATGGCAGTAGTCAGATCGGGCTACGTCGTCTCTCTCTTCAAGATGTTGCCGCCTACGGTATCTCGGCTGCCTTGGGCTGACCCACGAGACTACGCCTCCGATCTCAGCTCGCTCGCTGACCTGGGCGCCTGCATGATCAACCTGTCCCATGCGTAAGAGGGGCACCAACTTCTTCACTACGAACCTGACTATTGCTTTCAGCTTCCAAGGGCAGGTCATCCTGCCGACAATGCCATGCTTCTCCTACCTACCGGGCGGGGAGCAGCTATACGCAGTATCCGCCAGAATATCGGCCAGCTGAACTCTCCATCCTGGCTTTACTCGGGTCAAATGCACGGTTACCGCCGCAATGGCTGAGCTCCTCGAATCTCTGGCCGGGAAAGACGGCCTATCGTCGCCCGCTGACTAGCGTACAGGAAAGGAGACTCGAGGCTATGGTGGAGATTACCTGCAGGTGAAGAACTCGGGTAGAAAGCTTCAAGAAGATATAAGAGACGACGATGTCTCGCTTTGAAGGAGAGCTCTTCTTTTGTTCATCATCGGATAGACACATTCTTTAGACAGAGCCGAGTGGCTGCCTCTACACTCGCTTACCCTTTCCTTACATCGAGATACCCCTTCTTCAGAACCTAATTATTCCTTTACACGGCTCTAATATGCTTTCCTTGAATGTTTTGGTCGGTGCTTTGGCTAGTTCCGTTTTCTCGGGGCTCGCGGCTGCTGCACCATCTTTCACCAGGGAGTTGGTCACTCGGGACACGGGGTCCTGCAATACTCCATCCAATCGCGCATGTTGGAGCGAAGGCTTTGATATCCATACTGATTATGAGACGACGATCCCGACTGGATCGTTGAAAACGGTATGTATGACTTCCAACGATGACAGTACTTTACTCTGACTCTTGATATAGTTCAACTGGGAGATCACCGAGGTCAACGATTGGCAAGGTCCCGATGGTAGGACCAAGAGCATGGTGATGCTCGTTAATGGCGTATATCCTGGTCCAACTCTCACCGCCGACTGGGGTGACACCATTCAAGTCACTATCAAGAACAGTCTGAAGACCAATGGAACCTCGGTTCATTGGCATGGCATTCGCCAGCAAGGGACCAACATCCAGGATGGCGTCAACGGAGTTACCGAGTGCCCGATTGCTCCCGGACATTCAAAGACATACACTTTCAGAGCTACCCAGTACGGCACCTCGTGGTACCACTCTCACTTCTCCAGCCAGTATGGCAACGGCGTCTGGGGTCCTATTGTTATCAACGGACCTGCTTCCCTTCCATACGACATCGACCTTGGACCTTACCCCATCTCCGACTATTACTTGAAATCAGCGGACGAGATCGTGGAGGACACACAACACACGCCAGCTCCCCCTCCCAGCGACAACGTCTTGTTCAACGGCAAGAACATCAACCCCGACGGTCCCGGAGGCGAGTACTCGCAGCTGACGCTGACGCCGGGGAAGCGCCACCGCCTGCGCCTGATCAACCCGTCGGTGGAGCACAACTACCAGGTGTCGATCGCGGGGCACGACCTGACGGTGATCGCGGCCGACTTCGTGCCCGTGGAGGCGTACACGACCGGCAGCGTGTTCCTGGGCGTGGGCCAGCGCCTGGACGTGACCGTCGACGCCGCGGCCGCCGCCCGGCCCGTCGCCACCAGCTACTGGATGAACGTGACCATGTACGCGGAGAACCGGTGCGGCGCGTCCGCCAACGCCTACCCGGCCGCCGTCGTGCGCTACGCCGGCGCCCCCGCCGACGCCCTCCCCGCCGACCCCGGCACCCCCCCGCCCAACTCTAATTGCCGCGACAGCCTGGACTTCACGCCGGTGGTGACGCGCCAGGCGCCGCTGGACGCCTTCGCGCCGTCCGCGGACGCTGCCACCCTGGACGTGACGCTGGACGCGCCGCCGGCCTCGCCGCTGGTGACGTGGAAGGTCAACGCGGGGTCCATCCGCGTGGACTGGGACCGGCCGGTGCTGGGGTACGTGCTGGAGGGCAACACGTCGTACCCGCGCGCCGAGAACCTGGTGGTGGTGAACAGCAGCGGCGGCGGCGCGGACGACGCCTCCTGGACCTTCTGGGTAGTCGAGAACGAGTCCGCCCTCCCGCACCCCATGCACCTGCACGGCCACGACTTCCTGGTGCTGGGGGCGTCGGCGGCGGGCGCGGCGGGGGCCTTCGACGCGGCGCGCGACGGGCCCGGGCTGCGCGCCCGCAACCCCGTGCGCCGGGACGTCGCCATGCTCCCCGCCGCCGGCTGGCTGGTGCTGGCGTTCCGCGCCGACAACCCCGGCAGCTGGCTGTTCCACTGCCACATCGCCTGGCACGTCAGCGGCGGGCTCGCGGTGGACTTCCTGGAGCGCGTCGAGGACCAGGTCGGCCTGGTCAGCGAGGAGGACAGGGCCGCGTTCGAGGACAATTGCGCCGTTTGGAGGGAGTACGCCGCTACTACGCCGCCGGGCTGGCAGTTCGATTCGGGGTTGAAGGTTCGGCGGGTTGCTGGCGCGGAGGCGTTGGTGTGATCATGGGCCTTTATTTGGTTGTTGCTGCTTTGCTTGTCTGGTTTCGCTTTCGATACCTGGGTCTTCTTGTGTTCATCTCGGTAGGCGTTCGTGGGTTGGGTACACTTGGATACAGGGGCAGGGGGTTGCAGGCGAGGAGTTGTATATACAGACCCGAGAACGAGGGAAATGGTATTCTGCTCATGATTGGCGACTGGGGCTTTCAGAGTGAAGAGTGGGTTGGTACAGGTTAAAACTTTAGTCGAAGTCGACGTTTCGCATCGGAGACGAGAAGCGAGAGGTCTCGGTGGCATGGCTCATGAAACAGTATACACTCGTGGAAAGGGTTCTTTAGATATTCTGGGCGGGTTCACTGTCTACGCCTCATCGAAGGGATCCTTACATGTATACCAGCGCACAACAACCACCTATGCTGGAGTCCACGCGTATATGCTTGCGTAAAAGTTGACTTGGAGGAACAGAGGAGAGCGGGGGAAGAACTAGAAGGTGACAGAAAAGATGCAGGGAAAGAAGGAGCCGCCGAGATGAGCGCAGTGACCAAGTAAAACGCACGATAAGTCATCGTTTCTCCAACATCACTGACACTCCCAGACATGAGTTCGAGCTGGAACTGCTGCTGCAGCTACCGGCTGTCGAGTTCCGCGCCAATGATCTGCCTCCGAGCCACGACCTTCACTTCTGGACCTATCTGACGAGAAAAATTGCCACCAATCGCCCTCTTGGCACCCGGATCGAAGCTGTCTCTGACAATGTCACCGCCGCCATTGATGTCTGTCTTGCTGTTCTGGACCGTTCCGACGATAACGAGTTGTCGAAACAAGACTTCGCAGCCGCCCCGCAGCGTCTCGAGGGAGTTTCCCCCCTGTGGGAGCACTCCCCGGCCCACGCAGACTCAGAGGATCTGAAGTGGCTGTTGAACACTACGTTGACAGCCCGGGGCCGGCATCGCCAGCGAATGCTGGACCAAGACAAGCAGCCCGTGTCGAGCAACCTCGCGAGAAAGGTCGACCACGTCCTGATGGTTCTGTACGCGAGCACTACCCAGCCCATGGACGAGATGATTCTGGATCTTGAATGCGCCAAGGAGCTCCTGAGGAAGAAGCCCAAGCTGGAGAGTAAACAAAAGGCTCTGAAGAGGGGCCTTAGTGCCGTCAACGCCAAGCTGAACGAAGTCCGAGTCAAGTTGAAGGCGGCCTCTGAGCAGGCTAAGGCCTCCGGAGAGAAGTTGGAAGAGAAGGATGGAACTCGGAAGCAGAAGGAATCCAGATGGGAGCCTGTCGTGAGCGAGGGTCGGGAACTACTCTCGCGGACGGGGTACCGTCCCCCGTTGGAAGTCGCAGTGGCACAGCTGGCGGAGCGTCTGATTGATGACGAGATCCCCGGACGCACCAGCACGATCCCGCTGCTGTCTGCCGACCGCCTCACCGAGCTTCGCAGAGACAGCAAGTTCAAGGGATGTAAAAGAGGCCTGTGAAGCAACTGGCGAACGGCATGTTTCGACTCGCTTGCTGGATACAAGATGATAATCCCCATTGTATAATATTCCTGTGATAATAACAATGATGTTTAATTAGGCATGCTATCACCTAGACACCATGTGCTTCCTGTGAGCATTACTTATAAATATCCAGTCCTGCCCGCAACCTTCCGTCTTCTACTTCTCCTGGCTCTACCATACGCCCCTTGAGCTCAATACCTGCTCTATCGCTGGTCGTTGCATAGCTTATCTCCGAGCATGCGCGTAACTTGACCAAATAGAAGACCAAAAACGCCCGCGACCACCTACGCAGCACCTACCACCAACATCGAGGATATGCCTACGGAAGACTTGGCCGCTGTCTCGCAGCAGCGGGCCATAGTCCGCCCGGAGAGGGATCGCTGTTCTTCCCGAACAGAGGAGCTGCAGAGAATGCTCCGAAGCATTCTAGAACCCAGACGGGCTACCCTTCCCGCCGGAGAAATACCCGTGGCGCGAAGTGCGGAGGGCAGTATCGATGACCGTTTGATGATGCGGGGCGATGGATTAGGGACTCGGAACCGAGATCAGGAGGCAGCAGACCGCAACCCGCACTTCACTGTCAGCACGCTTCATCGCGGTGTGGACCATCCGTACATGGATACTTCCGTGAAGCGGCGGAGAACACGAGCCCGCCGAAGGACCCCTTGACCGTCCGACAGCTCATGAATGCTGGGGATCATCATAACACCAACAGCCCGGTCATACCTGCCAGCAAGCCTAAAGATCTTATGACCAAGACCAATGGGGGGGAAGAGAACGGAATTGTGAGGACCTTGCTGCCCCTATTGCGTGGTCTGCAGCTCTTCTTTCCTCGGAAGATGTGGTCACACTCAGTTGTCTCATCATCACCTGAAGCTAGCGGATTACTAGGATGGAAGAGAGGGCATACAACCACAGCCACCTGTATTATAGCTCTTGACACAATGAACCAGTGTGCTCTTGCTTCTGACTCTGTATAGTGCCGGCCAATTAACTGGTAGGTCACCGAGCGGCGCTCCTCTAATCTTGTGGTTGGTTCAGGTACAAGGTGTGTGCGTCGCAAGCACAGCAGCGATTCTGGCAGGTAATTATAGTATGGCGTTGAACCCCGCGCTGACACTGGCAAGAGGTTGATTGGTCATTGTCATCGCCTCTTCGTAGTCCCAGTGTGTTCGAGATACAGGTTGGGCATTCATCGAGACTGCCAGAGGCACATGTAGCTTAGGGTCCGTCGCGATGGCTCCGCACTCAAGCGGAAGCCTTCGATTCCGGTCCTGTTTTCTCCAGCAGAGCAAAGTACAGCGGGCCCCATCTCCCAGCCCCGGGGTGATCGGGCAGCACCAACCAGCCGTGCTCCGTCTTTTCCGCCCACGCCTCCAGGCCCTCACCCAGCGTCCTACTGCGTACGGCGAAATCCCACGTGGCCCCGAGCTTCTTGCGTTCCTTCCCGACCAGCTCCCGGACCTTCTCGACGACGCCGTCGTTCTCGTCGCGGCTCAGCGAGCAGGTGGCGTAGAGCACGCGGCCGCCGACGCGCACAGCTTTCAGCGCGGTCATGAGCAGCGCGACCTGGGTCTTGGCCATCTTCTTCGAGTGGCCGGACCGCCAGGAGGCCATCTCGTCGGCCACGCGGCCACCCTGCTTCGCCTTCGCGTGCGCGTGGACGACGTGCCGTTCGCTCGAGCACGGCGCGTCCAGCAGGACCTTGTCGTAGCCGCCGGGGCCCAGCGGGAGGGAGTGCGTCGGGTTGTTCTCGGCGCCGTCGAGCTTCAGGACCTGGACCTCGCCGCTGGAGAAGAGGGGCTCCGGGAGGTACGATTTGAGGTTCGAGACCAGGCGCTTGTTGCGCCCGGTGTTGACCTCGTTGCTGTGCAGGCAGCCATGGGCCAGTGACGGGGCCGCAGCGGCGTAATCGTCAGGGAGAAGTAGCTGGGCGATCGCTACGCTTTTCCCGCCCGGCGCTGCGCATAGGTCGAGCACCTTGTCGCCGGGCTCGGGGTTGAGAAGGGTGACTGCGAGGAGCGATGCGGCGTCCAGGTTCCAATGGGTCATGAGCTGCTTCTCGGCGTCGAGTTGCGGCTGCGGAAACATGGCCTCTCCTTCTGGGATGCTAGACTGAAAAGCCGACAGTGGGCGACCCTTCGACCTTGTAGATTGACTCGGGAAGGCTATAGGTTCTGGGTTCTCTGCGGTGGTGTCTGGGGATGATGCAGGCATGGCTGTTCCAACATAGTGATTGAGCAGCATCGCGTATCGCGTTGGTGCCAGTAACGCCGGGTACAGCGTCTCCTGCCATCTCTGCTCACCGTACTGCTGGGAGTATGTTCGATTGAAGGCATCCTCAGCGGCCTGGGCCTGCTTCTTTTGCGCCTTTGTCAAGGCCGGCATGTTGTCGGGAGGTGGCGGTCAAGATGGTACGAGCCTAGACAAAGTCTCAATGGGTTTGCAGGTGAGGGAGAGCATGTTTGATCATGGCTGCTTGAGACCCTTCAGATTCCATTCTTTCTTACCTCGCAAAAGACCATATACACCTTACAAAAGGTCAGTAATGTGTCAAGGGCGGCTGCTGCTTGTCCGCAGGCCAAAGCAAATTTCGCAGGTGGTCGGATTCGGGCGGCCGGCCCAGGCAGCTGTCATGGCTTTGCCAGCTGCTCACGGCGACGGGCTCTAGCGCGGCAAAAGGGGACATGATGGGGAACGCCAACGCGACAGACAACCATGAACCAACCTCATCAGTGTTCCACTGTGGACTTTCTGTTGAGTCAATTATCCCATTCACATCAACACAGGTTGTCATTCAAAGCTGTACTACATACTTGAGTCCTTTGCTATCTCCATCGGGACGGGGTTGCCGCGGCGTACCTGGTACGAGTCTGGCAGTCTGTTGGGGAATCCGTATGAGAACGTCCCCTCATGACGTCTTGCCGACACGGCATATATGAAGCTTGTTTCCTCGGTATCTTGGAGATGGCCCTTTCCAATAGGCAGTGCACTCTATACTCGAGGAGGACTATTCCAAACCCTCCGATCTCCGCAGGAAACGGGCCAATGGGCGTGATCTCCAAATGCTCGTGTAGGCGGTCTCGATACTACTGTTAACCTGCCGCCGCGCGTGACCTCATCTACATGTTCTCCAACCAGCCACCGAAGGATGAAGGTCGAATTTCGGAAGGCCGCCATTTTATCCGTTACCTGGCCTGCCGGTCAAGAGACGGTTGGAGTACCGCTGAAGGATCGCATACATAATGCTGTCGAGTCTCTCGAATACGTGATTCATTAGGTACTAACGACAGACAACCCCATACCTGACGGTCGAGCGGTCACGAAACTATGTTCTCAGTCGAGATTCCACCATCCTCAGCGTGCGTCAATGTCTCTGTCATTCAGACCGGCTGGGCCTACGGTCTGCCCTGTGCCCACTGGTTCAACCCTCAGTTCAAAGGCCTTGAGCACTTCGATTTATGCTCCTATGCCTTTCTGATCACCCACGAGCAAGAAGGTCGCAAGAGACGGGTGCTCTTCGACCTGGGCATCCGAAAGGACTGGGAGACGCTGGTGCCCCGAGTGCTTCGTAAATTCGAGGAGCACAATGCCAAGGTGGAGGTGGTCAAGGACGTGGCAGACCAACTAGTAGAGAACGGTGTCGACTTGAGCCAGATAGAAGCAGTGATCTGGAGGTACGTTCGATCGATTGATTGACGTGGCAGAAGGCAGAAGGACTGACGCGGTACAGCCATTTCCACTGGGATCACACGGGAGATCCGACACGATTCCCTTCCTCGACCCAATTGATTGTCGGCCCAGGAATCAAGGACGCTTACATGCCCGGATGGCCAGCTAACCTCAGCGCCGAGTTCAAGGAAGGCGATGTTGCTGGTCGTAAGGTTGTGGAGCTAACAAAAACGGACTTCAATATTCTCGTTGGAGGCTTCCGAGCGCATGATTACTTCAGAGATGGGTCGTTCTACCTCCTCGATGCACCAGGGGTGAGTACACGACCGGAATCCGATGATTCATCGGCTGACTTTACTGAAATAGCATGCCGTCGGGCACATGAACGCACTGGCGAGGACGACATCTGCGCCCGACAGCTTCGTCTTTCTCGCAGCAGATAGCGTACACATGGGTGGCGAGTTCCGGCCGTCCAGTCACATGAAACTGCCAGACAGCCTTCTGAACGGGGCCTCTGCGCAGCCTGACAGTCCCTCGCTACTGGCTTTGCACCCGAAGCAGTCCAAGGAGGAGCCCTTCTTGACACTCAGCTCCAATTTTGCCGTCGACCTCGGAGACGCCGAGGAAACCATCAAGTATCTGCAAGAATTTGACGCCGACCCTCGGGTCCTCGTCATCTTCGCCCACGATACCACCCTGGCCGGTCTGTTGCCGTATCTCCCCAGCTCGCTGAACGGCTGGGCCACGACCAAGGTGAAGGACGAGTCCCGATGGGTCTTTTTGAGCCAGCTGCGCAAGGCGGCAGGCGACCAGGGGTCCTAGTCCGCGATGCTGTAGCCAAATGGTGCCAATTGCGCGTCGTCATGTCGCGGTCGGTTCCATTGCTTCTGTCGGTCGCGCCGTCAATGCGACGAATTTCCAGGCCACGCAACTACGTGTGAGGTTTTCCAACTGTCCACTTTTCTCCTTTTTATTTTCTGATAGCGGGCCGCCCAATTACCCCATGTTGTCTTCTGCTTCATCCCGTACGCGTGCCGATGACGACGATGGTATCGTTTTGGAGCTGCCTCGAGGTCGTGTACACGTAGCTGAGAGAAATATGTCGCTGTAGGTTAGTTGATCGCAACATTCAGGCCCACGACAGGACGTTCAGGATACGAACAATCATCGCCATATAATCAAGACACGGTATCACCACGTTGGATATCTCTTACATACAATTGGTCTAACGTAAGAGGACAATTAGGTGTTGTGATGACTATCCCCCTTCCTTATACAGCGGGTGTACTTGTGCCCCTGAATTTCATGGCAAACAACCAGTATCTGCCAACCTGACCCATCTCGCTGCCATCATTACCGGAGTCTACCTTACCCAGGCGTCTTGACCGTCTCAACAGGGTACTTCTCCAAGCTCTCGTACCACTGGACGACACTCCCGACCAGAAAGGCCCAAGACCCCCAGAACGTGCTGAGAGCGGCCTGGTACTGGGCCCAGGCCGCGTCGTCGTACCCGAACGCCGGGCAGAGCGTGAAGCCGACACCCCCGACGGTATTCCACGCCCCGATCCACCAGCCGAGGGTGCCGAGCGCCGGTTGCCACCAGCGCGTCTGCGTCTCGAGCGTGAACAGCAGCCCCGAGACGACGAACCCGGCGCCGCCCACCACCTGCGGGTTCCAGTAGGCGAGGGTGGTGGCGAGGGGGCCCATGTTGTCGTAGATGCCCGGCAGCGCCGCGAAGCCCGCGATCCAGAACACGGACGCGGCGAGCAGCTGGGCGGCCGAGGCCAGGAAGCCCAGTTCGTAGAGGTAGTGGGTGCGCAGCTCGGCGGCCGTGGGGATCCAGGTCCAGCGCCGGCGTCTTGGAGCGGATGATTTCTCCTCCCCGTCTCCTAATGCCTGCCGGCGGCGGCCGTGGCCGACGACGAGGTTCCGGCGGTTCGCATGGTGATGCGCGCAGACCTCCTCCGCCCCTCCCGCCTCCACGCCCTCGACCGCGCCCCCGAAACAGGCACCCCGGTGCTCGTTCACGGCCTCGAGGAGCAGCAGCACCGACCCGAGCTCGAAGATCGTGGCGCCGACGAACGCCGTGACGCCCCCACCATACAGGATCTCGCCCGCGAACGCGGATCCCGGGGCCTGGAGCGGCAGCCACACGAAGAAGGCGTTGAGCACCCACACGACGCTGCCGAGGGTGAACAGCGCCGCGACCGCGTACGAGACGTCGTGGACCGGGCACCGCGTGGCCATGCGCGCGAGGCCGCCCAGCACCCCCACCTTTTTCCACGGAGTGCTGCTGCTGGTGGTGGTCTTTACCGCCGGGAGCAGCAGCAGCAGCAGCGCGTGCCGCCCCTTGCGGTTGTTGCGCGCGGTCCACTTGAACGCCATCCACGGCTGCTGCTTGTCATCGGCGGCAGCGGCGGCGGGCGCGGAGGTTCCAGGGGGAGGAGAGTGGTGGAAGTGGAAGTGCGCGACCGTCGGGTTGAGGAAGGACACGGGGCCGGTGGTGACGCGGGGGTCGCGCGCCAGGCGCAGGCGCGGGTGCTGCGGTTCTCGCGCCGGGTGGAAGCGCGCGTTGCGCTTTGCGCTGGTGGTGCTGCTTGCGGGGCCGCCGCCCGGCTTCATGGCGCTGTTGGCGGACGGCGAGGCGTCTTGCGCGGTGCGCATTGCATGTGCGTGTGTGTGTGTGTGTGTGTGTGTGTGTGTGTGTGTATGTGGCCTCGCAGTGTTTTTTTCTCCATCCCTGTGGTTGTGCAGGATGAGGAGGGATGCGGGGTGACGCACCCTCCCTGGAATGTAGAAGGCGGCTGGCTCATGCAAACCCCTCAGTCATTTTGGACTGCTTCCTAGGCACGGTAGCCACGGATAACCATCTCCAACCATGATTGTCCTAGACGATATCAAGGATAATCGTATCAGTGTGGATTAACCCATCCGATCGGGTTGTAGGTAGATACTTTAGGTAGCAAGCAAGGCGGAGATTCTTGCGCCCTTCCGCACCTGTCGTAGGATGACGACCATCGAGTTAAACGATATGTGAACCAGGATGTCACAGACGTAACTTTAGACGAATACAACCTTCATGTCGTAGTCCTGCTGACTAAGTAAGTGAGTAGATGTGCTGCATTCACTCAGCTGGTAAACAGTCCAGGCATCTGTATGGGGTGATTCGCTCTGTTTAGCCTCAGCGGGTGTTCTCTTGCTGGTAGATGTGAGGGGTCAAGTAATCGAAGTCAACATCGAGATGCTGTATGTTGTAGGTAATGGCGCTAAAGGCAAGATACCAGACCTGTAGAGCACATGCGAGGGTTCAATCAAGAAGTAGTGCCATAGGAGAGCATCGGAGGGTTGCAAGTTATAGCTTGATCTCGTTATTCGGTCGCAATGGGACATCTAAACGAGCTCTTTGGCTCTGCCACTAAGGCTAGACAACGCCCATCTGCATGTTTCGTAGACGCCCCCTTCTATCCATCATCATGATCCCTTATCGCGAAGTTATAGATCGCCTCATGGACTCGGAACGCATCTCTTAACCGAAAATGAGCTTGAAGATGTCGTTGTGGATGTAGGGTTCGCCCTTCTCGTCAACGGCAATCAGGAAAGCCTGGGAGAAGTTCATCGGGCGCTGTTCCTGGTCGACCTAATCCAGCCAGTCAGTACATCGATCCTTGCATTGAATGATAGCTTGTTGGTGGACGAACCAGGAGCTGGCCAGTGACGAGGGCCATGATAGTGTTGGGGGCGAGACCCGGCTGGGCGTCGAGGGTCGAGAGCTGGTGGCGGATGCCCTGCTCGAAGGGAAGGCTCTGTACTCTGTTTAGTATTCTGGCGCGTACTTCATACCCTACCGACTTCTGCTATTTATCCTACCTTCAGCTTCTCGCCGATGGCCTCAGGACCCGACACGGAGGCGGACTCGAAAGTCATGGTGGAACCGGCGCGCTGTTCAAAGGTCAGAGGGGCTGGCGCAAAGTATCACTTGGGATTGGTCGGCATACGTAGTTCTTGGCCAGGTTGGCACGGTTTTGGTCGAAGTCCATGTAGTACTGGTTGATGTAACCAGCTATTGGGGTGATAGGGTCAGCCGAGGCATGCGACGATAGTCACGAGGACGGAGCGGGAGATTCGTACTCAGGTACTGGAGTTGCTCCGGGGGTAGAGATCCGCCTGTGCGAATGGCATGTTAGCAACGTAAAGTACTTTAATGATGGCGCGATGGTGTATATGTGCAGCTTGTCGGCTGTGCTTACCAGACATCTTGAATGCTTGCGCGCGTATGGCTAGAAGGAAGTGTCTTTGGTGAGGTTGTGTGATGGCGTTGCACGAAGGTGTGAAGTCGGCGCGGAGTTGAGAGGTGGAGGAGAAGTTTGTTGTTGACGAGACAATAAGGTAGCGAGGCTATCCAAGTTGGGTCGGCTTGGAGGGGCACTGGATCAAAACTCCTCCCAAAATAAGGCGCTGGCGGGGTAATGACAATCTCAGGCCTCTGCCCAGTGGTTGGCAGCGTTGCACTGGCACAACATGGAAGCGCTGCAGCTGCTGAGCTGATGCCCGACGGGTGACGGGTGACGGGTGACGGGCCGCGGGCGCACCCGGGCGTTTCCACCCACCTTCCATCCATTGTGTAGGTGAGATCCACGGGTGCTGCTGAGGTGCCCATTGTGTCATGCCGGCAAGCCACCACAAGCCCGGTAGAACAGGCACGTAAGCCACAATTGTGCCTATCCACCAATTCCGTCGGACTGGACTCGACTGGACCCGTTTGCCCCTGGACGGGCCATTTCCACGCTCCGGGAGTTGCTTCGAAGTTCGGACTCTATGGTAGCACTTACACCACACCTCACTGGCCAGCCTCCATTATCATTAAAGACCTTCAGCGAATGCTTTGAAATACCTTGAGCTTTAAGGCTCTATGCCTTCTCCAAGTCAGAACTCCCTCAGATCATCTCAATATGCTGTTGGCAGAGTGCCTTTTAGCTTTGTTGATTGTCCAATTGAGCTCGAGTCAAGGAGGGCCAGAAAAGTAGGGCAAGTTCCCTGACTGCTTTTCATATTCTTCCAAACATCCTTCTGTCATTATGGCCTCAACCACAGCCCGTGAAGATCATCAGGCTCCCAGCGAGGAAAAACTGCACGCTACAGATAGCAAAGACTCGCGGACATCCCGTCTCCTGCACCGTCGAAGCCGTCCGATGAGGCAACAACAACCCCGGGAGCCTTCACTCAGCTCGCTGGACAGGGTCTACGAGACGCGGAGTGGACCCCTTGAGGATGCCACCAAACCACCCGCGGCACGTACCCAAGCATCAATGAACCTGGACCGAAAGCACCCCATCGGCAACACGTATGGAGTCACCGAGCTGAGAGACGGTTGGTTCGATGCCGTCTTTTTCCCGCCTGATGAGACCGATCCCGAGGAACTCGCCAGACAGGCCGAAAGTACATTGCCCTTTGCCTTCCGTAAGAAGGATCCTTTGTCATTGCACAACTTCCTGCCGAAGCAATGGCACGATATACAAGGGGTTGTACGCCGAGTCACCACTACACGGTCTGGCATCAAGCTCTTGAAGACCTTTCTCGGCTTCTTCATAGCCTACATATTGTGCCTGATTCCATCTGTCCGGGAGAGACTCGGTCGCTACAGCTATGTCATGGTCATTTCTGCCATCATCAACCACCCCGGCCGTACCCTCGGCGCTCAAGTTGACGGGGCCTTCTTCACCATACTGGGCACGGCCACTGGCCTGGGATGGGGTGCTTTTGGTCTGTGGGTTTCCCACGCTACCGCTCCAGCGCGCTTTGGATACGGTGGTATTCTGGCTGCCTTTCTCTTTTCCTACATCTTCGTCATGGCCTGTCTGCGTTCTTATTATATTCGCACGTACCAGTTTGTGATTTGCGCCGGCATCTCTGTCTCATATACTTGCTTAGCCGATGTTGCCGCAAATCATGTCTCCTGGCCTAAGCTCTTCAGCTATGGGATACCATGGCTACTCGGGCAAGCAATCTGCCTTTTGGTGGCTTTCACTGTGGCCCCAGACGCCGGGGCTCGTCCATTAGCTGTAGCTCTTCATCAGACCTTCGCCATCATGCTGGTAAGTCTTCAGTTCCCGGCCTGGTTCAGTAGTCCTAACGTATCCAGGATGGCATTCGATCTACCGCGCCAGATAGTAGGACAAGACGTCGCAGGCTCACCCAAGCCTTTGTGGGCATGTCTCAAACATATAGAGACCTAGTCATTGACTTCTCCATTACTCTATTCCACCCGAAAGACGTATGGGCGCTACGAAACCTGATCCAGGGTGTCATACGAACTCTCCTCAGCTTGAGAACCGATACAAGGCTATTCGACCCCGCTTACTTGGAGGAATCCACTGCTGCACACAGCCCGGGGGAAGAGTTTATTATCGAGGTTGAGAAACGAGAAGCAGTAACGCAGGATGAGACGGAGATGTTGAAGTTCGTCATAAGCAATCTGGCGGAGCCGGCAGAAAGGCTTCTTCAGTCGATGGCTTTTGGTCTCAAAAGCTGCGATGCGACACTGATGGAGATGTGCGGACATCGCAAGTACCTCGGACCCCCATCTGAGGTCTCCAACGATGTTCTGGGCGCTTTGGTAAAGTTACGGAAACGCATCATCGAGTTCAGTCAAGGCCAGGATAGCGTTTTGGCAAGCGACCGGCTTCCTCCCACATACGCCGACTATCCGGAGGTCGTCGAAGTTTTCGCTTTCTGTCGACCCGTGCAACAAGCCGCCTCTGCGGTGGAAGCCTTGTTGGTCAAGGTCAATCATATGCAGCAACGCAGACCTAGATATCCAAAGTTCCATCTCCCTGCCTACCCTTTCTGGAAGGCCTTGCACCGATCAAACGCTCAAGTTCGACATGATCGAGGCGGTGTTACTGCAGGCAAGTACTATGCATTTCTTCTTCCGAGCTGCACTAACAGTTTTCTCCTAGGGTCGTACTTCCGCAGCTTCAGTGACATCGCCGAAAGCATCCAGGAAATCAAGTCTCGGGACTTTCAGCCTGTCTCTCGCAAGACCGAAATGTCGAGCAAGGGTCAGAATCCGCCGCTACCGACTATGGAGGCGAAAGAGCTGGACGGCAATGCCAATGCCGGTACGTCGACGTTGTCTCGCTTGAAGCATAACATTTGGGCTGTTCTGCACCACGGACAGGGCTTCGAAACCCGCTTTGGTTTGAAGACGGCTTTGGTTATGTCCCTTCTCTCAGTGCCCGCATGGCTTTCGGGAAGTGACGGTTGGTGGGACAAGTACGAGATTTGGTGGGCTGTGGTAATGGCGTGGCTCATCATGGGTCCTCGGTAAGTATTACGACTTGCGCAATTCTGGTACTCTCTCTAACGTCAGAAGAACCGGTGGAAACGTCCAAGATCTGTTCACTCGTGTCCTTTGCGGTATCTTGGGCTCGGTTTGGGGTGGCCTAGCCTACGGAGCCAGGAACGGAAATCCGTACGTGGTTGCCGTCTTCGCTCTCATATTCATGCTTCCCATGTTGTACAGATTTACGCAAAGTTCCCATCCAGTAAGTCAAGCCTACCACTGAACGATCGGGTGTCTAATCACCGGCGGTCAGCGATCTGGAATTGTCGGTTGCATGGCCTTCACGATCGTGTCTCTATCAGAGGTCACCGCTGAAGATAGCTCCGCAACTACCGTCGCTTGGACGAGAGGGGCGGCGATAGCCGTCGGTGTCACCGCGTCTATCTTGGTCAATTGGATCCTCTGGCCCTTCATTGCGCGGCATGACCTGCGAAAAGCTACAGCATCGATGATGTTCTATTGCAGTATCGTGTATCGAAGCAAGTTTTCACGTTCTCAACCTGCGTGTGTCATACTAACACACCGGAAGGCATTGTTGCTCGCTACGTGTATTACGAAGCGGGCCATGAACCAACAAAGAAGGACATCGAGGCTTCTGAGGTCCTTGAGGGTAGACTCCGAGAAGGCTTCGTTAGGTTGAGGCAACTCCTGGTAAGGCTGCCCCCCCCCCCCCCCCCCCCCCCCCCCCACACTGAATACCCAAGAGTATCTGTCATTCCTGCGATGCGCCTATTACGTTTGCTAGTGGGATCATCACCACGAAATCCATCATTCCATAATCCATTACTCTACCGGATGATCAGAGTTAGAGAATATCATCATCTCGGTTCATTATCCTGTGCTACCGCTTTGACGGTGACTAGTCAAGCGGTCGCTAACGAATTGGCAGGGCCTGACCCGTCACGAGATCCGCCTCAGAGCCCCTTTCGATCCCTTACCATACTCGGCATTGATAGATTCTTGCGAGCATTTCTTCGACTATCTTGTCACTGTGCGGCAGTCCTCGCTGTTCTATCACCCACACTTCATACGAGATAACGCAGACGCGGCCGCGGACCTCCTAGGACATCGGCGCGACGCAATAGCAACAATCTTGACGAATCTCTATATTCTATCTGGTGCCTTACGAGCGGGCAGGAAAGTACCTGTAGGCAGCGTAACATACCTTTGCTTTACGGGATGAGTGTTCTGACCTCGCCTAGAAATACCTCCCCAGCGCCGCGGCATCTAGAAAAGCACTGCTAGATCGCATGAAGGAAATAGAGGCCCGCTTGGCCACGAGCGAGTCACTAAGCGCTGAAGAGAAAACGGAAGAGAAGAAATGGGTGCAGATCTACAGCTACTCCTATAACGAGAGCTTGACGGGCTGTGTGCGACAGCTAGGAGAACTGGAAAAGTTCACGAAAGCAATTGTTGGCGAACAAGGGTGAGTCAATCAAAACCTCGTGATGAAGAGACAGCTGCTGACCTGCGCCAGACTCGATTGCGGGCTTACAGACGAACTGACAGAGTGAAGCACATACTTACCTAGCATATTGCCTGCTGTTCGGCCATTTACTTATTGATAGTTAAGGTATATAATCGACTCATATTCTTACCACCATAGGGTCAACTACCCATGTGGATGGCATGATCATCTCTACTGAGATTATCCTGCTCCCTGTTACTACATGGGATGATGGAGTTCCGCGGTGATTGTTCGATAGGTGAATCGAAATAGAATAGTCAACTAGCCTACTTCTTCTCCCGTCTGGCTCGCAATCGTTCCTCGAGCTCTCCCAACCTCTCTTCCATGTCATCCATCCGGGGGCTTGGACAGATTCGCTGTCTCCCTTGCGGGTGGGGGGACCCTGAGCTCGTCGGAAGTGCTGATCCTGCCGTGCCCGCGGCTGTTCCGAACCTTGCTGGTTCCTTTTCGCCGTCGACGGACGGTCCGGCACATGCACCATACCACTCCAGAGTATACCGGTCGTACTTCGCCAGGGCTGAGTGAGTCGACCGCGGTATTCGTTGGACTAGCCCACCAGGTTCGCCAGGGAGGTGCTTGAACTCCACCGGGTTCGGCAGGCTGGCTCCAAGCCGAGCTTCCCTTTATGACCATTGATGCAACAGTGGCTTGTACGAGGCTAACGAGGTCCAATAGCTTCTTGCCAGCTGAAAATCTGGGCTGCTCGAGAATGGTCGTCACGATAAGCTCCAAGTTCGACGAAGGCTTACGAAACCACTTGTCATGCTGCCTCTTGGCATCAGTCATGAACGTCCACACCCGTCCCAGGTCGAGTCCAAACCACCACTGCCACTGAGAATGCCAACACGGCTTCGCATCGTGGTCTATCTAGGTACCCATGGGATAGCAGCATAATGTTCTGTATCTGCTCTTTCCAGAATTCGGAGTGAGAGTTTCGCGGTGTACCGGTACAGTGCTCGAAATGGAAGTTCGATGCGATATTGTGTTCCTCGAGATGGTAGTTCGATGACAAAAAGCTTAGCAGCTCGCTCCTCCGATGCCTTCGGAGGCCTGGACCAAGCCTACGAGCATGTTACCCGAAACGTTCGACGCCGGCTGTGTTATGGTCTCGACGTATTTGAAGTGAAGGGCAGCATTGCCATGCGCCCGTAGAGCCGGTAGCCTTGGCTCACACGAATTTCGCGAACTGTGCAGATATTGCGCAAAATGCAGCTGATGCGACTTCTCACGCAGTTGATCTTCGTCGCGGCGACAGCTGCTGTCAACTTCGACTTCGAACTCGACACCCTCGATGCCTCGGCCATCGGCAACTTCTCCGACATTGCGTTCGGACGTGCCTCGCCATCGAACGGGACCTACGATGGGCCTGCCTGCAGAGAACATCCCGGCAGCGCTGGGTGGCCGACAGTGGCCGAATGGGCTCGCCTCAACGTCTCGCTCGGCGGATCCCTACTCAAGCCGGTACCGCCAGCGGCTGTCTGCTATGCCGGGCCTTATGAAGACGAACAGCAATGCGACTTTCTCCTCCAGAACGCGAGCCGCTCCCGCTTCTATCTGGACGACCCGCTCACCGTCTTGACCACATGGCCTGAGGGCGACACCTGCTTCGCCACTGCGCAGTCGGACGGTTTGAATTGCACGCAAGGCGGCTTTCCCGTCTACGTTGTCAACGCCACGAGCGTGAAGCACATCCAGATCGCCGTGAATTTTGCCCGCAGCAGGAACCTGCGGCTGGTGATCAAGTATTCTTGCCCGACCCTTATATACCTAGGTACCCTGTCACATGACTGTGACTGACTGGCGTACGCGAACAGGAACACAGGCCACGACTTCGTGGGGCGGTCTACCGGCTACGGAGCTCTGAGTATCTGGACGCACTGGCTCAAGGACTTCGAGTTTCTGCCACAGTTCAGCATCGGCGAGTATGAGGGCATGGCTGCTCGTGTGGGGGCCGGCATCGAGAGTTGGGAGATGTTCGCGCGCATGGCTGACAACAACATGACCGTGGTGGTCGCGAGCGCCTACACCGTCGGTGCGTACGGCGGCTGGATAGCAGGCGGTGGCCATTCACCCCTGGCGTCGAAGTACGGGCTCGGGGCAGACCAGGTCTTGTCGCTGGAGGTGGTGACGGCGGACGGACGATTCGTGACCGCCGATGTCCACCAGAACACCGACCTGTTCTACGCTCTACGCGGAGGCGGTGGTAGTATGTCTCTCCCGTCTTCCTCCCCCAGCTGCTCCGGCTGACCATGACTCCCAGGCACCTACGGCGTCGTGACGTCCGCAATCGTGAAAGCCTACCCACCCACCTCCCTCCTCATGTCCACCCTCGCCTTCTCCGTCAGCAACACCTCGACCAACGCCACCGAGACCTTCTGGCGCGGCTTCGACGCCTACCACGCCTTCGGGCCAACCATCGTCGACGCCGGCGGCACCGCGTACAGCTTCCTCTCGCGCACCGCCTCCTCCGGCTACAGCTTCAGCGCCAACATCGAGATCCCCGGCCTCTCCGCCTCGCAACTGACCGCCTTCGTGCAACCGCTCTACGCCTCGCTCAACACCCTCGGCATCGCGGGCTCGCCCCCGGCGCCCGTCCAAGCCTCGAACTGGACCGACCCCGCCGCCCACGGCGTGGGCGACGCCCCGGGCAGCGGCTCCCCCTTCGGCAGCCGGCTGTTCCCGCGCGCCCACTTCGCGTCCGCCCACTCCGCGCGGTTCGCGCGCACGCAGGCGGCCGTCCGCGCCGCCGTCGAGGCCGGCTACGGCTTCCACGGGATCCACCTGGCGCCTTCGCTCGAGGCGGGCAGGCCGCTGGGGGGCGCGAATGCCGCGAACCCGGCGTTCCGCACCGCGGTCATGCACGCGGACCTGTTCGCGGCGATCGCGGTGCGCGGGGTCGGCGACGACGAGGTGGAGGCGGCGCTGGGCCGGTTCGAGGCGGTCATGGAAGGGTGGCGCGAGGTCACTGGGGATGCAGGGGGCGCGTACTTCAATGAGGCGGATCCCCTGGAGCCGGCGTGGCAGCGGATGTTCTTCGGGGAGGCGAATTATAAGCGCTTGCAAGTGATCAAGAGAAGGCGCGATCCATGGGGGGTTTTCTATGCGCCCCTCACCGTCGGCAGCGAGGAGTGGGTGACGAAGAGTAAGGGGCCGTTGCCGTCGCAGGATGGGCCGCTTTGTAGAGTTGCTGCTGTGGTAGGGTCGTGATGGGGCTTACTCGGATAGAGGGCGATGGGAATTACCGGTATTTAAGTATTTGGCCTTAGAGATATTGGTTTTCCCAAACGTCTGGATCCTGATATCAATGCTTCTCGGCTACACTTGCCTCGGCGGCGATGGCTCATCGTCAATGATTGGAAGTGTTAAGAGGGGTTTTGCGGCATACCGCAAAATGGAGAGGAGCAACTCTGGGATTCTCGCAATCACACTGGGCGTAGCCTCTGCGACTGCTCCCTATTTTCCATCAAGAGTGGCGTTGTCTCTTCGTAAAATGCGGCTGACTTTGATATGGCTTGTATTCGAATTCTGAAATAGGAACTCCTCACCGCTCTTACCTCGACTATGAGACGGATTCACCTGCCAGCAGGTAGATTCTTGGCTGCCTTGACGTTATCATGCGATGTTTTCTACCCGGTAGGGCCGGGTGTCATCTGCGCTGCCAACTGAACCAGACAGCTTCCTTCCGGCTTGTGACGATTTCGGGAAGCCTCTGCGCTCAAATCTATCGAACTTTACTCCTACCGCAGGCTGATAGCCGCGTGAGATGGACGGCAGAAACTACATCGAACGATTGTCTCACTATTCGCTGTGTCTGTCAGATAACAAGTGTACTCCACACAGGCAGACCGGGAAGGTCTATAGTAAGAGCAAGGCCAGAAGTTGCCGAGGTGACGGTGAGTGACACCGAAATCTGATATCGACGAGGTGTTTCTCGAAAGCCCACAGGCAGCATTTCCCATGTCGGCTGTGATGGGTTGGATGCGGCACCCACCCACCGGGAGAAAGGCATTTGGCAGATTTGCAAAAGTGAACTTCGTCCACGTGCTCCAGGAAATATGCCCCAGGACTGATGCTTCTCTGTTGATGACTCCAGGAAGGCCGGTCGGCGTTATCTAGCCGGCATCCTTTCGGTGGCTGGAAGTCCGCCTTACTGTTGGTCCTTTGCACGTGACAGGTAGCTTCCGTTTGATGGAAGAGGTGAGTCGAGATAAAACACCGGATATGCGTCGTCTTGTAGTTTCAGAGATCATCCGAGAGAATGCAGCATCATTCCAGGTTCCAGACGAAGATGAGTTGCGTTGCGATGCATTAAAGATGGTGGTTGATTATCAGGCAAGCAACCCGCATTCCACTCGGGGCAGATGGAAGAATGGAAGAGGACTGACGGGGCAATGCGAGCACTGTCGACAGGTGCTTGCCGGATGCTGTGCTCAGCTTTGTTGGGTCACCGTGGCACCGTGGCTCCGGTGGCGGGGGTGGGAGCTCAAAGCCTCAAACCTCCAAGCTTGGGCCAGTCATGGTGGGGCTGATCTTGCTGGTGCCGTCCCTTTCACGAGGCTCTCAGGGCTGCCGGCTGTCGATTGGCTGGAGGGTGCCGCAGCGGAGTCGTCCACAGCTGGGCGGCGGCCAGCCTGACCTGACCGGCAGCAGCCAGCAGCCAGCAACAGCAGGCGAGACCTGTCCGTTCTTCGAACTCTGATCCCAATCCCATCCTCCACCTTTGCTTTGCTGCAATCCGCAACACCACCACCACCACCACCACAGCAACCATCACTGCTACACCACCCATCACCACCACCACCGCTGCCACCGATTATATTTTGCCTGCACATCGTCTGAGTGCCCCCTCGACCGATCCGCCCACGTCTACTCGGTTGCCCACGTTCAGCACACCCAATCGGATTGCCGTCTGCCACGCGACCCATCCAGGCACCGCACGCTGCAGCTGTACCCTTGTCAATCGTGAATATCACACTTCTCCAGCAGAGCCACCTCGCCCTCTCCCGCAACACCACCTCTCCAGAACCACCACCGCATTGTCCCCTCGCCCAGAACGCCAACGCCCACCCCTCCCGCCGCGACGCCGCTCTCAACCAGCCAGGCTCATGACCCCAACGTCCAACGAGCTCTCGAGCCTGCCCTCGTCTCCGTCGTCGTCGTCCGACCTGCCGCAACATACGCACTGCGAGTAGTGGAAAAGACTGCTTCCGACCTTTCTGCGAGGGGTTCTAGGGGTTTCGCAAACCACCTCTTCTTCCCATCTCCTCTTGTCTCCCCTCTCGACCTCCATCTACCACCCTCATGGTCCCCCCGCCGCCCTCTTCGCATTCAAGATCTGGAACGTTCTCACCTGTTCCCGCCCACGGTCTCCAGACAGGTCTCACCCACTCTCCTCATCCGTCACATACCGGTCCTCTGAGTGCTGGCGCAAGCCCCAGTACCAGCAGCCCGACTACGGGTAACACCAGTTCTCTTACCAAGATCGTCGTCGCCCAGGTATATCTGCTGCTGAGCTCCATCAAGGAGGACAAGGACCGTGCCAAGTGGGAGCTTCAGGTTGACCAGTTGAAGAAGGTACGCGTCCTCAGACCGCGCTGCTTCTTTTGTCTCTTGCCGCACGTTTACTGATCATTGACCAACAGCTCCTCGATGACCACGGCATGGAAGTCTTCTCCAAATACTTCACCCGGTTGGTGGCCGGAAATGCCCCCCAAATCTTCCCCGGCCTGAACCGGTCGGCCGCCAACCCCGGGAACTACTCTCTCCTAGTCGCCGAAATGTCCAAGATCTCCCACGATCTCGACCAAGCCTCCAAGATCGCTGAGTCGATCGAGTCTGCCAACGAAGACATATTTCGCGACTTCGACCTCTCTACCTTCATGGAGCATTTCAAACTCGATGCTCTTGAGAAGACGATCCTGGCTCTGGCATTCAAGTTTGGCTCGCGTTCCGACCTCAAGACGAAAGCCGATGCGATTCTCTCCACCAATTTCCCGACTTTTGTCAACATTATCTCTAGGCCTGACTACGGCGATCACTCCGACCTTTCCCCCTCCTTCATCGCTACTATTGTAGATCGGTATATCCAAGGACATCCGCCTAATTTCAATTCCTCCGCGAAACATGAACTCAGCCACAAGGTCCAGTCTCGCTGGGCGCAACCCGATCAAGCCCCACCCATGGAGGTCCTGGCTGCCTTGGATCTGATGCGAGTTTTGGGCGAAAAGCTACCAAATGCCCTGGCCCTCTACGTCCAAAGGTCCGGAGAAGACTTTACCCGCGATGAGGAGACTTGCCTGGGCTACCTTCAGAACCGTCCGAACAACATTCAGTTGAGCGAAGATCAGGTATCCGCGGCTCTTACCTACACGACTGTCAGCATTACCTACCGTCACAATCCTGCCGTTCTGGTTGCTGCGCTTCGACGAATCCTACCTACGTCCTTCGACTGGCAAGCCGTAGTCCAGTGCTTCGACAACCGCGATGTGCGCGTCTCTTCCAAGCAATTTCTGCGGATGTACAATGCCTTACTGCCGATTGCGCAAGAACAGGACGCGCATTCGCCGCAGTTCGATATCCAACGGCTGTGGGGTGGGACGCACTGGGACAATCCCGAGACGCAGTTGGCCTTTATTTGCGCCTACGCTTCTTTGACTCCGAACGAGCTCGACGCAAGTACGATCCCTGGTCTTCAGCCGACTTTCACCCTCGACGAGTACGCACAATCTCCGCCCGAAGTTCGCGAACGCGCTGCTGTGGCTGTGAAGCATCCCTTGGTTTCCATGCCTGCGCTTGAGGCAATCTTCTCGGTTGCCCTCCATTCACTGCACGCGTCGCAGAGCACAGAGGCTAAGAGACTCTTTCAGGAGGTGGTTGTGCCAAACCTCGATATATTCATAGTGTCGGCCTTCGGCGTCCCGAAACCGTGGCCACCCATGGCGGTGGACACCCTGGTGTCTCTTTTCGACAGCTTTCTTCACAAGCGATCCGAGCATCATGATTTTGTCCTGGATAGCCTCTGGAGGAAGGACCGGAATTGGGTAACGCAGAGACTCGTGGATGCCCACCTCCTGAAGCCCATGGATCTTCCTCTCATCTTCGATCATGTGATTAAGCATGGATGGCTGGAGGAGCTTGTTTACCTTCCCACTGGATTCGGTATTGATCTCGCTGCGCTCGCGCACGCAGAGGGTCATCTAGACGTGGTCAAGTGGGCTCGCAGCAGCTCCGAGAGGATTCCCCAATTCCCTTCGTCTCTGGTTCAATTCTTGATGATTAAGGCTGATCTCGAAGTGAGCTCTCAGAAGACTGGGGAGCCACCCGGAATGGTCAAGGGAACCACTCCGCTCCATTTGCGGACGGTCACCGCCCTGCTTCAGATCCTTGAAGATATGCTGCCCAGAGGCCCTGTACCTCAGCTCATCATGGTACAGCGTGCCTGTATCACAGCGTATCCTCGTCTTATCAATTACGGAGAGGGCTACGACGACATCATCGACGCCAATGGTAAAGATGGCCATGCGCTCCCCCCGGCTGCCGTCGCCAAGATGGAAGAGCACTACAAGAAAATGTACGGCGAGGAAACTGAAGTCAAGGTCATAGTGCGAACCTTGGAGGATTACAAACAGTCGCGAGACCCCTTGGATCAAGATATCTTTGCATGTATGATCCATGGTCTCTTCGACGAGTACTCGCACTTCAGCGACTACCCGCTTGAGGCGCTCGCAACAACGGCCGTCCTGTTCGGCGGGATAATCTCCCACAAACTCATCTCGGACTTGCCTCTGAAAATCGGCCTCGGTATGATCCTCGAGTCCGTCAGAGATCACTCTCCGGAGGTCCCGATGTACAAGTTTGGGCTTCAGGCTCTGATGCAGCTGTTCAGCCGCTTCCGAGAATGGCCTGGCTTCTGCAAACAGCTTCTCCAGACGCCATACCTGCATGGCACAGAAGCTTGTAAGAGGGCGGAAGAGGTCGTGCGAGAGGACGAGGAAGAGCGTGCTCGGCTCCAGAATGGGAATGGCCCGTTGAACCATGTAGGAGGGGAAGCACTGGTCAATGGCGCTGCAGACTCGACGGACGTGAACGCGCCCCCGTTCAGTGCCATCAAAGTCCACCCTCCGAGCTCGGGTATCGCTTTCCAGGACCCCGTTGTTGATATCCAGGATAAGGTGCAGTTTTGCCTTAACAATCTGACGGCCACCTCGTTGCAAACAACGTTCAAGGACATCTACGAGGTGCTAGAAGAGCAGCACCAACAGTGGTTCGCGAGCCATCTTGTGGAAGAACGCGCCAAAATGCAACCGAACTACCATCAAGTATACCTCGATCTGGTCAAGCTCTTCCAACATCAGGGATTGTGGTCCGAGGTGTTGAGGCAAACCTACATCAACGTGGCTCGGATGCTCAATGCCGAGAGTACGATGCGTAACTCGACCGACAGGACACATCTCAAGTACCTGGGAGCCTGGCTAGGACTTCTCACTATCGCAAGGGACCAGCCCATCAAACACAAGGACATCGCCTTCAAGCAACTCCTCCTCGAGGCCCACGACACGCAGCGCCTCATGGTCGTGGTACCTTTTGTTTGCAAGGTGCTGATCCAGGCAGCTAAATCGACGATCTTCCGACCTCCCAATCCTTGGCTGATGGATATTATCCAGCTGCTGATTGAGCTGTACCATAACGCGGAACTCAAGCTCAATCAGAAGTTCGAGATCGAAGTACTGTGCAAGGATCTGAGCCTCGACCACAAGAGCATTCAGCCGTCCAGCGAGCTACAGGATCGGGAGCCCGTGGAGGAAGTCGGCGAGCCGCTTGTCCCCGATGTGGAGCAGTTCGAGAACCTCTCTATCAATGGGTTGGCAGGTCCCGTGGCTCCTGGTCTGTCACCACACAATATCCCCGTGTCGGTTCCCGATGTCGGAAACATGCTGCAAATCCCGCCGACGAATGAGATGGTGGTTAACGCCCACCGTCTTCACGAGATGGTTCGCGGTGCCGTCACAAAAGCACTTCACGACATCATCCAACCTGTGGTGGACCGTTCCGTTACGATCGCAGCTATCAGCACACAGCAGATGATTCACAAAGACTTTGCGACGGAACCGGACGATTCCAAGCTCCGTACGGCTGCGATCAGCATGGTAAAGGCCACTGCTGGTAGCCTAGCGCAGGTAACGTCGAAGGAGCCACTTCGGGCCAATATCACGAACTACTTGCGCTCATCGGCGGGCGAGCTTCCTCAAGGTTTGCCCGAAGGCACAATCATCATGTGTGTCAACTCCAACCTCGATCTAGCCTGCGGCATTATCGAGAAGCAGGCAGAAGAGCGGGCTGTGCCTGAGATCGAGGAGATGATTGAAGGTGAACTGGAGGCGCGCCGGCGGCATCGCATGCAGCGACCCAACGAACCTTATGTCGACCCCGGCCTGAGCCGCTGGGCCATGACCATTCCCCATCCGTACAAACTTTCCCCCAACATGGGCGGCCTCAACGCCGAGCAGATGGCGATATACGATGACTTTGCTCGCCAGCCAAGGGGCGCAACTCAAACTGGAGGAGGTCATGCCGCGTCGGCTTCTGACGCCACGCGAAATATTGCCAACGAAGTACTTCAAGACCAGTATAGCTCGCTACCGAGCGTGGCGACCCCAGCCGAGACACCTTCCCTTCCTCATCTCAACACTCAGCTGCCATACTCCCATCTCCACGCAGGCATAACCAACGGTCGCACTTCAGCACACCCTGGTCAAATGGATGTCAGGGTGATCGCTGATAGGGTCGCGAAACTGCTGGAGGAGCTGAAACAAGTGGCGGAAAACTCCACCGAGGAGCACTTCAACGATCTGCCCAAACCGCACGAGATACTGGACGTTGTCGATGCATTCACCCAGCTCATCATCAAGACAACTCAGAATTCCGAGGACTTCGCTATTTTCGCGGCAGACAAGCTCTGCATTCACCTGTACAATCGCTACAGCGACAACACGCTGTTCCTCGAGAGTCTGGTTCACATTCTGGAGTTGATCCTGAAGATAGCTGCCAGCAATGGGGCCGGTCTTCATGACCGGGTGCAGATCACCTTCCATCAACAATCACCGCAGAGCATCCTTCACATCCCCCTTATCTCTGCTCTCTTGCCGACGGATATCCTCGACCTGCATGTCATTGATCGTATGTTGTCGACCATGCTCGCGAAGAGAGAGGAAGGCTTCCTCGAGTTCTTCGAGCAGCTCCTGGACATGACGCTCTTCAATGAGAGGCCTGTCGCACTCTTCTCTGACTTCGTGCGGAGTCTTGACGCTGCGTGGGAGTGGATTTGCGCCGAGCCAAGCCTTGAGGTTGGGCAACGACTCAAGGCCAAGTTTGTCGGTTCCGGCTTGCCCAAACCGCAAGGCTCGAACGCGCAAGGGCTGAGTGAGCGACAGGAACAGCTGGAGTATGTCTTCGAGGAATGGGTCCGGTTGTACACCAACACCAACTCCACTGACAAGGCCGCCTTGTACTTTGTCAAGCAAATGCGGGGCAAGGGTGTTGTCGCCAACATGGACGACTTCTTGATTCTGGTACGGAAAGCCATCGATGCCTCAGTACTCCACTACGAGCAGATCATGCAGGCGGGTGGAAGTAGCACAGAAGGATTCGGTCCCATCGACTCGCTGGTGCGGCTGGTGACGCTGTTCGCCCAAGAGAGCGCGGCGGAGTCAGATGACCCAAGGAAGACGCTCCTATCTATCATGCAGAGCGTGGTGTCCCTCGTTGCGGTGGTCCTAAACCACCATCACGTCACTAGGGGTGACCACTTCAACCAGCGGATCTTCTATCGTTTGTTCGCCATGATCCTTCACGGCATTGACGCCATTGCTGTCGGTGGCCTGGAAGCGTGCCGGAAGGACCTGCTTCTCCAACTTGCGCAGACCTGGCTGGTCCTCAACCCGGAGAAATTCCCCGGCTTCTCCTTTGCGTGGCTCAATCTGCTGAACCACCGAAGATTCGCGCCCGAGATGCTCACCCTCGAGGGGAACAGCGGCTGGGAGGTGTACACCAAGCTTCTGCAGACTCTACTCCGGTACATCAGCGAGCATATGAAAGCTATCGACGTTGCCGACGTCATCAAGGACTATTATCGGGCGACTGTGAAACTCCTGACAATCCTTTCTCACGACTGCCCCGATTACATGTCGGCGTATGCCATGGCTCTCTGCAGCAGCCTTGCGCCGCATTGTAAGCAACTGCGAAACATCATACTGCACAGCACACCTCGGTCGGACCATGGCGACGAAGCTGCGATGCTCGCGCTGCAGTCAGGGTATGCCCAGGTAGGAGAACCCTTCCCTTGCCTGCGCGCAGCTGGTATGCTGGAGGTCCTCGAGCAGCTCATGCACGCCGGCCCTTCGGAAGACGGCGTGGCTCACCTTACACGGGCCATCAACCGAGGTCCGACCAACCAGACAACATTCGGACATGTGCCCTTGACGGTGGATCAAAGACTCATCGAGGATGTGGTGGCCTTCATCGGCCGGTCTGCGTTTACGAAGGGGCAAAATGATAGGCCGCCTTTCGTGGCCGGCTCGCCCGATGTAGCGACGTTGGGCCTGTTGGTGCATGAACTGTCACCTGAAGGCCGTTACTTCCTTTTAAGCAGCATCATGGATCGGTTACGAGCTCCAGGCGCAGTTACGGACTATTTCACTCTGGTGGTCCTGGAGCTGTGGGGATCCGACGTCAACGATCCGGAAGAGGTGGACATCCGTCAGCAGATTGTTCGCATCCTGCTGGAACGATTTGCCGGGTTCTGGCCTCAACCTTGGGGCCTTATGACGGTTATCTTGGACTTGATCAAGAACGAGAAATTTCAGTTCTTTGACCAGCCATTTATCAAGGCTGACCGCGACGTATGTAACCCCTTCTCCCAGGGCAACTGTACAATTGTACTGACTTCTCGACAGATCGCAGAGCAATTCATGACGATCGCTCGACAGGCATCCTAATCGGAGGTCAACAGGGCGACGCCCTGACATAGCCGGCATCGCATTACCGAGTATTTACCATAGCTCGACGGATTCGGAGAAGACTTTATGGATCGTGAGGTCAGGACAGGATTCTATCAGTCGCAAATACCAGAGTTGGGCGCCCAAAAGAGCGCCTTCTGACGTGTTCACGAATCAAGCATTTGACGGCGCCAGGGGAATCGCTTAGACTTGTATTCTGATATTCTGTACCTAGGTGCGATCAAGTGGCTTCGGTTTCTAGGGTGGGGTGAAAAGCCACTCCGTTTCCATGCCGGTCGAGTGTGTGTATTACTATATAGAGGATCGGTGGGTTGCAGCCGAATATTGCTCTGCATGGTATCAGTAGAGCGTAATGAATGCATTAATGACGAGTCTTGGGCGTTTACCTGATGGATGTCGAATCGTGGAATGCCTGTGAGGTGATGGCCGAGGTACCTAAGGTTAAGGTACTGGTAGGAGGGCGGCGGTGAAGTAAATGTGGGTACTTCAGCAGTCTGCCAGTTCTTGGACTGCCAAGCTGAACGGACCAAGGCGGTGGACTCGCTCGACTTGACGTCTGCCGGCCAAAACACGTGAGCGGATCGGTCATCTCTCATCCCCTTAAGCCATCTGAACCCAATCAAGATCGCAGCGACTCGAGTGATTCACGGGCATCTGGAGCAACTGCATTCCGCTGCTGCACTCACTCGGCGAGACTAGACCGTCCTATTCCGACCGAAGCAGGGCTGCCCGAAGACCTGACCAACAAGACCCGGAACCGGAACCGCACCGGAGCTCAGGAGGCCGGCCCGGCTGTATCCCGGCGTGAACGCAGGCACCCGACTGCGCATAGGGAACACCTCCGCCGACCTACCTACCGACCAGTCGGTTGGTTCACTCGCTCAATTAACCCAGTCAAAGCCCTACCTACCTACTACTGCACATCCCATCCCGCGGCGCCAAAAATGGCACCAGAACAGACGACGGGCGGGGGCTTCCTCCCCTACGAGGAGCCGGGCATCGCGGCCCTCCTCACGCTGGCGTCCTTCGCCCTCGCCCTCAACGCCGTCAACGCCGCGCTCGACCGCCTCCTCTACTGCGGCCTCGTCGGCCAGGTCCTCGTCGGCACCGCCTGGGGCGCGCCGGGCGCGCGGTGGCTGGGCGAGGCGGCGCAGCGCGCGGTCGGCGGGTGGGGGTATTTGGGGTTGGTGCTGGTGGTTTTCGAGGGTATGTTTGGGGGGGGGGGGGGGGGGGGGGTTTTCTTCTTCTTTTTTTTTTTCTTACTTTTTCTGGCTTGTCGTTTCGTTTCTTTTCAATCCGTGTCTTGTTCGTGGCGCGAGGGTGAGATGGGAGGGTGTGCGGCCCGCCAGAGATGGATAGCCGGGTAAGCAAATACGACGGGCCCAAGGACGCACAGCAACAAGAAGCACACCGAACCCCTTCCCGCTTTTCTTCGCAAACCCGGCATACATGCGTACATGCATGCGCTGACCAACCGCAATCCCAGGCGGCATCGCCACCTCGACGTCCCGCATGCGCGCCAACCTACCGCTCTCCCTCGGCGTAGCGGCCACCGGCATCGCGGCCCCCATCGGGCTCTCCTTCCTGCTGCTACCCGCCCTGGCGGGCGGGGGCTCCCCGCCCGTCTCCGCGCTGCAGCGCTTCGCCGCCGGCGCCGCCCTGTGCTCCACCAGCCTGGGCACCACGTTCACGGTGCTCGGCACCAGCGGGCTGGCGCGCACGCGGCTGGGCGCGGTCCTCAGCACCGCCGCCATGCTCGACGACGTCGCCGGCCTGGTCATGGTGCAGGTGGTGGCGTCGCTCGGCGGACCGGGGGGCATCCGGCCCCAGACCGTCCTCCGCCCCGTCCTGGTCTCCCTCGCCTTCGCCGCCGCCGCCCCGCTCGCCTGCCGCTTCGCGCGCGCGGGGAAGTGGGGGATACAGGTGCTGGGGACGCGGCAGGCCCGCTTCGCGGCGCTCTCGCTGCTGCTCCTCGGCTTGGTCGCCGCCGCGGGGTATGCCGGCGCGTCGGTGCTGCTCGCGGCGTACGTCGCCGGCGTGCTGGTGAGTTGGTGGGATGGGCAGCGGGATGGGGGCCTTCGAGATGGCGATGCTGCCGGCACCAGTGCGACGGCCGGTGGTGTGGACGGATCTCCTGCTGGAGGCGAGGCGGGGGCGACGGCTGTGATGGCTTCGCAGCGGGACGCGCAGAATGCGGACGCGGTGGGCGAGGACGCTTCACCGCCGGCCGACGACGGGTCGCGAGGCGGAGCTGATGCGCCAGTGCTGCAGCAGCAGCAGCAGCAGCAGCAGCAGCAGCAGACAGGAGGAGATGGGGCCGGGTCGGGGCAGTTGAGATATTCGGGGCTGGACGTCTACGAGGAGTATTATTCACAGGCTGTCAACCGCGTCTTGAAGCCATTCTTCTTCGTACGTCTGAAGCTGTTCTATGGACATCTATCCATCCTAGCCATCTGGTGCTAACTTGCTATAGGCTTCCATCGGGTTTTCCATCCCCATCTCCAAGATGTTCACGGGTGAGGTGGTGTGGCGCGGCATCATCTACAGCATACTCATGATGTTCGGCAAGCTCGTTTGCGGAGCCTGGCTTCTGAGGATGCCCGTCTCGGTAAGCGGTCCGGGAGGCACGTTCAAGGCATTTGTCACTTCATGTTATACCCGGGTCTTGTCCCGAGTCCGCCCGCAGAGCTCTAAGGCCAAGCAGACACGGCCGGTGCCGTCGTCGCAAGCTACGGAGATGACTTCGAGGCAGGTGTCTGGCGAGAGTCCGGCTGAAGAGCCATCGTCCTCCGAGAACCAGGCATTGGGCCCATCTTCTGTCGAGCCGGCCAAACCGCTTTCTCTGTATCCCTCCGCGATCATGGCGTTTGCTATGGTGGCCCGGGGCGAGATCGGATTTCTGATCTCCTCGGTGGCGGAGAGCAAAGGCATCTTTCGGCGGCCGGACGAGAGCAGCTCGGAAGCGTCCGAGTTGTTCCTCATCGTTACTTGGGCCATCTTCCTCTGCACCATCATCGGTCCGGTTAGTGTAGGGCTGCTGGTGCGGCGAGTCAAGAAGCTCAAAAAGGCCAGTGCTGCTTCACGAGGTTCGAAGAACGTGCTGGGTGCGTGGGGTGTGCAGTAAATGCGGTGGACAAAACCGTTACAAACCGAAAGGTGCCAGCTGGACAGGGACAGAATCAGTACGGCCGCATGTCGCATTTCACGGCCGGCGGGCCGGAAGCGAACGTAGACGTTGGCGGCTCAATGCGTCTGCGCGTGGATGTTGTGCCTCACAGGGCAGTTTAGCCGCCACCCGACTGTTCTGCTCTGTTGGACCCAAGTAGCCCAGTTCCCTGGAGAGGTTACAGTTTCACCGCATCGCCCAGAATCTGCGGTACGACTGCGACGCCGACAACAGGGACGGCTGAGTCAGCCCTACGACGTCTGCTCACTGGTTCGGTTGGGATTTCGTGATGGGACGGCTACATTGTATCAGGCGCAACCTCTGACGGAAGGGATGGCGTGTGACGCCCGGTTCCACGATGGAGATTTGCCGATTGCAGGATCGAAGCGAAGAGGAGTCGACGATGACCCGCTGGAGCGAAACGACGGCAGTCCATATTTCTCGATTTCACTTCCATTCTCTTTCGGCAGGGCAGAGTCGCGGAAGACAGCCGACTTGGACAATGCGACGCTGTTATTTTGACCGAGGTCCACTGCTCGAGGACACAACTGCCGGCAGATTATATCATATCTGTAAGGCAAAGGCGAGCGAAAAGTGGGAAGGGTGGCTGTTCAGGGACAGACAGACTGGGAGGACCGAGTCCTACGAGGGGGCGGGTGTCCATGACTTCGGAGCCGGCGGGACTCGCGGCGTCTCACAGCATCTTATTTACCGGACGTAAGTGACCGAAGGGAAAGTTGCGAGAAGATGAGAGGTCGATGGACTTCGGCAAACACCCTGACTGTCCAAAGCACGTCTCTCGAGATTGACGCACGAATGGTGAAAAAGAGGTCTGGCCCGGCAGGACAACCCACAACGGCGGACCCGACAAGGCTTTCATTGCTTGTCGATTGGAACAGAAGAAGGGCGGGGTTGCATCGGACCTCCTCCAACTCCAACTCCTCGTCTCCTCTTGCGCTTCTCCACTGCCAGGTAGCTCTCCCCGCATGCTAAGGACACGCTAAGCACACGCTAAGGACGGGCCAAGGGTTTGCCCTGCTTGCTTCAGGCCCGCCAGACCCGTCCAGACCAACGTTCGTCCGTCCTTCTCTGCCTACACCACAAGCCAGCCGACCAGCCTCTGCTAGGACAGCTAGGTCCAGCCCTAACACCTCTCACAGTCCGGCCATCTCGTTCAGTCGGTCGCACAGACGAAAAGAAACAGAAAACACGTTGATGATGCTTTGGGCCCCTATCCTCGGGGGCCATGTCAGAGGGCATGTCCTCTCGGGCCCCTTTACCAACTTCGTCCCGATCCTGTTCCTGGAACCCTGCAGTCTGGGGTCTTGGCTGGACTTGGCTGAAGTCGTTCTCTTCTCCCACTTCACATGTCCTTGTCCTGCATATATTGGTCCCGAAGAGGCGCCCGTCAGAAACAGATGTCCAATGACAACCTGGCATCTCGACATCCGCTTTATCCACGCAAGATCCGTCTCGTGTCCTGACCAGGTCCGAGCAGCGCTGTCGCAGTTGGCAGTGTAGCAGCTGTTGGTCACATCGATGGCCATCCACCCCGCCACAACCGACGGACGATGATCTCAGTGATGGTAGCCAGAGAGACCCCCCAAGAGGTCAGTTCCAGCCTCGTCTGCTCTCCTTCCTGCCAGGGCATATCTACTGTAGATGATGGACCCAGGGTAGCGGGGTGTGAGCAAGGCGAAATCAGGCAGGCGTCCGCGCCACCAGGTTGCATTTCGCCGTTGCGTTCATGATAGCTCGGCCCAGAGCTCGGCCCTGATGTGCTTATTCGCATCACTTACCACTGCGAGTACGTGCTGACGGCAAGCAGCCTGCATACGGTATCTGATTTTACCAAACAACACCGAGTGCATACATAAATCATCTTACCCATCCCAGGCGCAAATCAACCTAATCCGATCAGTAAGGCCTGGTAACTCATACCCTGCCACGAATCTCGCATGTAGGTTACCTGCTTATTACCTTACGCACTTACCTGCAGCTGTGTGCAGTCACGGCAGTGTGGTACTTCATACACTCCCTGCCATCGTCGTGGCCGCTGCACTGTCGGACTCTTCCATCTTTAACGTATACAACCTTGCCCACCTGGCAATCTACTCACCTTGCATATCCGGCAGGGAGGATACAGATCTATCTGTAAGACCAACGGCCTCCATCCATCCCGGCAGTCCGCCAATTACAGTGCCCCCAGTTGATTCTTACATACCTATCGCGCTTCATCCTTGATACTGGATGATGGCACCTACGTCTATACAGATACCGTAAGCTGGGCAGCCGGCAATACTATATGACTGACTGGGTTGTTTGATACCTCGATGATGTGGTTGGTGGATGACGTTGAAGACGGCACCGGTGCTTGAGCAGGCATCCCTTAACCCCGTGGCGTAAGCCTCTGGCGCACCCCCAGGGCCACTTGGACGCATTTGTACAGATTCCCGAGCGAAGTGACTGCTCCAAGTCGGTATGGTATACCTGCACCCACCTTGTCCACCCCCCCCCGTAGGACCCTATATTATGTATGTCGATCGCCGGGCCCAATCGCATTGTCGGCGGTGGGCGCGCTATCAACCTCATCCCTGCTTAGCCATCCGGCCAACGTGCTCGAGCTTGTTCCTTCGTTGCCTCCGCGTCCGCGCTAGCTGCTATTGACCGTTTTATTATAACCATACCGGTCTTCTTGACCGCTCGCTCGCTAGCACCCTGTCAGGTTTCTTTACTTTATTCTTCTCTTCTGCCTCGGCCGTCTTTGTCTTTTTGTCTTTGTTTCCGACCTCACGCAGACCAGGCCTATCTCTCACGTCTCTTCTTCCCCCCCAGAAGAGTCTACGTAGTCCGAGAGCCGAGAACAATGGCGGACACCAAGGAGAGAGAGTCCAATGTGGACCCGGTTCACTCCTCCGACGAGACCTCCCAGCAGGGCGACGGCGGAATTCACGAGTACAAGGAGTCGGAGGGTTACGACGTCGACATCGAGGATGCCGCCGCCGCCCGCTGCGTCAAGCTCGCCCGCGACGGACACACGCGCCTGATCCCCCAGCCCAGTGACGACGAGCAAGACCCCCTCAACTGGTCCCAGCGCTCCAAGAACATCGTCCTCGCCGTCGTCGCCTTCGCCGCCCTGCTCCCCGACTACGGCTCCGCTACCGGCGCCGTCACCCTGCTTCCCCAGGCTGAGTACGATTGATTGACCCACCACCTCGCGACCTCTCAAAAGCGACTCGCTTATCGTTACACCAGGCAATGGGGCATGACCGAAGATGAGGTCAACCACTCACAGGTCGGCAACGTCTTCATGCTCGGAGCCGGTGGTATCTTCGGTACGGTCGGCCGCCCCCCCGGTTATCGGAAGAACTGTAGCTAACGCCCGGACCAGTCGTGGCTTTCAGCGCCTACTTTGGACGGCTGCCCACCATGTTCTACTTCCTCGTCGTCGCCCTCGCCACGGCGGCTTGGTGTGCCGGCGCCGTCACTTTCGAGTCCTTTATGGCTGCGCGTATCCTTAATGGCTTCTTTTCTACCGTTGGCCAGGTCAACGGTTTGATTGTCATTCAGGACATGTTCTTCTTCCACGAGAGGGCGAGGAAGATCAACATCTGGGCGTGCGTTTGCTCTGGTTAACTTATAGGCTTGTATTTGGTATACTGATTACCCCTGCAGTGCCATGTTCGTCATCAGCCCCTATCTGGGTCCGCTCCTGGCTGCTTTCCAGATCGCCTACAAGCCGTGGCCCACGCCCTTCTGGGTCTACACGGCCGAGACGGCGCTCGCCCTCGTACTTACCATGTTGTTTGTTCGCGAGACCTTCTACGACCGCAGGATCCCCCCGGCCGCGCAGCCCGACAAGGGCAGCCCGCTCACCAGCCTCCTTGGTATCGCCCAGTGGAAGTCGCGCAGCACCCGAAACACCTTCCTGCAAGCGTGCGCGCGTCCGTTCAAGGCCCTCGTCAAACCCACCGTCATGATCTCCTCGCTCTACTACTTCATGGTACGTCGTCTCGCCTTCTTCCAGTCTTCGCGACTCCTTCCGTGCTGACACTAGGTACCGCTTGCAGACGTTCGCCTGGGTGGTCGGGATCAACACGACGCTGTCCATCTTCCTGGAGCCGCTGTACGACTTCGGGCCGAAGCAGATCGGCTTCTTCTACTTCACGCCGGTGGTGGCGGTGATCCTGGGCGAGTTGGCGGGGCACTGGCTGCACGACTTCCTGGCGCGGCAGTACATCCGCGCGCACCGGGGCCACTTCGAGCCCGAGGTGCGGCTGCGGGCCATCTTCGTCGCGCTGCCGTTCATGGTGGCCGGGCTGATCCTGCTGGGCCAGGCCCTGCACCACCGGTGGCACTACATGGGCACGGCGGTGTCGTGGGGCCTGTACGTCTTCGGCATCATGATCACCACCACCGCCGTCAGCTCCTACAACCTCGACTGCTACCCCGAGGCCAGCGGCGAGGTCTCGGCCTGGGTCAACAACTCCCGCACCCTCGGCGGCTTCGTCGTCTCCTACTTCCAGATCACCTGGGCCGAGGCCAGCGGGCCCCACGTCTCCTTCGGCATCCAGGGCGCCATCTGCGCCGCCGGCTTCCTGCTGGTGCTGCTGCTGATGTGGAGGGGCAAGCAGATGCGCATCTGGGCCGGCCCCTTGAACTTCCACACCTCGTGAGTAGGGGGGGGGGGGGGGGGGGGGGGGGGGGGGGGGGAGCGAGTTGCTTTTTGTGTTGCGTTTCTGGTCGCTCGTATATACCCGTGAGCGTGTGTTAGCGGAGATATCCTCGAATTCCCATGACGACCTGTCGACGACCTGTCGATGATGATTAGCACGGCCACAACATGAGTTGGTCGATATGAAGAAAATACGCGCGCATCGCGCTGATGATAGCTGAAGCAATCATGAACGAATGAATCAAACAATCGCGCGTCTTGTACTGCGATCTGCGTGAGCTCTGACTTGAGAATCGAACATGAGGAAAGAAACCGCAGCATCGGCCAAGTCGCGGTCAGGAACAGGAAAGGGTTTAGTCAACCCGCGTCGCTGGTAATCGCCAGGTGGGCGGGCGCTGGGTAGGTATATAAAACCCGCGCCAAGCTCGTACGATGCGACGCGATCGTATGTTGCACGGCTCAGCACCGCGGCAGGGGACGGGCTCCGCCCGGCTATCTCGTGCGCGATCGGGGAAATGTGTTGCCCGCTCCCATAGCGAAGAGCTTTGGCTGATAGTTAGGCTGCGCGCGTACTCTTGCGCCTCATGCTTTCGCAAGGCCTGCGCTGGGGTGATGGTAAGTCACTACACGTTCATGTTCAGGCAACACTCTGGAGTCACGAACGGTACTAACCTTAGAGCTCATTCATAAAGGCAACAAGCCACGAGCACTCTGCCATGTGGAAGGTCGCTATCAGGGTGGAAGTGTCAAGGAAGCCGATAGAAGGTACCGTCTGCAATTATGGACCGCGGCGGGAGATTGTGGGATGGCTTCCTCCCGGCACCGATGACTCTTTCATTGGCGTGGCGCATGTCGGACGAAGCTGAATTCAACGCCCTGCTGTGGGAAGGTGAGATGGGCTATTGATGCGCTCCGGAGATAGATCTGTCACGATGTCCTCTGAATCGAAGGGCAGAGTGACGCCCCTTCATCATCCTACCTTTTCCACCATCTTAGTACCGAACGGATTCTACCCATCAGCGAAGATCTCACCATCCAGGCACGACTTGATGACTGAAGCACCTTCTGGAAAGCTCATCACTCCTACATCTCGGCAGAAACGGACCTCGACTTGCTCATGGCCCGTAAAGGCCTCGCAGCGACCACACCCGAAATCGAGACCAACTCTTCGGCCTCGCAGAACCCAAAGCCAAGGAAGAGACCACTCACTGGCGATCCCGAGTCAGCGCCTAGCCCAAAACCAGCACCGGCCCGACAGCCACGACAAGGAATCATGCTTTACTCGTACCTAGCTCTGGCGCCGGCCGCCTCCTTGCCTCTGTATGGCAACGAAGCCCATTGTCAGGTGCCGAAGGGAAACACCAACCCTTCACCAGCCGTTGGGACCTGGGCTAAGGAAATTTAGTGTTCCAGGCACAGGTTTTTTAAGCTTAAAGTCTATTCACGGCGAGGAAGTTTCGGTATAGACACCTCCGAGATCTTAGGCCGAGCCACGTGCAATTCGGGAAAGTCAGCGATTATATAAGTCGAGGCCGTATTTACTTAGGAGCAGGCCAGAGATTAATGAGTAATCACTACCCCCCGCCCCCCTCTATCCTTCGTCATTCTGTTATCGGAACGACCTCACACGCATCCAGCGACGCCCTCGCGAACCCTTCCCCCCAAGGCGAACTAGGTAAGTAGGTACCTGCTAACGCCGCAGGGCGTTCCTGTCCCGTCCACCGCCGGGCCCTGGGGTCCCTGTCCCGCAGGCACGGCGTCCGTGTCCTTCTGCCAAGGGGGAACCGCCGCCTCGAGCCCGCGCCGTTCATCCGGCTCGCGCGCCCGGCGTGGGGGCCCGTACCGGTACTTCTTCTACGCGACGCTGGCCTGCCCGGGGACACTCGGCGGGATCCTGCCGCTGCGCGGGGGGGCTGTCGCGGGGGCGGAGCTGAAAGCCCGCGTATGTATGGGGAGGCAGGATCGCGTTGTGCGGCGGGATGGTCGCGGGTACAGAGGGCGCGGATGCGCGGTCGTGGCGTGGGGGAGGGAGGAGAAGGTTGTGCGATGTCGCATCGACGTGGACGGAGACGGGGCGGGGGAGGGTTTGACGTTCTTGCTCGTGGGGCCGTAGAGGACGGCGCTTCCACGGCAGGATTCGGCGAGGCCTTGTTCTGGATGCGGAAGTACGCCGGCAGGTATCGTATCTCAACCGCCCGTTATACCAGCGAAGGAAACGAGACGTGTCGCGGTGCGGACTTTCATAGATATTTCGTCAGGGACGGCTCGCTGTCGACGCGGATCGGTCCTAGTACTCGCCGGGTCCGAGGGATTCGGGGTCAAGCCTGTGGCATATGGAACATTTCACTGCCTGAAAGGGCATACAGGGAGCTAAAAAAGATCGAAAGAAGACCGTAAAGACTGCCTCTTGGGGAGCGATGGGGCGGGGGTGTTCAATGGGGCGCATGCCTGGCAGCCCTGGGTGATAGATGGGGTTGTTTATGCTTAACACAACGTGATGCTCTAGGCTGAAATCGGCTGCTGTACCGTACGTACTTGATCGAATATGCCTTCGTGTCCATAATATAACCAGAGGCCTGGCCGCCTGTTGCTGAGACCCTGAGCCGCTGCTTGCTCTACAAACAGACCTATATCCCTTGGCCTTAGTATGACTACTTATGTGCCTTATTCATGGCAGGTACACTTCTGGCTCCAAAGCGCCATGACTGACTGTACTATACTGTCCTAGGACCCTTCGCCATCCATGTATTCACCGTCCTGCATGTCTGTCTTCAACGCGCGGCGACTGGCTCGGATGGCGGTTGGAATACGTGGTCGATTTGGCTTCGGTTGCATCCCTTTGCCACCAACTTAGCCACCTGTGAAACTTGCTCGGGTGGCTGTTGGAGTAAAAAGTCGTCGATTTGGCGTGCGGTATACCCCAGTAATATCAATTTGAACCGCGTCCAATCGGTGAAGAGTTGGGGAGGTGTTTGAGCCAGTTCAGAGTCTTCTTGACTATCGTCTTCCCTCTTCGTTACAGGCGGCGGACCTTCAGTGGGTATGTTATTTCTCGGTGGAGCTCGTGCTTGTTTGTTGCGTTCTGGTGCCCGCACGACGTATGCACCAGAGGGCTCAGTGGTGCATTTCTTTTGCGATTTCTTGTCGTTCTCTTATGGGACATGGCAAAGATTAGCGATCTCTGACATCACTACCGAGGATTGGCCTTTTTTCTTCTGGAGTACAATGCTTCTATGTTTCTGGGATCACTTACGTAGTGCCCGTCTTGCCTCCATTGGGAACCGCCTCGACAGGTTGCTGCCCTTAGAGCTGAGTGTGGTTATGGAAACTGCACTTCTTCTAGATGAGGGGAAAGTTGCATCGAACTTCCAAGCTTGCAGGTCCAGGCAGGTAAGAACGTGACCACCGGCGAAGGAACATTCATTCCTCCGACCCATTCAATGCGCAGCCTCGCCCTCCAATCGACTTATCACTTGGGATATCCTGTCTTACTGACTGCCAGTCCGGCTCAGTTTTGACTTGGGCTTACTTCCCTCCACCCTCTTCCTTGGGTCAGGGCTATGCATACAGTAGTTACCTACCTAGGTAGGTCCAAAGCGAAACGAAAGTGCAGCACACTGCTTTCGCCCCTTGGGCGGTGGCTCTAAGACCTTTGACTTACGAAGCCCTCCAAACATACCAGTCTGCCAAGGAAAAGCTTGGAGTACTCCTCCATGGCGGCAACACCCGTGAGAGCGCCCCCTCAACGGAGCCTTCCTGCTGCCTCGAATAACGACATTGAGATGAAAGCATGGAAGCATGTTGGTTACAAAGGATACGCCCAATTTCTATCATCTGATCACGATTTTCTCATTGTACGACGATTCGATACCTTGAGCATCAGAGCTGTCCTTGCTCTGCAGGACAAGGTCACAAACCTGGAGACCATGCTGGCTCAGTTGGACAATAAATACAGCAGGCAAGAGGCGACAGACGTCAATAACGGTACTCTGAGAGATGATATGGCAGATAGAGCAGCGCTAATGGATGAGCTCATCGAAGCATTGAGCCGCTACCGTGAGTCTAGTCCTTACTACTTATATACCATATATGGCCCTGGACTCCGTTGACCCTGGCGCAGGCAACTTCATCATCCAAGAAACGGCTATCAAGCAGTATGCGCGCGCGCCGGGGAGAGACGTCGACAGCATCAAGAATTGGCACTACAATCACTACAATAATGCAATCAATGCAGATGAGCTCGAGTATCTCGAAGAAAAAGACCTGATATGCCTGGTCCAGAAAGAGAAGACTCCAATCAGGCAACTAATCGATAAGTCACATCGATTCAGGACCCTCAGTCTTTGGCGAGCGAAAAAGCCGGATGTGCCAGACTACGACTCGAATTACGTTGCCTACTACTCGGATAAACGAATCGATGGATTCGCATCACTGATCATCATATTAATCGGGTTAATGATGCTCATCACGCCCATTTGGGTCCTCTCCGTGCTACAGGATCCTAGGAAGAAGCTGGTTGTCATTACGGTCTTCGTCACCGTTTTCCTCGTCGTGCTGTCGCTGGCCATGGTCGCCAAGCCCTTTGAAGCCCTGGCGGCTACCGCAGCGTACGTGTACAATGTCTGCAGTCGAGATGGAAGCTAACAGTCTTTCAGGTATGCCGCGGTCCTGATGGTGTTCCTACAGCTCGGCGCTGCCAGTGATTAGCCACCAAGTGTCCGAGACAAGTACACTACCAAGCTTCAGGCGGCAATGGTCCGAGGGTCTGGTCAGGATGAGAGTGTCCGGGGAAGCGCAATCCTCCAACATTCTATCCACTGCTCCAGAAACAAAAAGCGTCCAGCAGGGAATTGGATGAGCTTTAAGCAGTGGCTCGGCGAGAAGTAATGAGATAGAATACAAGCCAGTCGGCTTCAAATTTACCAGAAGGGTGACCAGCAGTCAAAAATGGTGAATGAAGCACCGACGAAGTGGAAAATTGCCCGATTAGGAAAGTTCTTGGTGTTGGATTTGGTGCTAGAACGTGGGGTAATCACGCCCGTAGACTGATGAAGCTGGCTGGCTGGTGCCTCACCTCTTTGTCACCGATACCCCGCAATGACGTTTCCACTTCGTTTGAATGCATAACCTAAGCTTCTCCAGGCAACCCAAGGCAACCAGGCTTCCAACAACAGCAGATTCTCATATCGACGACCTTCTCCTCTCACACTCTGATATCCCGCCAGTGATCCGATCTTCCATTGATCCACCACCAGAACCACGCCTGAAGAGATCTTGACCATGTCGATCCCCACCTCCACTTCCGTCGTCGAGTCCGCCGTCATCAAGGCTCCCCTCTCCGCAGTCTGGCACCACATCAAGCGTGAGTCCCAGCAAAGGCCATGAATAGCGACACAGTAGATTGACGTGGTGCCTTGCAGTGCAGAACTTCAGTGACTTCTGGACCAGCCTCAAGTCCAGCCAGTTCGTCAAGGGCGCCAGCGACGAGACCGACATCGTCAAATGGACCTTCAACGATGGTACCGAGCTTGAAGTGAAGCAGGAGGAGCACAGCGTAAGCCTTGGTGCTGTATGTCCCACAGGCGCCGACCGCGATACTGACGATGACGGCAGACCATCAACCACTACATCACCTACAGCGTTATTACCGCCAAGCCAGAACTCAGCTACACCTCGGTCCTGTCCACCATTCGCTGCTATGCCATCACCTCGGGCGAGCTTGAGGGAAGCACCTTCGTCGAGTGGTCCGGCAACTTCTCGAGCGATGCCGATGCTGGTACATGCTTTTTACCCCACACCTCGTCTTGTAGATCTTCCGTTGCTGACAGCTAGACAGGCGTGATCCAGGATGCCAAGTTCAAGCGCCGCGATGCTCTGGCTGACTTGGCCAAGACTGCGATGAAGAAGTGAGCGAGATGATATGAGGATGCAAGGTTGACACGCACTGCGCCATGGTCACTCGGGTCTGTATGGTTACGCGAAACTAATTCCAGAATGTCACAGTCCATTCCCTACTTAAACCCAAGCCTTGCCAGTCTGGATTCTCTTTGTCAATTGCCCTGCGGACCGAACAGTATCCCCTAGTCTGAGAAGACCAAGGACGCCCGAGGTACTCGCATGCAAGCAGTGCGCAGGACTGAGGCGATGACAGAATAGGACCCAATCGTGGGGTATGGTCCTATGCACGGTATCCATACATGCTACGTGAAAGCCTGCGACGCAGCCTCGAGATGCGCCATCTGCATGACTACGTTGCACTCTTCTATCTTCGCATCCAATCGCAAGGCTTCAATCACACACCCTGCTGTCGACGAGGGCGATCATAGGTTTAAGATCAGGCTCTACCCGCTACCCCCTAATGCAGGCTGATAGCTCAGCCACGGCGAGCGCTTGCAGTACGTACATGAAAATCGTTATTAGGCCTCTCGATCCCCGCCCGCTTCACACCTTCATCTGTTCTTTTGGCCCCATGTCAAAACACGAGCCTTTTGCGAAGAATGGCAGATCCCCTTTCCGTAACCGGAAGCCTGGTCGGCATAGTAGCCCTTGGTATCCAGCTCTGCGACAACATAAACACCTACCTCAGTGCGATCAAGTCTCGCAAGCGCAGCCTTGCTGATGCAAGTGTCAAGGTTGGTCAGCTGCGCCAGCTACTCCATTCGGTCGAAACCACAGCAGCCAGGTTCCCCAACAACTCCCGAGACCTGAAGGCCGTCGTTTCTCTATTTGATGAGGATATAAAACGTTTCGATGGCTTCCTCAAGGACATCTCTGATGGTGCCCATGCTTCTGGTCGCGCGATCGCAAGCACATTGGCCTTTCCGTTTCACCAGAGGGAGCTGAATCAGCTGGAGTCGCGTCTTGACTCTACGATCGGATTGCTTTCTGTTGCTATCGTCATTCTTGATGTGTTAGTCTGCAACTGCCGTCTATTACACCATTCGAACTATGGCTCTGACATCTCGGTTTCAAGCAACATCAATCACGAAGCCCGAAACACCAATCAGCAAAACCTGCAAATATCGAAAGACAGCTTGTCACTCGTCGAAACTCTGCTTGCCTCTGTTAATGAAGCGGATAACAAGGCTACTGAGACAAACGATGTATCGAAAATAAACCTCCAAACTCTCGAGTCGATCATACCCTTACTTCGGGAGAACAGTGAAGCACTGGAAGGCTTGAAGGCGGAGGTTTTGATGTCCAGTGGCATCAGCTCGTCCTTGGAGGCTGTGAATGACCAAGTTCAAGCCGTCCATCAGTCAGTCAACGTGGTCGTAGCTAATCAAAGTACCATGCTCCAGTCACAGTCCGATATCGCAACGACAATGTTCTCCCAAGACAAGAAAGTTGACAGAGCGGTTGAGCTCCTTACTCATCTGACCTCGCGACTCGAGATAAGTCCTGCGGGGCGAATGGTTCGTTATGCCATCAATTCCCTGCTTCAGATCTGTACTGTCTGTCTACTGACCACACCGCACAGGGGTGCACAATTGGTCAATGGCAGTCACGCATGATTCAGGGCCCCGACGACCTCCGAATCCTGTGCGATGCCACCCAAGCAACTCCCACACCTCAAGCTATCGACAACAACGAGAACGGCAACACCAGCTCGAGTGGTCACATGTCCCTCGGCAACCCGGTTTGCAGCTGTGTCAAATGGCGCCGAAGGAGATACCGTCAAGCACAATTCTATGGCCTGTTCGTGTTTGACCATCAAACAACCCAATATGCTCACCAGCCTCCTTGTCCCTACGCACGTGGCGTCCCAAATGAAACAAGTCGAAAGTTCGGGGTCACACTTCGTGGTCTGCGTTACATCTTGTCAAGAGCCGTGGCAATCACGGCGTGCCTAACCCATGATGGAGGGGGCTATTCCATCATCCCCAGTCTCAGTTTCCCTGTTATTGTCGATCCCAAAGTTTCGCCTCCTTTCAGAATCGTTCTCCAACTGGCTACCTGGGCCCAAACGCAGGTATTCAACGCAGAGGACATGGATTTCGCGATGAAGATGGCAATGGATAAATTAAGAAGCTTCGTGGCATCCGGCAGGTTCTCCTGTCGTTCCAAGACTTCGTGGGACGGCGATGACTTTAACCTACTAAGATGGGCCTTCAATGTAAGCTCAACAACCCATAGTCCAAGACTCCACCGGAAACCTACTAAAGTCCAATACAGTGGCTCGGCTGGACGCCTGCGGCGAGTTCGATAACAATAGCCACATGGCTGACAGCAATACATCAGCTATCACTGCTAGAAGTTGGACCCGAGTAAGCGAACCAGTCCATTTCACCACCGAATCAGTTTTCGGCATCTAATGGTTACTTAGCGATAGGTCATCTTGGGCGATAAAATATGTCAAAGACGCCATGGCCGCCGAGACCTCCCATAGCTGTGTTAAGCATTGCTCTACAGACTTGTCAACTCGTCCATACATCAGACCGGCATTTTGGTTGATTTCAGGAACACAAGAACTATATTCTTCTTTCGAGTTCCTGTTGGCCTTCGACTCCGATCCATCATTTAGAAACTGTAGTTCCCCCATCCCGACGTTGAGCTGTCACGTATCTGACTTGCTGTCCCAGGTTTCGAACTTGGCCCTCTAGCTACGGCTATAGTGGGCCGTTCATTGGTAAAATTGCAAGCAGCTCTTGAAGCTGATGCTTCGATCCTTTCCGAGCAAGTCGGGGTAATCAAGGCGTATGAGCTGACATCTAGTTGGCCGGAAGGATTACATTACTTGCTCCCTTATCTAGTCAGACACGAGGGGTCCTCTAATTCCGTGCTGAATGATATGCTGGCAACCTGCATGCAGCTGGCTGTGAAAAGTCATCGATACGCCAGTTGGGGTAAATGGAAACTCAGCAAGGAAGGAAACTGTGCTGGATGCCGCTGGTCGAGTTGCGTGGGAGTCCTTCTTGGTAGCAGCTGGCCTCTGAGCATTCCGTGGGTGCCATTTCTCGAGGGCTTGGAATTTTGTGACTGTCTGCGAGCAATGCTTGTCAGCCATCTCATTGGCAAAAGAACCTGGCTCAAGAGGTTCGCCCTGGAGAATCTATCCTGGCAGGAAGCCGAGAACCTGCAGCTTCATGACACGAAGATCTTGGACTCTCGGGTTGAAGATACAGTCAACCTCCTGACTGAACGTGGACTTTCGATTCCCACTTGGGCCCCGGACTATGTGGAATTGCATCCGGTCTATTCTCGGGTGAGGCACTCAAGCATGGATGCACTCCAAACACTCTACGACGCTGGATTCAGAGACATCGACGAGCCAATTGAGGGCTTGACCCCGATCATGAAATGTCTACCAATCGATGTAACTACCTGGAACCCGGTAATGTGGTTGTGTGCTCATGGCGCCGACCTAACCAAAACCGCGGGGGAAGGCTCGGCCTACTTCATCCATCCCTTTGCAACAGTCTCTCACTGTCTTGCCCGCAGGATAGGCGTGAAGAGCGCCGAGCTGCCATCCAATGCAAAACCGACGCCCACTCAATTGCAACTCTTGCACAATACCGCACAAACGGGCAACGATACGGATGGATGCATGTGTGTATGCTCTTCCCGTGGCTGCACTCCGTTCACTTGCCTGGTGAGCTCCCGACTCGACAAATTCCACTTCCTACGAAATCGGACGTTCTGGAGGGAAATAACGCCGTTCAACTTCTTTTGCTTGCGAAGCTGCAATGACTACCTTCAATCCGAGATCGAGCTTTACGAGAGCATTTTTGGAAATCTCGATGCCTATCTCTGTGACCTCATTCGGTGTCTCTCGATGAAGATCCTTGGACTTAGGCACAGTTGTTGCCGTGGGGATATCCACCTGCCGGGTTATACGACTTGGCCGGAATTCCTGGAAGATGTCAACGAAGTGAGGAAGGAAGACGAAGAGTTGATCGACAAGTTCGAGCAGCTCATCGCAGACCTAGAAGCAGAGTTTCGGAGCCTTGATCAGCCAACGGGCGAATTCATCACTGGAAGATGGACGGAAAGAATGCAGGCTGAATTCGAAGACTGGGCTTGTGGCGACGTAGACAGGCAGGCATGCCAAGAACTCGGTGTTGTTTTCGAACCGGTAGAGACATCGCCTTGCGGTGTCTCCTTGCGACCCCAGAGGCCTTGCTTGGATATGACCAAAGAACAGGACCGGCATTTGTTCCTCTCTCGACACATCGACGATATTTTCGACGAAAGCCAACCAAGGCCTTCCCCGGATGACTTTGGGGGAACTACATGGGAAGGTCGCACAGAAGAGGAATTGGTGCGTGATAGGTGGCGGAAAGAATTCGGGCGCACCAGAGGGATATGTGAGGGCTTAGAGGAAGGCAAGAGGACCGCGAGGTGGCGCCATATCGCACGGAATATAGAGCGCGATAGCAGAAGAATGTACTAGGCACGAGGGCGATTGATAGTCTCCAATACACAGCTGACCTGCTGCCCGCCGCGTTTGCCCCAGACGGGCGCCCGCAAGCCGCACGAGCACCGAGACGCGCCTTCATTACGGCTAGCAGCTTGGGACGCCTCCCAGCCGCCATGCCGTGCGCCTCGACAGCGTCGAGCTTCTCAACAAAAAACGCCGTCGCGGTACCACGACGTGGTGTTTGCTGACGGAAGCTCGATCAAACGACAGCAGCTGAGGTGCCGCGGCCCGTGGCTCTCCGAAGACAGGCAATACCTAGGGGCCGCGAGGCCTCTTTCTTTCCATATGGATAGTTATACTTAAGTAGATAGCGGCTCTCCTCCATCGAGCCCATACAGAGGCAGCTTGGGTGCTTGGCCTCTTCCTTCGCGGCGCCACCGACGAGCTCGCACGCACGCACGTACTCTTCTTCACCTATTCCCTTACGCACGCACGAGCCAGCGCACAGCAATGGCCGATCCCACGCCCGGCTGCCCCCCCGACAGCGGCAACCAACTCCTGGAACCGACCGGCGACCGCGTCTACGCCGCCGGCGACGCGCTCGCCATCGCGTGGCTGGGGACCGCCGACCCCGCGCCCAACGCCACCGAGGTGTGGACGTTGACGCTGGAGCAGCAGGGCGGGCAGGGTTTGACGCGGGATATCGCCGGTACGTACCTTACCTCCTTTACCTTCTTTACCTAGTTATCCTTCCTTCGAGCCTCTGCCTGTGCCTGGATTAAGGTACGGTAAGCGCTGACTAGAAACCTACGCATTGCGGTAATCAGCGAACCACACCTTCACCTTCGGCTTCGCGAACGCCACCGAGGCCTGGACGCGCTACCCGGGCGCCGCCGCGGCCGGCTGCTCCTCCTCCTCCTCCTCCTCCTCCTCCCGGACGCTGATGAACTACACGTACGCGCTGCCGCGGGACCTCGGCGCGGCGAAGTTCGCGGTGGTGGTGGCGGCGCGCAACGGGTCGCAAGACCCCGGGACGACGTCGGCGGCGTTCGCGGTCGTGGCGCCGGACGGCGGCCTCGAGGAGGAGGTCGTGCAGTGGGCCGAGCTCGGCGTCATCGTGTTCCTGGGCCTGGTGGCGGGCGCGCTGACGCTGTGGGTGGCGCGGCTGCGGAGGTGGAAGCTGAGGAGGAAGGCGCGCGGCGAGGTGGTTAATGTTAATTTGGATCTTAGGAGGTGATATGGAGGGGGGGGGGGGGGGGGGGGGATGTGATGTGATGATGGTGGAGGATGGTTTGGCGAGGTCTTCTTTGCCGTATCTTACTGTTTCGGGGGAGGCAGTTAATTACCTACGGTGCGAGTGATGTTGTTGTACTACCTACGTGTTTCGTCTAGGCTCTTGTTCATCCAAGCATTAACAGGTCGTGATTTATCCAGCTGTGGCCGGTTAAGCTGAGTTATCCCGTCCAAACCTGAACATTGATGGAGGCGGCTTTGGAGACGAAAGTGCGGTCGGCAGAACTAGTCGCGATAGAGGTAGCTTGCGACTTCTATGTTCTGATTCGAAGTTGGCTCGGCCAGTAAGTTAGAGCGATCATATTGGCCGCGTGTCTTCCTCAAGTTTCTGGCGCCTCGACAGGTGGAAAACAGATCTTGGGCCGATGTACGTGAGGAGCGGTGCAGGGCTGGTTGAAATGCAGGACCGTAAACTACCGCAAGGTCCTCATTCATCGTGGACTTACGGTATTTGGAAGAGGGGGGAAAAGAGAATCGAAGGCTTAAGGTAGCTTTCCTAGACTACTCGTAACGGTGACCCGACCAACCGAACGGCCTTTGACCCGTATTGGCAGTACTCCGTTCCGAGCCTCCGTCCTCGGACTGGTCCCGTACGGAGCTCGGAGTAGGTGTGTTAGAATAGAAGACAGACAGAGTTTTCCCCGGCATAGTGGTTGCCTGATGATGGTACAACTCCGTCCGTACGGGGACAAGGACGGGCGATCGTGAAGTTCAGAGAAGTGTCCAATTAACGAGAGAATAGACAAGAGACTAGGCTAAATGTGGTAAGCATGTCTGGAATCTCGGGCTATTAATAACCAACGACAAAGCTTGGCATCAGCCCTAAGTTAGGTAGGTACTTACCTAGAGATCAAGTCCTTAAGGTAGAGACGGACCTGGGAACTGATAACAGAGTGACACAGCCTCATCCCAACTGGCCGACTCTCGCTGAAGACTCAACGTGTCAACCACGCGACATGCCACAGCCGCCTTGCTCGCATTCTCCTAAAATGTGGAATTGCTGACCCGGCTGAAGCCTATAGCAACGCGGGCCACAGTTGATTCGCCCGTTCGGAGTCTCTGACTGTCCGCCCACCCGCCGGTGCACCACCCCTGATAGCCTCGTCAGTCTCTTCACCACTCAGTGCCATCCATGCCGAACCATGTGCGGCAGCATACGTAATGCTTCACCCCGCCCATCTATGAATCCTCCGGCTCAGCCCTCTCGACAACGAGGTCCTCGCTCTTGCCCGGCGCACCAGACGACCACACCATACCCAGGAACCCACCGGGCCGCGGAACCCAACATACTGGGTACCGCCATGGCTGTGCTGGCAACCTAACATCCTTCGAGCTGTGAAACTCGTCTAGGCTGCGGGGACGGACAAGGAGTACGGATTCTGTTTGTCCTGTCCGTCTCTGACTCTGTGCACCGCCATCCCGCCGGCAACATGCAGGACGAATGTAAGAACACGAAGATAAGGCAGGTGGTAGGTAGCCTAGGTTGAGAGTAGACTGAGATCGATTATAAGTATAGATCTCATCTCACCCCAAGTCCTGCGAGTAGTACCATCAGCATCAACATCAGTTTCAGCTTCATTACAGTACCTACCAAGAGGACAGACAACCTCACACTTTCTCTTCCACGAACAAACTCTCTTTCTCTCTCATCTACATCGAGTAACAATTTCAGATCCTATACGACGACCTCTTCGAGGCATCCACGCACCAACATGCCTTCACCGTCCGACTTCACCCCGGTTTGCAATGTCACAGTGACATCCTCGGACGACTGTACACCGGAAACATGTTGTTTAGCACAGGGGCACATGGACTACCTGCCCAACCTCGCCGCGAACGTGATCTTCATCGCGCTGTTCGGCATCTTGCTGCTCCCCAACGCCATCTTCGGCATCCGCTACAAGACGTGGTCCTTCATGGTGTGGATAACCCTGGGCCTGCTGGGCGAGGCGGTGGGCTACGCCGGCCGCGTGATGCTGTACTACGACATCTTCGACTTCAACGCCTTCGTCATCTACCTGGTGCCGCTGACCATCGCGCCCGCCTTCCTCACCGCCAGCATCTACCTGTGCCTGGCGCGCCTGGTGCACGTGCTCGACCCGGCCCTGCGCGCCACCCGCCTGCGGCCCATGACCTACACCAAGCTCTTCGTCACCTGCGACGTGGTCTCGCTGGTGCTGCAGGCGGTCGGCGGCGCCGTGGCCTCCGTCGCCGACACCCCCGACCAGTCCGACCTCGGCGTCGACATCATGATCGCCGGCCTCGCCTTCCAGGTCTTCTCCCTCGTCGTCTTCGTCCTGCTCTGCGCCGACTTCGCCTTCCGCCTGGCCCGCCGCCGCCACGCCGAGTCGCGCTGGTGCTCCGCCCTCGCCGGCAAGTCCACCAGCACCGCCTCGGGCCTCGCCGACCTCGACACGTCGTACGACTCGGCCGATACGACACCCCCAGCGACCAGCAGCAGCAGCAGTAGCGGTGACCCGTCGTTCGACGCCATCGCCGCCGGCGCCATGTTCAAGGGCTTCGTGGCGGCGCTCGCGGCGGCGGTGGCGCTGATCCTGGTGCGCAGCGTGTACCGGCTGATCGAGCTGCAGCAGGGCTTCAGCGGGCCGCTCGCCAACAACCAGACCGTCTTCATGGTGCTGGAGCCGCCCGAGATCTTCCTCGCCGTCCTGTTGCTGGTGGTCTTCCACCCCGGCTTCGCCCTCCGCGGCCTCTGGGCCATGGACGACCTCCGCGCCCGCTCCTCCTCCGCCATCGTCGCCGCCGGCGAAGGCGAAGGCGAAGGCGAGGCGCGGGAGATGACGGCTGTTGCTGCTGCTGCTGCCGCCGCCCCGCCGCCGCCCGAGGCTCGGGCGAGCTGGTTCGCGTTTGGGCGGGAGAACCGGCGCGGGACTTACTCGTCTGTTACTGCGTAGGGTGTGATTATGGGTTATATGATGTGTTTATTCTGGCAATGCGCCAGGTGGCCGGCGTTTATTAGAGCAAAGGGTAGCATGACTAGGTCACTAAGTAAATATACCATAGAACCGGCATTGGAATGCCTTGAGTGAGAGCCTGGGCTCAGGGGTCCCGGGTGGAGTATCGAATATTGTATACAATTTACTGCTGATATCACAACCAACCATGGCGTCCTATCTTCTTTGGTCTCTTTAACCTCAACGTGACACGATGTGTCTCCCACAAGAGGCGCAAAGGCGGGGCAAGAAGTGCGGGTGGCAGCACCAGCAACGTATCGACGTGTTACCGCGGCGAAGAGGACCGGAAACGACATGCTTGCTTGCTTACTGCCGGTGCCTGAGTACTTCTCTACCTCCTGCGCATGAACACTCACCATCCAGTGCAGTGCAAAAGAGACCTCTTACCCACGCCCTCCACAACCACCAACAAACCTCCTCGAACCCGGCCTCAATCACCGGCAGGACCAGTCCCGTAGACCTACCTACCTACCTTAGACTGGACCTCCCCCCCCCCCCCCCCCCCCCCCCAACACATCTTCGCAGTCGGGAGGCTCGGGCTGATGTCGCCCCCCGAGGAGGTATGCCGAAGCCGCGAGGCATACATATGTAAGTCTTCGGACACATCACACATCCGCGGACTTTTATGCCCGGTAAGTGTACCTACCTACTTACCCACCTAGGTACACACGAGGGCTGTGCAGCCTACCGAAGGGAAAGCTGATACGAGCGCTAACCTACTTACCTAAATACGCAGGGGGTACCGTACATACGGGATGATACGAGGAAAACGAGATTCCCGACACGAAGGCGTCTGTCTCTCTGTCTGTCTGTCTTCTCCTATTTCCTCCCACGGCCCCCCCGTCGCACATCGGGCCGGTTACGCACATATTCACGGCCGGGAGTCGAGCATCCGTACTCCTTGCACAACTGTCTTCACTCTCGCGTCCCAGTCAGAGCATCCATTCATTCACAATTACGAATACTCAGAGGAATCATCTACAGCGTTCAACAGGGTATCATCATTTCCGACATACATGCATACGCGCGCGTAAACTCCGCTGCATACAACCAACCAGCCAACCACTCCCTAACCATGTAACTACTGCGCGTGCGCCCTCGCTTCCCGGACCTAACCTATCGCCGCGGGCATCCCCCGTCCCTCCCTCGCTCCCTCCCTTTTCTCACGGCTTGAACTCCTCCTTCAAGACCCCGAAGCCCAGCCTGGGCTGGTACTGGGCGACCTCGTCGGCGCCGAAGTCCCAGACGGTGTAGAACTCGCGCAGCATGGGGGTGCCGAAGAGGAAGAAGCCGTTGGTCTCGCCGGCGTCGAAGGGGGGCCAGCAGGCGTCGGCGCGGTCGGCGAAGCCGGGGCGCGCGAGCTGGGAGCCCGTCATGGTGACGGTGCTGGCGGCGGCGGCCTCGTCGCTCTCGCCGAACGCGAACGCCACCGACCACGAGTCGTCGAACTCGCTGCACAGCGGGATGTGGTCGCCCGCGGCGATGGCGCTGTAGTTCATCCCGATGGACCGGTAGATGGCCTCCACCATCAGCGGCGGCACGCTGATGGTGCCGGAGCCCGTGTCGAAGACGCCCCACGACCCCGACTGGTACAGCGGGGTGGTCGTGGCCTCGCCGCCGTCGTCGCCCTCGAAGCTGCCCGTCACCGTGCGCAGCGTCGCGCGCCACACCTGGTGCTCGTTGTCGAGCTTCTGCAGCGGCGTGACCCAGGTCAGGTCGCCGTCGACGTACTTGGCCTCCTCGGAGCCGCCGAAGGTGAGGACGCCGGCGCCGGGGCCGTCGCCGGTGTTGTTGAACTCGGTGCCGTAGTAGATGGCGAAGCGGGGCTGGTCCAGCTCGCCGGCCTGCAGCATGGTCTCGACCATGGTCTCGGCGCCGGCGTCGGCGATGGTGCTGAAGGCCAGGCCTAGCAGCCCGTCGGCCGGAATCCAGGCCCAGCTGCTCTCGTTGGCGAGCAGGAAGGTCTGGTTCCAGGTGGCGCCGTCGAGCCCGAAGGTGTCGGCCGCGCCCGACCCCGACGTCACGCCGCCCAGGTAGGTGATCTCGGCGTAGGTGCCGAGCTCGGACGAGGTCGAGGACGCGTCCAGCGAGTAGCCGGACCGCGGCCACCCGCTGTAGTTGGCGCACTCGTCGGAGCACTCGCTGTCGACCAGCCACGTCGTCGCGCTGCCCGTGTCGAAGAGCAGCGTGTGTGGCTGGAGAGGGGTGCCGACTTCAACGTCGACGATGGCCTGGTGCGGGTGTTAGTTCAATCCCCCGCCCCTGTCCTATTCGGGTGGGCGATGCTCACATAGGTGTTGCGGAAGGTGATGGGCAGATCAAAGACTCTTGCGGTAGCGACTGAGGCGAGCGCCAGGGCGCTGGCGGGTGAACGAATGTCGAAGAGCATGTTGGAACGAATGGACGGTGAACCGGACGATGGTGTGTGTGCCTGGGTTACCTGGGGCTAGGTGATGTGATGATGGTGCCTTCGGTATCCGCGGGCGCGTGGCTACTTATATATCTCGCACCGAGTATCCCCCCATCTCGTGATGTTCTCTGGGCGCAGGCAAGTGAATACGAGTTCGGCATGATGGTCGGTGGGGAGGCTCGGTAATTGCCGAGGCGGTGCAGCGCTCGACTGGCTTGACGGGCTTGACTGGGCGGGAGAATGGCGGCCGGCGATTCGGGACGTCGGTCGCGGCACGATACCTATCCACTATAACAGCACTTCATTTGGTTCGTGGATGGGCGATGCGGTGGCGCTGGTCAATCGGCGACACACCGTCGGCCCCAGAGTTCTGTCTTCGGAAGCTCTCCCGAGCTGGGATGGGGTTTTGAGCGATCTGGCCCGAGCCTGGCAAGCCCCCCGTACGATCGCATAATTCTCTACCTACCTGGTACACGGGGTCTCGGGCGACCCCTGTTTCGAATCCGGGCTACCTTTCAAGTTTCTGGCCCTTTCTTCCCAGACTTCAGAACCAGGGGCGGCTTGGCGATGGCAACGATGCCGTTAAGGTACCTTAGGTACAGGTAGGTCTCGTCAGTGCATCAGTGAGGTACGATACGCGAGTGCTCGCCAGTGCCTCGGGAGATAAGGAACTTAAGAAGGTACCTAGGTACGCAGGAACGGACTCGACTTGAGATCGATACAGCGGATAAGATAGGCCAGAATGGAAGCTCTGACGGTAGGCAGGTGCGTACTGATGTATTCATCGCCTGGAGTTTCCTGGGACGATTGCATACCCAGAGTGCACCTTCACTGTTCGCTTCCCCAGAATCAACAGATCTACTTAGTACCTAGGTATCCATGATACTGGCCGTCGTCCTCATCTTCGAGGTCCTGGAGAACATCCGACCCGGCTTCTCCGTCCATCGACATTCACTTCCAACATACCTAGAGCGGCATCATAACGTTCGTTGCTCGACTTCGTCCCCGTCAACATGTCTTCCCAACTCAAGCTTCCGATTCAACCAGCCAAACCAGGAGTCTTCAAACGATTCGCGGCCATGCCCCCTGAAATTCGGCATCTCGTTTGGGAATTCGCTGCCGAGGAGGCGCCCCGTCCAGCCCGTAACCTATTCATTGTGTCTGCCGACCCTGAGGGCAACAGCTGCTTGAAGGTCAGGCACCCACGGTCCCGAGTACAGATCTTGGCCCAAGTGAATGGCGAGGCTAGGGATTGCTTGCATCCTGCCTACCGAAATCGAAGAAGACATGGAGGAATCCACCGATTCCCAAACCCGAGACAACCACGCCACCAGAGAGACGCCCTCTGGGATTCAGAGGCATGGGCCTAGTTCGCCCCGGAGCAAGACGAGATATATTTCGACAGCAGCGTGGTGTCCCACGGAGGCGTGTCTCTAGTTGGAGGCGAGGACCTGAACAGGTTGGAAACTCTCGTTGGCTACCTGCGCAACCTGGTTTTCCCACTCGAGTTTGCTTGGCCAGTCGAAGAAACAGGGCACCTCCCAGAATTGAAAGGTCTAGCCATCGTCACGAATACCTTCAATGTTCCGCACCCGGATCGAGCCATAGTCGAGGCGCGCACGGGCTTACGCCTGCCTTTGACTGTCGCGATCGAAAACCATGAGCTAGATGCCTTATTTCCACCGCCGAGCATTCATGGGTTTTGGGACGTCGTGGTAGCGGCGCATTCCACTTGCTCCTTCATAGTCTACGTGCCGTTTGGGCCTCGTAACCGGGACGAGGAAATGATTGACCGGCTGGAATTCGCCGATCCAGCCATACCTATGGCGAAAGCGCAACGGTGGTGGGGTTTGTACAAGTCCAGACTGGGAGATCGGTTGGTCTACAGAAAGTCTAAAACCCCGAAAGGTGCCGAGGGCTTGCATCTGCCTGATGTTGCACCAGCTTTCGACCAGGCTGGGAATGTCAACAACCGTGAACACCCATGGTTCAGCAAGCACTCTCCCCCGAAACTCTACCGAGTCATCGTAATTGAATAGGAGGAAACCCGCGTGCTGGGGTGGATCGCCAACTGCTTGGTATGATCAGCGTATCGGGACAGTAAACAGTTGGAGCCACCTGACCGAAGAAATATCGAAGATTCTGAATAGCGAGCTCGAAGCTACTAACTAGAATACAATACAAGCGCCATCCCTTCATCCATTTCCTGCTATCCTTCCCACCTGTGACTCCGCACCCCGATTGACACGGCAAGCTAAGGTTACACGACGGGACGACCGCATAACCTGGGTAGACTTGTTCGAACCGCACGTCCGAAGCAGGCGGTCTACAAACCAGTCGAGATCCCAGGCGGCGGAGCCAAGTGTAGGTGCCCCGGCACACGAACTACCAACATGCCCTCGAATGACTGACGCCTCGAAGCGCCCATCCGGCGGGACGCATTCGCTCGCACGAAGTACTCCCCGCCATCGCGACCGTCGTGCTCTCCCCGGCCTCGGGGCACACTGATCCCACCTACTCCGTCCGAAGTGCCCCGCCGGTGTGAGGGTAGGTATCGCACATGAAGGTCCAATGGGTGGGCGCAGGCCCCCGAAGAGTAGATAAAGGGGGGGTTGGTGTTGGCACATTACCGGCTGACCTCGGTCTGGTCCCGATGCCGCGGTGCGCCAACTACAGCGCCACCAAGGCCGCTTGCACTCCTTGATGTCGTCCATCCGCGCTCAGCTCGGCCACGATGAGCAGGTAGAGCAACCACAGAAAGGTCATCGAGGTCATCCCGCCAGCCGTGAAAACAGAGCTGCGTGAGCTCCAAGAGGACTTGCGGGTCAGGTCTGCTCACTTGGATGTCTAGCGATGTATACAACCAGGAACGACCCCGTGACGGGGCCCGGCCTTCGGCCTCGAGGACCGTCGGCTTCGCGGCGTACGCCCTCGGATAGACCTGGGTACCCGAGGGCCTCATGACGGCTAACCCAGAGGAGACACATGGGATGAGTTGTGGGTGAGCCTACTACCGGTAGTAGCCCCGTGGTGGTGATGCTTGACGTGCTGCGCGCACTTAGCGATCCAGCAACCGTTCGTGGAGGTCTTCCACGACCGCGCGGTCCTGCCATGATGAGCTCGGCCTGCGCGGGGTAGTCGGTGACGAGCCGTGAGGACTTTGGAGTGATGACGCGAGTTCTTCAGCTGGGCCTTCCGCGCTGACTGACTTGATGGGATGGTGGACTTTCCGCCCGCCAGTCGGCGTGCGCGCTGGTGGAGGCAGCGGGCGAGCTCGCTGTGCTATGACTGCGGTGCTGGCGTTGAGTCTGCTGGAGTGGCTGGATGGGGTGGTCGTCTACCTGGTCCTGGGCGTCCAAGTGGCACCGGTTGGTGTTGACTGTCTCGCCCTCTAGGTTTAGGTGGTGGAGCATGATCAGGACGCAGACCCTTGGGAGCACGGTACGGGAGTGGGCGGTCTTGTCTCTTGTGACGCTCTCGTGACGTTGTCTCGGTGTCCTCCACTGTCTTGCTTCTGACGGAAGACGAGCCACCAGCACGATGAGAACCTGTGGCTCCGGGAGTTTGTCACGCGTCATGGGTCCTGTCGGCGGCACTGAGTCACCGCCGCTGGGGAAAGGTGTAATCATCAAGTAAAGACATCGTGAGAAGAGCCATTGCTGTTCAGCGAGTTGAGATAGATACAGGTTGGATTCAGTGCTTGAATAACGAGTGGAGCTGTACTGCTATGTACATTCAAGCGGCCGCCTATGAAGAGTCAGATGTGGTCAAGGCTTGTTGCTGTCGAAAGGGGCTCAGTTCATCTTGCAATGGTCCCGTTCGTCTTTAGGAACAAAACCCCCTGACCATCGAGGCCACTCCGCGTAATATTCCACAATATCGCTCGTCTTGCCCCTGTAGCGAAACTCGCAGGATCCCCGTTGGCCGACAACATCCTCAACATCAACACCAGTCCGAGTAGCCGCGTGCAACCTTCGATACGCAAACCGACGTTGTTCTGAACAAGCAAAGACATCCTTAAACTTCAACCCGCAGGTTTCAAGAGCGCCCTTCCAGGTGTTCAGGACTCCGAAGTACACAGCCAATTCATGCAGTGTCCACCAATCCGCCCACAGCTCGCCACCATGTCTGACAATATGAACATCTGCGCCAGCTGATATCAACAGTCGCGGGAGTGACCCATCACTCCTACTTTCATATGTGCCAATTTCGGCCATCATCTGCATTACACGACATAGCAGATCCACTCCAAGCTCATTAGTCTTCCCGGGGTCCCCACCTGTGTCAAGATAGAGGGAGAGGATAAATGTGTCTTTGTCCGTATCTCCAGTGAACGAGAGCTCTGGAGCCAAATCGAACCCATATTCGCGGAGAAGGTACATCATTTCTCTGTATCGTGAGTAGTCCATGGCCAGACCAGCTTTCAGACAGAGTTCACGAACTAGAACCAAAAGCCAGGCGGCACATCCCTCAAACTCGATATACGGAACACCGTTTACTATCTCGACATCGTATTTTAGTAGTGCGAACATCTTGCGGGCTCTTTTCAAGTCATATCCAGGGAGATGCAGATATATGCATGCAGCACAAAATACAACACGTCCTGGGTGTAACTGATCCACGAATGTGGCTGGATCGGCATTCTGAAGAAGGAAGCGCCAAATTTCCGTAGCTTGGTGAGTGAGTACGATCTGGGAAAAGCGATCAGCGGACCATCCAAACATTACGAAATTGGTGACCTACCTCGAAGAGGTTCCAGCCATTTGTATGTACGTCGCGGGGTGTTAAGACTCGTTGATCCAACAACTGGCGGAAACTCAGTAAATCATCGTTTTGGAAGACTTCTTCGTGCTCTTTGAAGTCTACAACACGAAGCGGCATGATGCTTGGACAAATAGCGTAGAAGCCGTAGACATCTGGACCCGAAGAGTACGAAAGGGACACCGCGTGCGGGAGAATCCAGGGTGCCGGTATGACTGTGACTTGAAGACGAAAGTAGACCGAACCGTGGTGGTCTAATGTGTGACGGAATCGATACGTGCAGCCGGTAACGAAGAGATTGCCAAATTTTGTTTTCATCCATTTCTCAAAGCGGAATAGTTCTGCTTCGCGAGAGGCTTTCTGACGGCCTGGTTCGTATAAGGTGACGCGCGTGTTCCGGAAAGGCTCTTCAGAACCTCCGATTCGAGAATGTGGCGTATCGGAACAAGGGATGGCATGATTGGTCTCGAGATTCGCAGGGCTAGACTCGAAGATTCCAGACTCATGTGAGTATCGTGAGACGTCCAGAGCTGTACGCTCTATCACGTCTTTCATGCCCTCTATCTGTTGAGCCAATGGCCCGAGCTGGTTCTGCAACTCGGCACGCAGTACGCGTCCGAGAATATCTGTGTTCTCAACTGCGGATGACCGCCTGGAAGACGTAATCATGCGCCGGGTGCGCCAATTCTCGGTGGCAATGGTCGTCCGCATCGAGGCGAAACCAGAATGGATCTCCCGATGTTGGGCCGGGAGCATGCGTTCCAGTCTGTGCAGTGAATTGGCAGACTGTTCTTGAAGGGCCATTGTGCTGCCAGCCCTGCCTGTAAGAGCCAGCAGCCTCTCATTCGCCTGTTCCAGGCCATTTTCGACGCGACTGGCGGGGCAGTCACCTCGACCGAGATGTTCTTGAAGGGTTTGAATCGAGATGTGGATTGCTTTCTGGCTTTCGAGGGATTCCTGGTAACGAGTGAGGAGGGTCTTCTGGTGTGCCTCCTGTTGCTTGGAGAAATCGCGATGCTCTGATGACAGGGCGTCGATACGGTCGCGGACAGACTCGGTATCATGTCTTCGAGTAGAGTTATCAATTCTAGACAACTCAGCTTCTGAATCATTCATGGCAGCTGTATTTCTACCTTTCTATAATGTTCAATGTCAGGAGGGTGGCGCTTTTCCTCTGCTCTAATCGGCGTAGGATATCTGCAACGGCGTTCTTTACGGAGAGGAAGCCAAGCTTCTTCGCCAAAGATAGTGTATTACCGGTCGGTAATAGTTCATGAAGAGCGTCAATGTCGGCTGAGAATCGCTGCGATATATCAACTATGGAGTCGATGATCTGTTGATACTGAAGAGCCTTGCTCGGGGATTGTTGGAGGATCGTGGCCCATATCTGCAGGTTCTTCATAAGGTTCTTGGCCTCTTCCAACTCTACTACAAGTAAGCAACTGATTTCGCAACTTTCAAGGATGATTAATTGCGGTACCTTCTTGTAGTCTCAGCACATCCTTCTTCGCGTGTCGCAAAGAGGCGATGGCGCTTCCGAGTTTGCTCACTGTCTTGACGGAGACATCTAGCAGCTGTATGGTGCTGGCAAGAGCACCGACGATTGTGATCGGGTCCATGCCAGCCTGAGGTCTCTCTAGGACGCAGCGTCGGCTTTCGCTGGTACCGTGTATGCCCGATCTCCTCTAGTCGTTAAAGAGGACAAGACAGGTGTAGGAAGAGAAGAGTCAAGGCTGCCGCCATGGTGGAGGGGCAGACAGGATGGATGTATAAGCCGCACAGCCCCGCACTGCAACGCTGAGTGCTCGAAGGCTCATTCTAGCTGGTGAGGCATGATTGGTGCATCTGGACGCGCTGACCATCATGGACGGCCCCGAGCCTGCATGCCGGCTGGACAGCCTCCACCCAGGTTTCTTGATGCAATGGGAGAAAAGCCATTCGGGGGATTTCGGGATAGACCGGATTCATCCAGGTAATTGCTCGAGGCATACTGCTCTATAGCCCGCGTGGAATGCGAGGCTGACTCGAGTCGAGAGGCTGCCTTGGTGTCAAATAACACCTCACGGCCAAATGATGGACATATAGCTTAATAGTCAGTGAGACTAGTCGGGTAAAGTCGCGAGCATTATTTGCCCTCGCGAGGACACTGCAGGTGATTAGTAGACTCCAAATGACCGACGCGGAGGTGTTTCGAGGCTGTCGTAACATCACTTGCTTAGTCATGCACTCGTGGCTGGACCTTAATAGATTATCGGTTCGGCCATTGGATTCACTATTCCGCACCGTCACATCTGAACTATTTCAAAGATCAGCTCTGGCATCCTCACCCGCCCAAGCGCGTCGGATCAGTTCCCGAATGGGTGCTCGTTCAATGAACCTGGGGTTCCAGTAGGGGTTGCTGACAGCAATATCGGCCGCCTTGTTGATATCCTCCTCCTTCATGCCGAGGGCCTTAAGGCCCCTCTCCACCTTCAGCTTCTGCAGAAGGACATTCAGGCCCTTGGTAGCATCGCCGTCGCTGTCGGGCAGCGCGGCAGCGAGCGCATTCATGGCGCCGGGGACCTTGGGGGCGTTGTAGGAGAGCGCGTGGGGCAACACGATGGTGTGCGTCTCGGCGTGCGGCAGGTTGAAACTGCCGCCGAGGGTGTGGCACAGCTTGTGGTGGATGGACATACCGACGCTGCCGAGGCAGGTGCCGCAGAGCCAGGCACCGTAGAGGGCGGACGAGCGAGCTTCCTTCGATGCTGGGTCCGAGACCAGCGTCGGTAGTGCGTTCGCCAGCGCCTTCACCCCCTCCTGGGCCAGCACGTTGATCACCGGGTTCGTGTTCCGCGCGTACAACGCCTCCACTGCGTGCGCGATCGCGTTGATTCCGCTCGTCGCGCTCATGCCGGCAGGCAGGCTCATCGTCAGGTCCACGTCGTAGACCACGGTGCCGGGCAGTATCTTGGGATCCGATCTCGTCGTCTTCCTGCCTTCATCCGTCTCGCCCAGGATGGGAGTCACCTCGCTTCCCGCGTACGTTGTCGGAACCGTCAGGTGATAGATGCCTGTCCGGATACTCAGGGCCTTTCCAAGGCCGACAGTACTTCCTCCTCCGATCGAGATGATGCAGTCGGCACCAGTGGCTTTGAGTTGTTCGAGAGCCTTCTCCGTCACGACCACCGGCGTGTGCATAGTGGCTTCGGTGAAGATGCCGGCCACCGTATCTCCAAGGATGCCTTTCAAAAGGTTGATATGGTCGACTTGCTGGGGCGTACTGAGTAAGAACGGCTTCGATACTTTGACTCGCGACAATTCCTCCGGGATCTTCTTGATTGTGCCACTGCCGAATACAATCCGGGCAGGGCTGGAGTTATATTCGAATCCCTCCATCTTGTTGCTGCGGTCTGTAGATGAAGAGCAAGGGAGTTATACCGACAGTGACCTGAAGCTACCCTCTCGTAACGCAGCTCGTCCTTCACGTAGATTCACCAGCAACGAATATGCAATGGGGATGGTTCCGGAGTTGATACTGATGGGCAAGGGAAGTCAGGGTGTATCGATATCGTGAGGTTCGACTGAGATACCTGATCCTTTTATGGACGCAAGAAGCCCTTTAATGAACATGCTACCTCCATCTGATCTGGAACCTCAATTGCCGGTGCGGATGACACAAGGCAATCGGAACAAGTCTCAACGGCATCTTCTGGGCGCATCGTTCCCCGCAGGAGGAGCATAGAACGGGTCGTCGGAGCTCCACCATTGGATCTCGGTATGAACTGGGACTGCCCCGGTGGTCGGCCAGAGCTAGAAACCTACCTTACCCATGATCACAGGGAAGACGATATCCGTGGGAAGGTTCATCAGTGTTGTCTTGGCTTCGCATAACTTTCTTGTAAAGGTTGATAAGGTGAAAATATCCAGTCGAGCACCCGGGTAGATTCCGTGTTGCGAAAGTCAAGGTCAATGGCAAAGGGATTCGCTTTGGCTTAGTACCACACTGGAATACCCCACTGGAATTATGTCGCACCAGACGACACTCAGCACTGCAAAGGGCCTCCGGTAAGACAATTGTCATCAGTGTGGGGTGAGAGTGTGAGAGGGCGAAACCTGAGACGGAGCGGTACAGTAGGAGGGGTCGTTGTCGCTCAAGAGTCAAAGCTAAGCGCCCGACCCTACCAGGTAGGTAAGGTAGCTTGGAGACGTGTGATCCGTGCACTCCCCCAGATCACCGGATTCGACGCACGGCCACGGGACGAGGGGACGAGGTGACGGCTGAGGGTGGGGTGCGGCAACGGCATCGCCGGGGCAACAGGTTTGCATTGCGGTAAACAAGCCCGACTTTTGATATCCCTGTCAGTCAGACCCCTGCCCATACCCCTTGCCAATACCTCCCACCGCCTTACGGATACGCAATTTGCATTCTTCTACCAACACATCTGAGTTCAACCTTCCTCCAAGTTTGAATTGCCTTCTCTGTACATTTTGTCCTGTTTCCTTGCCGTGTCAAGGCATTGGTAGCTGGCTTCGCGAACACGCACACACCCTCCACACCGCCAACTAACCGACCCAGCATCGAACTCTCGACACCGAGGCAGGATGCCTGCCGCAACAGAGCCACCGGCAGTGGCCCTGTCATGTACGTGCGCCTCTGCCCTGGAATGCCTCGGGATGCTGACTCGGTCCAACAGTCGCCAACAACTTCTGGGGCAAAGATGACGCCGGCGTGGGACCATTGCTCGATCGCATGGCCTCCGCGAAGCAGACTAGCGATGAACTCCGATCCTTCTACAGCGGTACGTCCAGCTAAGCCTGTACTTGCATCAATACGCTGATTGAGTTTGTAGCACGCGCATCCATCGAGGACGACTACGCCCGAAAATTGATGTCCCTTTCCCGGAAATCCCTAGGATCACACGAGATGGGTACCCTGAAAACATCACTAGATACTGTCCGAGGCGAGGTGGAGTCCATGGCCAAGCAGCACAACGGCATAGCCTCCCAAATGAAGTCCGAACTCGAGGAACCTTTAGCCGCTTTCGCTGGAGGAATGAAAGAGCGACGCAAGATCATCCAGCATACGGTGGAGAAGCTCTTGAAAGTCAAAATACAGCAGACCCAGCAAGTCAACAAGGTCCGTCGAACTTTCGTCCACAATGGCTGCAACAGATTCTAACATGTCAATGTTGCCAGACTCGCGACCGCTACGAGCAGGAATGCCTGAAGATCAAAGGATACCTGGCACAGGGACACATGGTTATGGGCCAAGAAGAACGCAAGAACAAGGCAAAGCTAGAGAAGACACAGATCAGCTTGGCAACTACGAATACCGAGTATGAGAATGCTGTCAAGGCTCTCGAAGACACCACCTCCAGATGGAACCGCGAGTGGAAGGCCGCTGCCGACAAGTTTCAAGACCTGGAAGAGGAGAGACTGGACTTCAGCAAGAGCAGCTTGTGGACGTTCGCCAACATTGCTTCGACGGTATGTGTGAGCGACGACGCATCTTGTGAGAAGATCCGACTTTCTCTCGAGAAGATGGATGTCGAGAAGGACATCGTCCACTTCATCAGCGAGAAGGGCACCGGCCAGGAGATCCCGGATCCACCCAAGTACATCAACTTCTGTCGAGGGGATGTGGATGACCGACAATCCGAAGTGTCTGCCGAGGACGACAATTACTGTGTCGCCCAATTTCCACGCAGCATAAACCCAGCTTTCCGTTCATCATCCCCTCAACCTTCGACGTACGAATCACACCACGACCCGAACTCCGCCTTGGCTCGGGACCTAGCCCAACAGGATCCCCCGGCGCCAACAAGCAGAGAGCCGCAACAGATTTCGAGTAGAGAATCGGTTGCCGCGCTTCAGAAGGGACCAGCTGCGGTTATGTCTCCAGCGGAACGACGACGGGGCAGTATAGCGCAGCACCCTTTCACCGGATCACAGTCGCAGTACGGCGGACAGCAATATGCTATGCAGCAGCGGGTTGCCCAGCCTCAGCGTATGGGACAGCCGCGACCGCCACAGCAGATGGAGCCGCAGCAATTGGAGCAGCCGCAGCAACAGCAGCAGCCGCAACAGTACGATGCCTCCGATTTCGCGGCGGTGCCGCACGACCCTTACCCCAAGGACGGTATGACGATGCTTTGCCGCACGGACGGCATGAACTCAGCGACGAGCTCGAACCTGTCGCCGCGTCCTTCGAGCCGCGAAGAAGGCAGCGACGAGTACTCGGCGCCGACGTCGTTCACTAGTGAGGAGCCTCCTAGTGGCAAAGCTTCTCCGACCAAGCAGGACCCAGCGGCGGCAGCGGCGGCAGCAGCGGCGGCGAGGGAGCAGGACAAGCGCGTTCTTAAGAAGAGGAGCGGCTTTTTCCAGAACCGCAGCCCGTTCCGCCGCAAGAGCACCAAGGACCTGACGGCGCCGGCGAACCGCAACACCTGGGGCCCGGTGACGTCGCAGGCGGCGACGGGCTCGCGCCGCCCGCAGACCTACCAGCCCGAGCCGCAGAACATGCTGGCGGACCGCACCGTCAGCCCGGAGCCCATCGAAGCGAACGCCAGCCTGGCCCTGAACGTGGGGCAGAACGTGTTCCCGGTGGCGAACACGGACCGGCGCAGCAAGGCCATCGACGCCGGTGGGGGCGGCGCCGGCGGCGGCGCGCAGGAAGAGCAGGATCCGATCGCGATGGCGCTGGCGGAGCTGAAGGGCGTGGCCGGCAACAAGGCGCCCGCGGGCCGCATCTCGGCGGACCACTACCACGGGATCGCGACGCCGGTGCCGGACAAGGCGGCGGGCGGCGGCGGCGGGGGGGCCGACCCTCGGGCCAACAACCTGTTCTCGCGCTCGGTGCCGGCGCCCCGCGCCAACGGCGACCTCGCCGCCGCCGCCGGCCTGCGCGGCACCCCGCCGCCCTCGTACGACAACACGCCCGTGCAGCGGCTGGGCGTGCCGCCGCCGGCGGTCACCTCGCGCGCCATGCAGGAGGCCAGCCGCAAGTACACGGAGCAGACGCGGGAGATGTTCAGCCGGCCGGCGCGCGCCGAGACGTACGGGGCCCCCGCGTCCTCGTCCTCGCGTCCCGGGACCCGCGGCGGCGGCGGCGAGATGCCGCGCGCCACGTCTCCGGCCCCGCCGCGCAGCATCTCCCCGGGCCGCCCCGGCACGCGGGACTCGCGCATGTCGCACCGCTCGGCGTCGCCGAACCCGTACGCCGCCGGCGGCGGCGGCGGCAGACGCGAGGTCTCCCCCAACCCCTACGGCAGCGGCTCGCCGAACCCGTACGCCCCCCGCCGCGGCGATACCGCGTACTACGCGCGCCACGCGTCGCCTAGCGGTCGGCCTGGCGCGGCGTCCCCGGCCAGTTATCGCAGTGCTGACTATGATCGGCCGGCGAGTAGAGGCGATATGGCTATGCAGCTGGCGGGCCCTGGCGCTGGGGAGGGCTCGATCTATGGTGGCTCGGCGCGTGGGCGTGGTGGACGGCCTGGGACTGCGATGAGTGGGTATGAGGGACGCACTAGGAGTAAGAGCGTCGCCGACCCGAGTCGGCAGTATACGAGGGATGGACGGGCGATCTTGCACTACGGTACGTGACCAGGTTTTTTTCTTCTTTTTCTTGTTGTGTGAGATGATGGCGATGGCGATGCTAACGATGTACAACAGCTCGCGCCCTGTACATGTACCAAGCGGCGATTCCAGAGGAGCTCGGGTTCGCCAAGGGCGACGTCCTCGCCATCCTCCGCCACCAGGACGACGGCTGGTGGGAGGCCGAGATCCACGCCGGGAATGGCGCGGGTCGCTCTGGGCTGGTGCCTAGTAATTACTTGCAGCCGTGTTAATCCGCACATACATACCCCGGGAAGAGAGATAAGGTGGTGGTGGTGTCATGCATGGATGAGGAATGTTCTTACGAAGTTCTTTGACGACGTTGTTTGCTTTGCTATGTTGATACGCCCCGCGCCATGAGTTGCATATAAGGAGGGAAAGGGACGACTTGCATGTTTGGCCTTTTCAAGGGGGGTTGGCTTTGTGGCTCTTGCGATCTGGAAGCGAGCGCTTGTGCAGCTGGGCTTGTACACCTACTGGCTGATTCATACCCCCATTGACGGGAGAGGTCAAAGGGGAATACCTACCTGAGGCGTTTGCAGGAAATTGCATTTGAGACATAGAAATGGTCATGTCTTTTCAATACCCTACCTACTAGATAATTGACCAAAATTCCCTGAGAATATGCTTCAGTGATCTGACCCCAAGAACTGTATCAGTGACGATGGACGACGAGTTTCCAGTGGAAGACGGCTGGGCGTCGTGTTCGGTGGTGCACTCGCGACAGCGCACGGCCGAGACGGATCAGGCCGGCGGCGGCACCACTGGCTGCGGCGCATCGGCTGCCAAGACCTCCGTTCATGATGACATAGCAGCAGCTTCCACTTCCGTCCCAGAGCCATCGCCCGTGGAAGTCAACAACGACAGGAACACCGTCGACTCTTACACCCCATCCTCAGATCGAGGGGGAAGGTTCTTAATATTTCCCGGCCACGCCAGTGCGTCCCCCTCATACAAGTCCCCAGCCCCTGAGCAGTCCCGAGCTGCGGCGCCGAACGGCGCATCTGCTCCGGCGAGAATGGTGAGTTCTGTCCGTTCCCTGGTGCTCTACGCATCGTCCCACCTTGAGTCCAGGCTGATGATGCCTCGCAGGAATACGTGAAGGCGCCCTACCGGGCCGCCACGTCGCCCACGGCCAAGAGAACGTATCTGAGCACATTCCTGCTCTTCGTCGCGTCCACGGTCCTGCTGGGCATAGCGGCCGTGGCGTACCCGGTCTTCTACTACAACTATGTGCCCAAGAAGGTCATTTCCGTGCCCGTGCACTTGCAGTACAAGTGAGTCTTCCCCCGCTGCTGGAACCGCATCTCATCTCTACTGTCTGGCCGTGAAAAGTCTGCTGCCGAAGATCTTGGCATGTGGGAGCAAGACCTGCGCTGTGCTAACCCACGATTAAAGCGTCGGTCTCAACCCCTATGCCATCGTGACCCTGGCCTCGGACCTGATGACGGAGCAAGCCTACGACGTTACCGTGGACCTCACGCTCCCGCGCTCGCCTGCGAACCTGGGCCGGGGGAACTTCATGATCGCCCTGTACGCGCTGAAATCGACGCCCGAGGACCCGGCGCTGTTCCCCTCCCTCCCGTCCTCCTCCACCTCCTTCCCGGACAACTTCATCACGGGCAACAGCAACGGCGGCAGCAGCGACCCGTACTCGCACGTGACGCACGCCAACACGATCTTCGCGTCGCGCCGCCCGGTGCTGCTGCCCTACGCCGACCCGCTGGTGTCGACGGCGCACCGCCTGCTGTGGCTGCTCTGGCACGTGCTGTCGCCGTCGGGCTCGGCGCGCGCGCAGACCGAGGCGCTGCAGGTGGCCATGGGGGCGCTGGCCGTGGGCGCGGCGCCGCCGCGCGCCCTGCTGCTCGACGTCCAGGCCGGCCAGGACCTGCAGGTGTACGCGTGCCGGGTGCGGCTGGTGGCGCGCCTCGACGGCCTGCGCTGGCTCATGTACCACCACCGCGTGCTGGCGTTCGCCGGCGGCACCCTCGCCTTCTGGGCCGTCGAGATGGCCGCCCTGGCGTTCGCGTGGGCGGTCCTGGCCTGCTGCTTCCGCGCGCCGGCCAAGTCGCGGAAGCCGAAGACCATCAAGCAGGAGGGCGAGGAGGAGAGCGATCCCGACCGGCTGAAGATGCGCGTGGACCAGGCTGGGCTCAGGAGACTCACCGACGGCGGTGCGGACTTGGATGGCAGCGTGAAGCAGGAGGAGGAGGACGACGAGGATGACGAGGAATACGATGATGCGGAACTCGAGGATGTCAGCGTCAAGAAGGAGGAGAGCACCGAGCACGAGACTTTGGTCAATGTTCCGCGTGCCCGCCACGCGGCCGCCGACGCGGACGACGAGGAGGAGATTGCCGAGGATGGCTGGAAGGAGACGGCGTCGGGGTCGAGTTATCACGATACGAAGGGGGGTCTGCTTAGGAGGCGGTCGTCCAAGGGTGGGAAGATTTGATAACTGCAGGGTTGCGGGCTGCTGTGATGAAGTTTGTGTGGTTGGAACTGGTATCTATCTACCTAAGGTACCTTGATTGTGTCTGCTGTCGTCGCCCTCTATGAATACATAGCACTAGGAGGCGGCACTTCTCCTGGCTTCATCCGTTGTCGTGATGGTGGACTGTATCTATCTGTACATGAAACTAGGTATCTTGGTGTTCTAGCCAGACAACAACATTCTACCCAACGGGACGGAGTTGTGTGAGTCGGTCTACCTTAACCCATAGCTGCCTGTACTATTGACCATTGTGCATTCTGAGAAGTCCTTGAGCAGCGTCCCATGATATCAAGTCTCCTAACAGTGAGAAGCTACAAGTCGCAGAAACCCCGAGAAAGCAATGGCTGACTACACCAAACGAAATGACTTGATAATCTCCAAACTCTGGAAATGAGCCTGTGATATCTGGTCATCCGATCTAGGGCAAAGCTAAAAGGGGCATGGCTCGCAGCTGCCGGTGAGCTGTCAAGCGATCACGGTCATCTCATGCAAGGGGTGTCTTGGGACCGATACAGTATGGTGACGGGCAGTTGAGGGTGTTCAAGCACTGTATTACAGCTACGGGCGGCGTGAGCGGGGTAGGGCTTTAGGGGAGCTCAACCTGCAAGAGTCGGTAGGTAAGTACAGCTAGAAACCCTGGTTAGCGGCGGTGATGCATGTGCTAGCCAGCTGCTAAGCAACCGTTCTCTTCTGTCGGAGCTCTCTGGTTGGGATGTGTTCCAAGCCCTGGCACATTCTCTCGTCTGGGCTGTCTGGTGTCTGGTGTCTGGTGTCTGGTGTCTGGTGTCTGGTGTCTGGTGTCTGGTCGCCGGGTCGCATGGCCGACTTGTGATTCTCCATTTATCTTTGCTGTCAGCCAATCCTGTCGCCCGTCTCCCCGCCGTCCACTCAACCTCTGGAATTAAGGTAGGGGACTCGATCTGCCTTTTCCCAACCCTCATGAGAACGAGCATTGTAGGAAGATAGCTGCCGCCCGTCGCGTTCACGCTGCTTGTCCTATCCTTCCTCGAGTCTACTGGCTGCACAGCAAAGGACTACACCTGCTTCCTTGGGCACTGCCCGCCGTGCAAAAAGTGCACCTCGATCCCACACACCCGCACGCCACGCCCGCCTCACTGCACCTGTGTGCCCGCCCGCCCGCTGCAACCCCATCTGTGTAAATTCGAGATCGGCTGAGCGCGCACTCTTACCACCATCCCCAGACCAGGCCTATATCTTTGTGATCAGTTGACTCCGTGCTCTGCGTGCGGCGCCTCTCGAGCATTTCTACCACCGGACCGTGCGTGCCCTTCCTGGCTATGGTAAACACTTGTACGTTACGGCGCCATTATGCTGACAGAACCCCAGTCGTCTCAGTTCTCTGCTTTGGCCCGGCGCTGTGGAGCTTCTGAAGCCTCACCGACCCGTCAAGCCCGTCCACGCCGTCCCGCATAGGTAGCCCGCCTGCCTGCCACTTGCAAGCGAGCCGCTGTACTTTTTCGCCGACTTCCTGCAAACCCAACAAACCGACCGACCGACCGCGCCGAGTCACCCTGCCACGCTTCTTTCTTACTGCCTGCCGCCCGCGTCCACCGACACCGACACCAACAAAGACGACCTCGTCGCCCACCCGTCACAACGCCGACTACGCAAACGCCTTGACAAACCCCGCCCCGCCTCTATTCACGATGCCCTGCTTCAAGGGCATCGCGGTCAGCGTCCACGCCAACTCGGCCCCGCTGAACGAGTATGGCTTGCAGAAACAGTCCCGTCTGTCCCGCATCAGTACCTATATCCCGGTGCCTCAGCCTCAGCTCAACCCCGAGACTTCCAAGCATGAGGCTGCCAAGTTCGCCATCTCCATTACTCTGTTGACCCCCGGTCACCCGATCCCGTACAGCCAACCTAAGGCTACGCCTTCCAACCCGTACCCAAAGCAGTTGTGTGCCGGCCCCTTGCCCTCTGCCAATGCCGATCCCTCCAAGCACGTTGGTACCGTCACCCCATACATTCCCATGACGAATTCGGAGAACGAGACCATCGCGGCCTACATCTACTTTGATGGCAGAGCCAAGGAGGAGGTTGCCACCTTGTTGCGCCCTGGGGAGGAAACTTGGGTTAATAGTCGCTGGGTCCAGGTTCCCGACAGCGAAGGCGGTGGTCTGGCCGAACGCGAGTTCTTGTTCCGCGAAGTTGGTCTCGAGAGATGGCTGAACGGCTTGGACCTGAAGGGTCACGACGCTGCCGAGAAAGTCGAAAAGCGAAGACAGAAGTTTGAGCGACGCCATCGTCGCCAAAAGTCTGGAGCTGAGGGCGAAAAGACCCGCACCCGTGACGCCTTAGCCTATGGCGCTGACGAGCAGTCCCCACTGAAGGACGCAGACTCGTCAGATGACTCCTTGTCCGACGATGACGAACCTCCTGAGGCTACGGGCCAGATCAAGGTGGCTATGTTTCGTGTGATTGCATCTGGCGAAATCAAGAAAGGCGAATACTCACCTCAGTTCGACGCCCACGATGACGACGATGAGAATGATGGCGGCAATAAGGCAGCCAACAACGGTTCTATGGACGCGGATGTCGAACACACTACCAGCTTTGCCAAACCGAAGACCCTGGATCCCAAGACGATCAGCACGCAAACGGTTACCGGCATTGATGGTCCTGATAAGCCTTATGCCGTTTTCACCTTTTTCTATCGCGGACAGCGTCAGTGTCTTCCCATGTCTTGGCTTTCAACGCATGCTAACTCGAATTCCAGGGCAATTGTCCAAGATGGGACTGGTTCCCGGATCCAAAGATGATCAGAAGACACCAGGCGCAAAGCGACGCTCCACCCAGTTGGACTTCTCTAAACTTGGACCGCTGAAGACAACAGGAACGGTCGGGTTCTCGGCCTTCCGCGATCAGGATGCCGAAGCGGCCAAGCGCAGAAAGGCGCGGAAGAAGACCAATGGCAAAGCCAGCGGTGCTATGGATGAAGACAGCGAAGAAGACGACGACGACGCGGATCCCTTTGCCAAGATGGAAGACAGCGACGATAAGGTCGTCAAACCCAACTTGGGTCCAGAGGATGCCAAGCTGACGGGAGAATTACAGGCGGGCATTGACCGCATTCGCGTAAGTTCCTCTCGACTGGCAGATTGCCACTTGGCTTAGTACCCTGACCACTGACCGGTTCCTTGCAGCTTAAGCGACAGCACTCGGCTGCAGAACTGGAGAACGCAGCTGGTTCCAGTTACCAGAGTCCTCCGGGTACCAGTGCCAAGGCTGGAGAATCGACACCCACGGAGACTTCCAACGGCAACCAGCCCCTGCTCAGCGCAGCAACCAGCCTATTCGCAAAAACTCTAGGTGAAGATAGCCCCGTGGGAAGCCCCTTGAAGAAACAACGGGCAAATTCCGACGATGATGCGAAGGACCGCGCTGCTAAGTTCCCGTCCGCATTGGGCGATGTACTCGGAAGAGCTGCAGAGGAACAGCCAAAGAAGCAGGAGCAGCCTGCGGTCAAGGACGAGGACGAGGAGTTGTAGAGCACCAAGCCAATGTCCAAGAACAGCAAAAACGCTTTTTCGAAGCGTTCTGCTGGGTGGCGTAAGTCCCAGACTTGCAAAATACGGAAGGTCAGGTCTCACAGTATTTAGGCCGGCCAATTCCCGTTGGCATCTCCCGACACAGCATCCTACGTATTAGGAGAACTGCAGCAAGACATCCGGAGCCCCTAGCCTCATGTTTGAGAAAGGCAAGCAGGGGTGGCAGACCGTGCTTTGTCTGCACCAAGAGCCAAAAGAAAGTCCGACTCCAGCTCCCGAGTAAACGCAGAAGAATGACCGAAGTTTCAAGAGCAGTGGCCTGGTTGAGCAGCACTGATCGAGAGTGTCGATACTAGATGTTGGAACTTGGACAAAGGACAAGTAGAGTCGGGGGTCGGCGTTGGCTACGTGCAAGGTGTTTGAGATTGGCGAGGGAGCGACTGCTGCGGTCTCTCGTGTTTATTCAATTTCCTCTGCTGTTAGTAGCTCTACCGTCAATGGCTCTTTGTACACAATACCCACGAACAGCCGAGGGGGGGGCTGTAGTGTACCGAGCCACTTACTTCTATAGGGAATTACAAACACCCCACGTCAACGGGGAGGCCCCTCTTGAGAAGCATCGCAGCTGCAAAGAGGTCGAGCCGTCTTATTCTATACACTTACGAGGCGTGGGACTTCAGCTGGTCAGTTGCCAGCACTCTAGATACCTACTTTAGCTTTCAAGAGGAATTTTAGTACAGACAGATTCAGTGAACCACTGGTGGCTCGAAGAGTGGAAGTGACTCACTGAGTGCTACGCGTACCAACATAATTGCACGTGGTATTCTTGGAGTACATACGCAAAGCAGTGCGTGTTCGCTTCCGCTGCCGGGCCCCCTCCCTCCGTCACGTGTGGCGGGTCTGACATGCAGGAGGTCGAGTCGGTGGTCTCCTATCGTTCGTCGCCTCCGCACCGACCGCCCGAACGCCGCCGCTGCGGGGACAAGGGTTCCGTACGTAGTGGCCATTGCGCCCGTCTCATCACGTTGACTGCATAACTTTCCGCTTACGACGCCGTTAACTGTGACGACTAAGCCCGGGACTAGGTGGGGATTCTGGCGTAGCGAGGTGAGTATATATATGTGTGTACGACGCTTGTCCGTTACGCAGATCACCGAGTTTTCGCAGACTCGCAGTGTTGGCACCACCAAAAGCAAAGCTCGGGGGTATCTGCGGCTCTAGACATCGGGGGTCGTGACTGCGATTATCTGGCTTATAGACGGGTGAAATACCTGCCCGTTCACTCCCTCTTACTCATCCGTTACACCCTTTTCTACGCAACGACACTGGCAACCAACCGACCATGAAACCTCCCTTCCTCCCCCTCCTATCGCTGGCCTCGGCCGCAGCGGCGGAATATGGAGTCGGCGCGCAGAAGCCGATGGCGCCGGGTTCCCCCTCTGGGGTTCCGGCGATGAAGGGCGATGGAAACCCGCTGGATGCCGACTTCGCCAAGTTCGTCGAGCGGAAGCTCGAGGAGTGGCACGTCCCCGGGGTGGCGATTGCGGTCGTTGATGGGGACGGCGTTTGGGGGCAGGTGAGTCGGTTCTTTCTTCGTACTTTGCATGAGTGAAGGGAGGTCGATGAGGGTCGTTGAGGGGTTGAGGTTGGTTCTCGTTGGAGAGTGATCTGTCGACAAGCAAGAGTGATGATCATGGCCATGGACTTCTCAAACGGCGGTCGATATTCTGTATCACGATGACCTGCGGAATGCCTCCCATCAAGTGATGGACTCCCAAGCGAGGACAGTACCCTCAAACCTGGAAGATACCCCCGAATATATTAGAGGCGAACATTACGTTTGTTCACTGCCCGGGCCATGGACCGGGCGGCGCCAAGCTGTCCCAGAGCTCGTCATCGCCATATCAATAATTATATCCCATGCCTCGAATTCACCTCCCCCTAACCTCCTCCCAGGGCTACGGCATAGCGAGCTACCCATCGACGCCCGCCACGAATGAAACCCTATGGCAAGTAGGGAGCACAACAAAGGCCTTCACGACCTCCGTGCTCAGCCGCCTGATCGACGACAACCTAACCGTCGACGACGCCGGGCACCCCCTGAGCTGGCAGACGCCGCTCGCCCGCCTCCTCGGCGGCGACTTCGTCACCGCCGACGCGTGGGCGACCGCGCACCTGACCCTGGAGGACGCGGCCTCGCACCGCAGCGGGCTGCCGCGGCACGACAAGGCGCTGGCGACGCACTACGGGTCCGGGTCCGACCGCCGCCGCCGCGCCAGCGTGCGCGACTACACGCGCGCGCTGCGGCACCTGCCGCTGGTGGCCGAGCCCCGCACCGTGTTCCGCTACTGCAACTACATGTTCCTGGTGCTGTCGCAGGCGGTCGAGACGCTGGCGCGGACACGCGGCGGCGGCGGCGTCGGCGCCGCCATGCGCGACCGCGTCTGGGCGCCCCTGGGCATGGACGCCACGTTCCTGGGGCTGGCGGAGGCGCGGGCGAGCGGGTTGCGGATGGCCGAGGGGTATCGCTGGGAGTACCTGCGTGAGGGTAGGGAGGAAGGAGGAGGAGGGTTCACGCAGCTCCCGCCCTTCGAGCAGCTCGACCTGGCGGCCGGGGCGGGAGGGGTCATGAGCCACGTCCTCGACTACGCGCGCTGGATGCGCTGCCTGCTGCTGTCCGGGGCGGCGCCGCCGCTGTCGCCACAGGCGCTCGAGCAGCTGGTGCTGGCGCGCACGCCCATGCCGGCGGATAGCCGGCTCGGCTTCGACGCGCCGACGGCGTACGCGCTGGGCTGGGTCGTGGGCACGTACCGCGGGCGGCGCGTGTGGAGCCACTCCGGCGGCATGGAGGGCTTCGGCACCGAGCTGTACCTGTTCCCGGATCTCGGGTACGGGGTGGTTACCATGGCGAACACGGGGGCCACGGCGAACGCGCTTGGCTTGGAGATGCTGTGGCGGTTGGTGAATGAGAAGATGGGGGTGCCGGAGGGGGAGAGGTGGGATTGGGGACGGCAGTGAGTGGTGGCTTCTTTCTTTGTTTGTTCCCTCGTTGCTTGCTCTTTCGGATTCTGGCCCCCCGTGCTACGCTATCGAACGTCCATCCTCGGTGTATTGAGAGGAAACCGAGATGTTGCGAAGAGAGCCGACTCATCGTACTGACGCAACGGGCAGCTACCACGACATCTTCGACAAGCAACTCTCGCCGCCGAAGAGCGCCGTCGAGGAGCTCTACCCCGAGCGCGCCAGGCCGGCCTTCCCGCCGCGGCTCCTGCTCACCGACTACGCGGGCACCTACTTCCACCCGGCGTACCGGAACCTCACGGTCGAGATGCAGGGCAGCGGGGCGACGGCGGGGCTCGAGGCCGCGCGCGCCGACTTCATGTGGCCGATGCGGTACACGTTCGAGCACGCGTCCGGCGAGTACTGGGCCGTGGTCATCACGGACCTGAACGGCAGCAATGGGCTCGACCGGCAGCTGGCCAAGGCCGAGTTCAAGCTCGGGGTCTCGGGGAGGGTCGAGGCGCTGCAGGTCGAGCACTTGGAGCAGGGCTCGGAGGGCGTGGTTGTGTTTGATAGGGTTGCATGAGCGGCACGTGGGACATGGTGATAGATACCGGAGGAGACGGAATGTGTCATTGCTGCTACTCTATGTAAAGAGACTATGAAGAGACCTTCACTTCCTAGGCTAATTGGGAGGACGCCCGGTGCGAAGATAGCAGATGCAAAAGAAGCAAACGGAGGCCACGTCATATAATCGAGTCCTTCCTCGCAGCGGAAACGACGGAAAGAGAAGCTCCAAAGACCCTGCGGGGCTGTGACGATAGATTGCACAAGCCGAAAACCTTCCACAGATCCGAGACCAACCAATTGTTCTGATGGATGGCGGTGACCTGAGACTCTCGTCAGTATTAGAGAATCGATACAAGGCTAAAGCCAGTAGATTGGGAAGAGTGGTATTGGGGGTTTGGAGTCAGACTGTTGAGCTTGATAATTTTGACAATCAACATGAAAAATTCAGTTGGCCGTTCTTAAGAAGAGAATTGTCATCATGCAAATGTGCGCGGGGGTAGAATGAAAAGCCGTCCGTAACTCACACTTGCCACTCATCTATCCATGATGATGAGAATTTTGCCTGCTGGTGTAATTGAACGAAAGAGGAATTCTGGAAACCCGATGGTGTGGGATGGGAAGGCAGAAAAAGAAGGCAGCAAAAGTCAGCAATGACGATCGCACGCAGATAAAGCGGACGCGAAGCGAGCGTGGGTGGAGCCGACAAATGGCAGGCTAATCACGTGAGTGAGTCCCCACATGGTCCGAGCTGCTAAGTCGCTCAACCGACCTCACTCACCTGGCCTGCTGCTCACCTCCATTCAATCAATCAGCCAGCCAGTCAGTCTGTCACTGCATCAACCGACCAAACCACCACCGACCTGCGCGCCGACCAACGTTTCGAGCAGGTCTCTCCTTAATCACAAACCAACTCTCTCTCTCTCTCTTCCTTTCCGAGCAGGTAGAGAGCATCGCCAGTCCCCCGACCGACCCATCAACCGGCGCCCACAGCCAAATCTCCACTCCGAACCGCCTGACTGACTGACTCTGGGGGCGCTCCTCCTCCTCCACCTTTGACTCGATTCGCCTCCTCCTCTGCCACGCCTTACCTTGGACCTGCTTCCCCAACACCAAGCAGCTCAATTCAGATCAGATTTACCGGCCGTCTATTTGCCGTCTCTCCATCGACCCAATCATCTCAAACAACCTATACGCACACGATGCCCGCCGTCCGCGCCAGCACCGCCGTCCGGGGGGCGACCCGCGCCCTGCGACAACAACAACCGAGGACGACTGCCCGAACCTTCAGCGCCAGCGCTCGCACGAACGCCTCCCATGGCCCCCAGTACGACCCGCCGAGTGGTTGGCTGTTCGGCGTCAAGCCCGGCGAGAAGTACGTCAAGGAGGGCTGGGAAGGCCTCTTCTTCTACGGCTTCTTCGGTAGCCTGGTCGTGGCCGCCGTAGCATACGGCTTCAAGCCCGATACCTCGTAAGTTCCTTTCGTTTTGGGGTTTCTTTTGGGTTTTGTGGGGGATAGAGGTGGGAGAGGGAAAGAGAAAGAGCAAGAGAAAGGCGGAGATGGGTAATGGGTCGAGGATACAGGCTTGCGGGAGTTGCTCGTGCTGTCCTTGAAAGAGTTGGACAACTCTAGGGAAAAGAAACCAATACAGGCACAGTGCGAGAACGACTTCAATACCCGCTGTTGGATTGCATGGTGGTGGCGACAGTGGCTGGGAACTTGGCATTTATCTTGCTGGCTCGACTTTGAATTTCAGCTAACCCGTTTCTACAGGATACAGACTTGGGCTCTCGAGGAGGCACGAAGGAGATTAGAAGCCGAGGGCATCCTGGAGGACCCTTCGAAGAAGTCGTAACTCGACTTCTTCCGAATTGGAAAAGTCACTGGTGAGATGGAGTTAGAGGCTGGCAGGAGATGGGGATACCGAGGATAAAGCTCTGAAAAACCAAAGAACGACTCCTTCTCGCGACTACTGTATATGGCCGTTTCCTTATCTGTCGTCTACACTCTCTGTTCCTCCTCCCGCAACCGCATGTGGTGTGAGATACAGGGAGTGAGTGGACATACTCAGTTAGAGATGCATCATCACCATCATAGAACGGGTCGCCGCCGGCTGGTTGGTTGGGGCTTCTTGTTTCGTATACATTGATTTCATCGCTGTATCTTGTCGTCGTTGGAATACCAATATCATTTCTACAACCCGAAGCACCCTTCACTCCACGATGCAAATCAACTCAGTGAAATCCGATATGCCATGAAATGCTCGCCTGCGCGCCGTATCTACCACCGTCTATATGATGGATTAATGATATGATGCAATGCTGCCTCCTCCTCACTGACCAAGGAACCACATGATGAGCCGTGCCTCTATGATTCAAGTACCCTCCGCCTGTTCTTTCTTTTTCGTTCCCCCCCGTGGGCCTCTAACATGCAATATATGTATGTATGTGTGTATGCGTAAGCATCTCGGTATCCAACATCCGTCTAGTCTAGCACACGTAACTCCACTCGTGCTCCTCGTCGCCGTACTGGCGGGCCTCGATCCAGTTCTTCATGCGCAGGGCGACCTCGCCGGACTCCTCGTGCTCGCTCAGGCCGCAGTCGACCATGGTGCCGCGCCAGGCGATCTTGCGGACGGGGGAGACGACGGCGGCGGTGCCGGCGCCGAAGACCTCCATCAGGCGGCCGTCGCGCGAGGCGTCGTGCAGCTCGCGCATGGTCAGCTTGCGCTCGGAGACGCGCCAGCCCTCGGGGGCCAGGCGCTCGCGCGCCAGCGAGAGGATGGAGTCGCGGGTCACGCCCTCGAGGATGGTGCCGTCCAGGGGCGCGGTGACGAGCTCCTTCTGGCCGGTTTCCCGGTCCCGCAGCGCCACGAACAGGTTCATGGTGCCCACCTCGGTCACGTACTCCTCGGGCCCGAACAGCCACAGGTTCTGCTGGAAGCCGCGGCTGGCGGCCTCGAGCTGCGGCACGATGCAGGGCGCGTAGTTGGCGCCCAGCTTCTTGTCGCCCACGCCGCCCGGCCACGCCCGCACCGCGTAGTCCGTCGCCTCCAGCGAGATGGCCTTGAAGCCGGTCGGGTAGTAGGGGCCCACGGGCGAGGCGATGACGAACAGCAGCGCGGACCCCGGGGGCCCCACCCCCAGCGTCCGCTGCGTCCCGATCAGCGTCGGCCGCAGGTACAGCGAGTAGCCGCGGGCGTCGGGGATGAAGCGCTCCTCGAGCCGGGCGAAGCGCGCCACCAGCGCGGTCAGCGCCGTGGGCGAGAAGGTCGGCAGCGCGATCCGCGCCGCCGACCGGTTGAACCGCTCCATGTTCCGGTCCGGCCGGAACAGGCGCACCCGCCCCGCCGCGTCCTTGTACGCCTTCATCCCCTCGAAGCACTCGAACGCGTAGTGGAACACGCACGTCGCCGGGTCCAGCGACAGGTTCTGGTACGGCGCGATCGCCGGCGGCAGCCAGCCCTGCGTTTGCGTCCACTCGCAGGTCAGCATGTGGTCTGTGGTGGCAAAGTGGTGATCCCGTTAGCATATATGTTCGTCGTGCGGAAGAGCTTGTTCGCGGCCCCTACCGGTGAACTCCCGCCCGAAGACCAGCGTCGCGGGATCAACGATGGGCTTGGGCGAGTCCGTCTTGTGGATCGTCAAGCTCGAGGGGTCCAGGTCGAGGGGCTTCGCGGTCGACGCCGCTTCGGGCTTTATGCTCATCCATCTGGTCGCGTGGGTGGCGGGCAGTATTTGCGAAGGACGCGCAGCGGTCGCGTTTGTTCGGAGGGCTCTCCCACACCGGGGAAGAAGCTGGCGAAGCATGGTTTTAGATCGGCTCGTGCCACCGAGGTGCAGTCTCGTCGCAAGTTGCGATGGAAGTGATCAATGAGCGTCCGAATTAATGTCCTCCTTCAGAAATGCCCGCAGAGAGAGTGTCCCTAGCCAATTGAGTCCTCCGCTCCAACCTGTAGGTAATAAGGAAAAGGGAAAGAAAAAGGACAGCGCCCCAGACAGATAGCCTTCTGACTCGATGGGGAAAATGTCATGATAGCTGGACTTGGCTGGAATAGACTGATAGATCCATCTCGACTGCGGTTTCGGAGGGCGTGCCAGCGGTCCCAGTGCGATAAGCACCAATTGCAAGCCAGGCTTTTGGCCAAATCCGGAGGACGGCCCTGCAGGCGCAGGGGTTGGGGTTCTTAGTCCAGTGGCTTGGTGTTCACTGTTCAGGGTCTGTGTCACGCACTTGTTACCGTGTTACTGGAAAGTGCTGTCTGTGCCCGTCGGCTTCTTGAAAGATTACAACGATCTAATTGACGGATATGATTGAGCATTTATCCTGTTGTGCTTAGGTTCTTTCTCTCTCAATCCTATAACTACCTAGGTACCCTGATCTGTGTACTCTACTACAGATACGTTGAGCGTATGGTACAGGTAGAGAGAAATGGAACTCCTTCAGTTGAATGTTGAAATCGGATATATGCACATGCAGGTATGCGGCTGTAGATCATGGTGTCACCTCCAGCTCTCCACTGGCGTCTGGCAAGCTGGGCCTGATTGACCCCTGGCGACGAAAGGCAGAGACGGCACGGGCGACAAGGAAAGTGACTTGGAGCTTGGCGCTGTCTGCACAAGCTGATACCTTACCTAGGCTCTGTCTTGCAGCAGCAGCAGCATCGCCAACACGGAACAGCCTTGCCCGCTTCATTTCACTCCTCTAATTCTACGTCATCTCTTCGTCCATCGCAACAGCAATTGAGAGCACAAAGAGACCCTTCGCAACCCTAACGGACGATCCATACCATCGAGGTATAGAGCATTGCCCTTCGAGTCCATCCTCTTCCTCGGCCATCGAGTCGCGGAGCCGCGAAACAGACACACGGCGCATGTCCTTGCCTCTGCGCGACACTACGATATGAGGGTCGCAACCCGCAACCCAACGGATCGTCGCCCAACATGTTCTCCTCGCTGAAGAGCTTCACCTCCAACATCAACTCCAACTACTCCATCTCCTCTACCGTATCTTCCACCGCCGGCGCCTGGAAGATCTACGATGCCAAAAAGAAGTCCACGGGGAAGTCCTACTCCGTCTTTGTCTTTGACAAGAAGTCTCTTGACGCCCATGGTACGACTATCTAAAGCTATAGTCATCGATCGCGTACACCCGTGTTGACTTGGATTTACAGGAAGTTCCCTTGGCCGCTCCGGCGCCTCTGCTTTCAAGCGCGCAACCGAAGAGGTGCGTCCAACCCGAACATCCCGATCCACCGCCGACTAAACACATCGCGGTCGCGTACAAAGAAGATAGGGCGTTCACTGACTTGGTCTAGGTTACTGAACGCTTGAAGAAGGAAGCCTCCTCCCTAGCCCGGTTGCGCCACCCAAGCGTTCTCGAACTCGTCGAACCCGTCGAAGACACAAGAGGTGGAGGTCTCCAGTTCGTCACCGAAGCCGTAACTACATCCTTGGCCAATCTGTTGCAGGAGAAGGATGATCAAGAGAGGGCCGGAGGCATTGGTGGCCGATCCAGTCGCTATGTGACCGAAAGTTCCGATGGCACCAGACGTAGGAGAGAGGTCGAGATTGATGAACTTGAGATCCAAAAGGGCTTGCTTCAGATCAGCAAGGCGTTGGAGTTCCTCCACGAAAACGCTGGTCTTGTCCACGCTAACCTCACTCCGGACTGCGTTCTCATTAACTCCAAGGTCAGTGTCTATAACACTTCACCACACTTCATAACGTCGCCTTGGCCACATTGTGATTCTCTCACATCCCTCGAAGCTACCTGAGATGTTCATCTGTGGCTAACTTACCTTTCAGTCCGACTGGAAACTCAGTGGACTTGCTTTTTGCAGCCCCTATGAAGGCTCGACGAAACCCACATCCGTACAACCTATCAACCTTTCAGAAGTATTGAACTTGGACCCTCGATTGCCACGATATGTACAGATCAACCTAGATTATACCTCGCCCGATTTTGTTCTCGACAATAATCTCACTACATCTGCCGACATGTTCTCACTGGGCCTTTTATGTATTGCTCTCTACAACTCCCCGCACCGATCCCCGCTGGAGAGCAGTGGAAGCATATCCGCTTACAAGCGAATCTTCACCTCGTCTTCGACCGTTCCATCTGCAGGAAATGGCTTCCTGTCGAAACGACCGTTGCCCAAAGATCTGGCCAACTATGTCTTGCCGCGTTTGATAACACGGCGACCGGCGCAACGGATGACGGCTCGCGAGTTCCAAGAGAGCGAATATTTTGACAATATCCTGGTCTCCACTATCCGTTTCCTCGACTCGTTCCCAGCGAAAACACCAGGCGAGAAAGCTTCCTTCATGCGGGGACTCAACAAAGTCTTACCTTCCTTCCCCAAATCCGTAATGGAGAAGAAGATCCTGCCGGCGCTTCTTGAAGAGCTCAAAGACAAGGACCTATTGTCACTAATACTCCAAAATGTCTTCAAGATTCTAGACCTGCTTCCTTCCTCGCGCCGTGCTTTTGGCGAGAAGGTCCGTCCAAGACTAAAAGAGATCTTCGTCACTCTGGCAAAACAGACGCAAGAAAAGGACACTACCAGGGATGCCGGATTGATGGTTGTGTTAGACAACACCAGCTTGATCGCCGAAAACTCTTCTGGCAAGGAGTTCAAAGACGGTACGTATCTGTATCTCCGTCTTGTAGTTATCATGCACCGTTTTGGCGGATATGTGTCAACCAGCAAGCAAAGCTAACCCGCTTCATAGATGTTCTCCCGATACTACTCACTGCGATCGAGTCGGCAACCCCGTCACTTGTTGATGCTGCTTTACGAGGTCTTCCGGTCATCTTGCCGGTGTTGGACTTTAGCACGATCAAGAACGAACTCTTTCCGGTAATCGCGATGGTCTTCAGCAAGACCAGTAGTCTGGCCATCAAAGTCCGTGGGTGTCGCGCTTTTGTCATTCTTTGCGGTGGATCTAATGAGGCCACTTCAATGGACGATGGTCTGAACGGTATAGCACCTGAGAGGAAGAAGACCTCTTCGTCCAGTGCCTTGGACAAGTACACCATGCAAGAGAAGATCGTCCCGCTCATCAAAGCTATCAAAACCAAGGAGCCAGCGGTGATGATGGCTGCTCTGGATGTCCTTCGAGTTGTGGGAGACAACGCAGACGCCGATTTCGTGGCCATCGAAATACTACCTATCCTCTGGAATATGAGTCTGGGCCCATTGCTGGATCTGAAGCAGTTTCAGAGCTTCATGGACCTCATCAAGACACTCTCAAGGAGAGTGGAAGAGGAACAGATCAAGAAGTTGCAGGAGTTGTCCGTCGCTAATGGCGGCAAAACAACGACACCCAACGAGGATTTCCTGGCCTTTGGCGGCGTAACCGGGACACAATTCGAGGCGACCAACGGGTCGAACGAAGACGACTTCGAGCGCCTGGTCAAGGGAAGGGCAACAGGTGGCGGCCAAACCTCATCGGATCCCATGGACACTGGCTGGGACATGGCGCCCGTCGCCTCTTCGAGAGTGGCCTCCCCACCAACCGTCAAATCACCGCAGTTCTCATGGTCGACTCCCAGCCCGACCGCCAACGCACCGCCGCAGTTCGGCGCAACTAAGGCGCAGGGCTCATTCCGCACCGTCACGCCCGATCTGGGGTCCATCGGCAGCCTCACGCCGCAGTCGACGCAGTTCTCCCAGCCACTGCAACCTACCGCGACGGGCGGGTCGATGAAGAGCAGCAACCTGTCGACCAATACCTCCCAGAGCTCGACTGCCGGATTCAGTTGGTCGACATCAACGGCGCCGGCTGCTCCCGCGAACCCATGGACCTCAAATACCATGAGTCCGATGGCTTCTTCATCGTCCAGCGCGTTTGGCGGCATGACATCTGGTATGTCCGGCCTCAGCATGAACCAGCAACAATCACGCCCGGTCATGGGGAGCCAGAATTCATCGTTCTCGCTTCCTCCGCCCCCCTCGTCGAACTCGGGTACCCCCACCCCTTCGGGTTTCAGTCTGCCGCCCCCGCCTGGTGGTCAACAGCAGAAGCCGGCGCCGGCTGGGAGTATGGGGAGTCTGATGGGGATGAACTCGGGGATGGGCGGTATGAACTCCAGCATGGGGAGCATGAGCAAGCCCGGCGGTATGAACAGCATGAACAGTATGAACAGCATGATGGGCTCGGGCATGAGCGTGGGCATGGGCATGGGCATGAACGCCATGCAACCCCAGCAACCGCAGCAGAACCGGCAACAACCCGGTTCGTCGGGGTTGGATAAGTATGAGAGCTTACTTTGAGGGCGGGTAATGCTGTTGCCGGGTTGCATGTCCATGTGGAGAGTCGAACGAGAGCATGAGCAAGCAAGCGGATATATACTCAACGAATGTGTATGGATGGGGGTTTTCAAAAGAGGTGACTTCACCCTTGATGTGTATGTGTACAGGTGATGGTTCTGCGGGTGTGGGAGATTACTTAGGTACCTACGTAGGAACTAAGTAAGGGAGATATAGACATCGGCAAACACCCGATGCGAGTTTCTGGGGTTGCGTTTGTGAAGGGCGGAACGCTCGAGTTGTTACCTTCCGTACGTACCTACGACGTGGCGGAGCAGATTGCCCAACCCCATGCCTGAAGTGAAGCCCCGGTCGGTACCTAGGTTACCTACCTGCCAAAGCGACATCGTACCCGTCCGCACCTAGATTCTAGAGGCTCATCAGCTTGCCCGCAAGGGGGCCGATCCTGCCCCGGGTGACCCGGTCACCACATTCCAGGCAGGCAGGCAGCCAGCCAGCCAGCCGTCGAAGGCCGCTCGCCCCCGAGCAGACTTGGCAGAGCAGCTGTCTACTTGTTTGCTTGCTTGCTTGCTTACTCACTTGTGCCCTGAAGTCGCTGGGATTACCTACCGGTGATGTTCGGTCTCCGCGTTCTCCACGCGGGGTGGTTGTGCCCGAAAGCCATCGCGGGCTCCTTAGGTACTAACTACAGTACCTAGTTACCTGCCGCCTGTCTACAGGTACCTACCTACCTACCTAACTATGAAGACTTTTGATCATGAGTTTTACTATTTAGACCTTACTTTTCCAGCTGCTATTTAAACCTTACTTTTCGCTAACTAGCTGCCCTTAACTCCCTAAACCCCCCAAGTCGCCAATGCAAGCCAACGACGGCCACTTCCGCACACCGGCCCAGCTTCGCTGCCTATATATTTAAATAGCGCAATAAAACAGCTGCAATAAATTCAAAATCACGCCTGCAATATGCAATATAATAAACTAAAGATAGCCCTCTCGCGCGCGCGCACGCACACACACACACACAGCGAAAGCTATAGCCCACAGCCAAAAGGGTTTATACCTAGCCGAAAACCAGGTCAGCGCAGCCCTCTAGTTAATTGATTCCCTTATTCCTTTCGTAACCATAGTCCTTGGGCCCTGCAGTTGCTACAGACCTAGCGCTAGGCCCTATAACCGGCCGATAAACCCGTAAACGTTACAATGCTAAAGGAGCCGGCGCCTTAAATTGCAATAGCGCCCGGAGAGTGCTCCAGCTGCTACCAGATGCCAAAAGTAAGGTCCAAATAGCAGCTGGAAAAGTAAGGTCCAAATAGCAAAACTCTTGATCATCATCATCAAGCGTCTGTCGGTTGTTAATCGGCAACCTTCCTTCACCTTCCCTTCTCTTCTCGTCATGTAGGTAGGTAGGTAGGTAGTTCTTCGAAGCCGGGTTTCCCTCGTGGCAACTGTAGGTAGGTGGTTATCAATCGGCACCAAGGCGCCCGCCCTCTCCCGGGAACCAGGCCTTGGGGTGACAGACTGACAGGCAGACGGACGGACGGACGGACAGACAGACAGACAGACACACAGACAGACGGGGCTGCTGCGGCTGCTGCTGCTGCTGCTGCTGCTGCTGCTACAGCTATTCTACGCACAGCTGCGCCGCCCGGCCGGCCGGCCCGCCCGGCGTGCGTTTTCTTCCTTTCCTTGGTTACCTTACCTAGGTAAGGTAAGGTACCTACCTTACATTAGCACGAACGCAGAACGCGCTTTCGCGTCGCGCGCGCGCCCCTCGGCTGGAATGCAAGTAACGAGGTCGTGCATATGGAGGATTCCTACGACCCCTGGAGTCCCGACCAGCATTGGAATAAGGTAGGCGGATGTTACTTGGGTAGGTAGGTAGGTAGCCTGAAGTAGGTAGGTAGGCAGGCAAGCAGGCAAACAAATAGGCAGGCAGGCAGGCAGGCAGGCAAATTGGTGGGCGAGAGGGCGTGGAATGCTAAGGTAAATATGCAATGCACACTGCCCGTCCGTGGTGGTGGTGGTGGTGTCCGCCCGTATCGTGGAGCCGATGAGGCGGTTGATGGCCCGGATCGGGGAGGACTTACGAGGTGTTGCTTGCTTGCTTGCGCGTTGGCTAGGAGCTGGATTATCACTTCTTTCTTTCTTTTATTCTTCCTTCCTCTTCTACTGCTTCTTTCATGCCTACTTATCTGCCAGGCGCGCGCACCAAGTGGCCCCAGATGCATGGACGACGCATGTACCACCGTTTTCAAAAACGAATGGATGATAGGTCTTCTGTATTGCACATGGTAGGGCCAAGGTTGGCTGGTTGGGTAAGGCGATGGTGGATGGATGGATGGATGGATGGGTGGCGGGGACGGTTGCAAAGGCGAGCAAGCAAGCAAGCAAACAAGACACACCACTACCACCACCACCACCCGTTCAGCTCTGATCTGGCAGAGAGTCGTGATGGGGCCCCGCCGTGAAGCGTCGAGGGAACCATTTTATTTGCGTACCGTACTTACTTATTAGGCATCGCTGCATCGTACGCTCATTGCCTTACTCAGTGCGCGCTGTGGAAGTGAGTCATCCATCCGACCTACTGTATTATCCTCTATTCGCCTATCGTATTGGAGGCGGGTAAGGTAGTAGGCAACGATGCGAACGTGAGCTGACTCGGGGCCGGATGCACTCTAGTGACTTAGGGGGGGGCCAGTCAAAAGCCCCCGGCAATTCAGTTATCGTGGTAAGGTAACTTGCGATGATGGGCTGGATGCCGAGTTTCTGAAAATTTGATCGGGATAACCTTGACGTGGCATAATTGGCAGTGTTAATTATGCGGTAGGTTAGGGTGATTACGGGATTCCAAAACTTCCAAGTTCCTGAAGCCAAGCACCGCCTGCAGCTGGCCGTCGGTGCGTGATGGCTTCGCTTCCCTGTTGTTCTTCCGGAAAAGCTTGGATGTTCGTCGGTTTCGCTTGTCAACCATGTATACTGCGAAAGGCACAATACGTTAATACTGTTCCGGTGGGACAGGAGAAGAGCCAGCGCATGCAAGATGACTAACAATGCTGCATCATCAGATCAGCCATAGGTATGGCGCCACCATCCCTTCAATTCATCACCTTGCCGGCGATCTCAGGTTCCAAGCCGTAGTCAGGTTGCAACAAACGGGGCCCCATCGTGCCATGTGCTCGCGGCTTTGACTTTTTTTGGCGGCTCATGCCGAATTACCTTAACTCCCCCATGATGTAATCGACGACCGAGGCTTAGGTTAAATGGAAAAGTGCCGGATCAAAAGCGAAAGAGTTTGGGAGTGGCGGGGACATGTTGGTGTGTCTGTCGTGGTCGCACGCGCCGCACACTGCGCTATCAGCTATCAGGGGAGCATCACAGGAAGACAGGCAGACAGGTTGGCAGGGGAGAGAACACGAGGAGAGGACAGGAGGGATGGAATGAATGGCGATGGTCTTCGGGGCCAGGTTCGGGAAAACAAGCGGGGCTCACACAGAGATGGCCAGAGAGGTTGGCTTGGTGAGGTACCGTATCCAGTCTTGATGCCTACTAGTTCGGAAGTTCCTGGGGGGGCAATAATCATCAATCCGGTCAATCGATCTATCTCGTTCTCTCGTTCTCTCTCTCTCTCCTGCGTCTTTCTTTACACCGGCAACTCATGTATGTGCAGTCTATCAGCAGGAATCCACGGTTGGGATTGGGAACGAAATGGAAATGAAATGACAGCGAGCGGTAAGAAGAACGTTGCTGTATTACTACAGAAGGGAATATATTGATCATCGGCCGGGGGGGAGGTTCTTGGTGTGTCAGAGGATAAAAGGCGCGTGCACGACCAAATAGGAAATAAGCGGGATTGCAGATCATCAGCACCTCTAGGCTCTCCCACATACCTGACATGATCAAGTACACATCTCGGCCACGCTTTTAATGGTTATTAAGACGGTACGGGCGCTTCACCAGCTTTGGCCTTGAACAGCGAAAGGGTGAGATGAGATGTCCAAGGAAGCAATCACACGATAGGTAGTTGAATGGATGGATGGATGGATGGTGAGTTCGCTTAGGTTAGGTCGTGTGTCCTTGCTGCAGATCCAAAGAACGGACTGCATACCTACTTAAGTACTTGCCTACTACGACCGTCGGCGGACGGGATGGCATGGCATGGCATGGCATGGGAGGAGGAGGAGGAGGAGGAGGAATGACGGACAAGGACAACAGGCGGCAGCTGGGTGGATCAAGGACCGGGGGTTGGGTTGGCAATACTTACGATAGCAACAAGGCAGGAGGATATTGGACGTGGTGGAAGCGAATGGAATAGGCATCCAATCCAGATGACACGAGGCAAGTAATAAGAGGAGGTATAGTTTGGTATTATGGGAAAGCAAAGATAGCGATACATCTAGACTGAGAGTAGGTAATAAGGTAGGTACCTACATGAGCATGAACGAGCGGCGACTTACTTGAAGCGGTATCTACAGAAGCTACGGCGTTCGTTCGGTCGGTCGGTCGGTCGGTCGGGGCCAGCCCAGCCAGCCAGCCAGCAAGCCAGCCAGCATGCTGCTCATCTCATTAAAATGTGCTTCTTTAGTAGCACGCTTTTAGCAGCAACAGCAGCAGCAGTGTATTCCCGTATTCCGGTAACAGCCTATCAGAAGCTCGCTTATTAGTTCTGGAACTTGTCCATCCTGATGAGTTTCAAACTCTTTCCCTGCCCAAAGCCCCAAGCTCGTCGTTCCCATTCCCATCCATTAGTAGTCGGCACTCTGTCCCATCACTTCCATCCGCACTTGTCTGCTCTACCTACTAATTCCATTCACCCATTTCATTCACCCACCCACCCCGTCTCGCCCAACAACAACACGCGTCCACCCGGCACCCTTGGGATAAGGAGGTACGGTAACTGACAACACAACACCACCCTTATCGGTTGCCGCTACAACTCTCGCACAGGTGGTCCGTGGTGCACTCGCTCGCCTGAAGCACATTCCCCCTCAACCGTAGCTGACGCCATTCACCTTAACCTTCACCACCCACCCCCAAACCCTTTCACTCTCATCTGAACCTGTCCACTGTCACGCGTTTCTGCCTCATAACCGAACTTGGTACCACTATTGTCCCTGCCTGAGAACTCATCTCGTCGGTGTCTGGACGGTTTCTGCAGTTACAAGTCCACAGACCTTCTCAACTCGCCGCCATGCAACCCAGACGTCCGGTCGGGCGCCCGCGTAAGACTTGGTCTGCTACGACAATGGACAACAAGGTGGACCGCCGCGCCAAACCCCGAGTTCGCGTAGAGGAGGTGAGCGATGACCAGCAAGTTGGCCACCTCACCGTCACCCAACCACCTCTCACCGAACTGGAAGAGAGAATGAACGACATCCGAGACTCGTGGGAGTCCGAGTCCATCTTCGAGGATGTCATTGACAGCGTGCCGGAAGATGAGGGCGCTATTGAAGGCCGTAAGTGTTTTCATCATTTACCTTGTTTCTTTGCTTCTTTGCTTCTTCTTCTTTCTCGGCTAACCCCCCCCTTTCGCAGCCGATGCTTGCACGACCGAGGAGGCCGTGCATCTGCGCCAGCAACTCCGTGCCATCGGACCGCGCGACTTCATCGAGCGCAACATCGACTCGGGCAAGTATACCGTCAAGAAGTTGCTCACTGCATTCGGAATAAGGCCCCCTCCTTTTCTGGACGGCATGCCCGACGAGTCCTACCTGAGCCTGTTGACGCTCGCCTTCAGTCGTGAGCTGGCCAAGCGTCCCAAGCTCTTGGAGTTCAACAGCGTCGACGATGCCGCCGCTCTGCTCAAGCAGTCGCGCAACATCATTGTCCTGACCGGCGCCGGCATCTCCACGTCTCTCGGCATCCCGGATTTCCGATCCAAGGTGGACGGACTGTACTCTCGCTTAGCCAACGCTGGCTTGGGCATTAACGATCCCCAAGAGGTCTTCAGCCTCGACGTCTTCCGCGAGGACCCGTCCATCTTCTACACCGTGGCCAAGGACATCCTGCCAGCCACCAAGCGCTTCTCGCCCACCCACGCCTTCATTGCCATGCTGCAGAACAAGGGCAAGCTGCTCACCAACTACTCGCAGAACATCGACAACATCGAGGCCAACGCGGGTATCCGCAAGGACAAGTTGGTCCAGTGCCACGGCTCCTTCGCCACTGCCACGTGTCAGCAGTGCGGCCACCAGGTAGTGGGCGAGGCCATCTTCGCTGACGTCAAGGCTGGTCGGATCCCGCAATGCACCGAGTGCATCAAGGCTCTCCGTAACAAAGGCGCCCTGAAGCGCAAGCGAACCTACAAGAGCAGCTCGGCTCGACGCAACCGACGCTGGACCCCGAATGACTACGACGACGACGATGATGACGGCTCGGACGACATCCCCGGCGCCGGCATCATGAAGCCCGACATCACCTTCTTTGGCGAGGCCCTCCCGGACGAGTTCTCCAAGCGCTTGATCGAGCATGACCGCGATATTGTCGACCTGGTCATCGTTATCGGCACTTCGCTCAAGGTGGCGCCCGTGTCGGAGGTGGTGCCCTACTTGTCGCCCCACGTCCCGCAGATCTACATCTCGAAGACGCCGGTCTCGCACCACAACTTCGACATCGACCTCCTGGGCGACTGCGACGTGGTCGTGGCCGAGCTCTGCCGCCGCGCCGGCTGGGACCTGGACCACGAGATGGTCGACCCCGCGCAGCAGCTGGAGATCCAGCGGGAACCGGGCTACCAGAGCCGCCACCGCTTCCAGGTCGTCAAGCCGGACGGATACGAGGCAAAGGCCGCTGCGACTACTACTACGACTACTACTACTACTCCGCGGGTCCAGGATCCCGCTCCCCCGCCGCCACCGCCGCCCTACACGGCGAACGCGAACGGCGGCAACGGCCGCGCCTACAGAGCCAGCCGCGGTTCCTCCTAGGACGGACTACGCGCCGGCTGACGTCACGAAGCCATCACGGCGATAGACTTTCGACTACAGATGACAGAGCCTGCCTACCCGACGCATAAACGGAGTTCCAAGAGGTTGTTCTTGCGGGTTTCTCTTTTTTTTTGCGAGGCGTTCTGTGGATTGGTTGTTCCTTTTTCCCAGTCTGGCGGGGTGTTTTTTTGCCTGTTGGACGACTTGGGGTTACACGACTATTGATTGTGTCGTGTCGTGTCGTGTCGTGTCGTGTCGTGACGTGTCGTGTCGACCCTTTCCTACTTGTCCTTGTCCTGTTCCCTGAGTCCCCCGAGTTTCCCCATCCTACCGTACACGCAGTACAGAGTACAGACGGAGGAGGGACGGGGATGCCGGGACGTGTCGGGAGTTCGGTGGGCTTATTAGACAGAAGCTAAAAAGCTGGCACTGGCGACCGGAAGCGGGGTATCCAACCCTATTGTTTGCCAGTTCTCGTGCTAAGGTGAGGTACGTACGTACACCTGGAATCTGGCTTTGCGCGGAACACGTTGGCATGGAGGAATTGCTAAGAGTTGGCTGGCTGGCACCTGAATGAATACCTCTTTCTCAACACCAGCAATGGGCTTGGTATTGCGACGCAGCTCTCTTGCTTGTATTGTATCTGCATGATTCCCCCCCAGCTTAGGTTTCTAGGTAGTCTGTTCGTTCCGGTACATATTGCCAGTACTCATCCACAGCACACTCACTGGTTGCGCGGCTAAGATGTGACGTCCTGCATACCTTAGGAGGTAAGGTAGGTGATAACTTGCCGAATTCGCCGGCGGATATGTCCACGCCGATCTCGATCAACAGCTGCTTGTAACCCTTCAGCTCCACCCCTCGCACCCAACAATCGTTCGTATCTGACCTGAACCTTAGGTACCTCTAAACTTGTGACAGTGAGTAAGTAAGTAACGCTCAACCTGCCATCTCGCTGTTCCCCCCTCATCCATCGCCCAACATTTATTACTTACCTATAGCCCCTCCACCTCCGCCCTCCAACCACTCACCTCCGAGGAAACTGTCGCCATTTGAAACAGGCTGCGTCAGGTCTGAGACAGCGCCCGTCCTTCGCACGTTGACGCCTGCGCCTGCGCCTGCCTCCCCAAGTTTCTCAAGTAGATACCTAAAGTACTTAGGTAAGGTATTACTAACCGCAGTCCTCGTGGTTCGTGATGGAGTTCTCTTGGCAAGCAAGAACACGATGTCCCGCGGTGAGGGGACCGGAGCCTAGGCTAGACCCCCTCCCCTCTTCGACGCCCGCCCGGTCATCGATCCTCTGCATTTAAATGACTCAACCCCCTCCCTCACTACTATTTACTTACCTACCCGATCCTGAGGCGATTTGCTCCGAAGGGATATCATATCGCCTTCGACGTGCACGTTGCTTATACTCTTATTACCGGTTCGATATCTAGCTTCAGTTCTCCCTGAGGCTTCAAGCAGCCACTTCGAAACACCGCTGGACTTCCCAAGCTGGTGGTTAATTATCGCAGTGACGAGTTCGCCACGTCCACGCAACTCGGAAACTCACAACTGTACTTTCGCAATCTGGCCAGATATATAGACGATCAACTACTATACTCTGCAAATTCACATTCGAATAGACCGCGCTTCCAACCCAGATCTCCTAGTTACTTGCTTGATTCGTTACACCGCGCCCTGTCTCTGCGCGCCCTCTCGAATGGATAGAGACGAGCACTTCTCATAAGTAACCAGGACCGCAAGACTCCATCTGCCCGAGGTCCTTCAACAAGTACCTAACCTTAGGTAGGTACACTCCCAACTTCACCTGACCCTTGCTAACCTGTAGTCCAGGCTGCGTACAATAGAAGAGACGAGCACTTTCTCTCGCTGGCCAGCTCCATGTGGCATGCGCCCTCTCCTCAAAGCCTTGCCTACCTAGGTACCTACTTATTACTCATCCAGCCCGCGCCGGCAACAAGCAACACTACCTACCTACCTCACCATCCCACCACGACGAGCGAGCCCAGCACCAACCCCTCTACGGCAGAAAGCAAGCAAGCAGGCAGGCTCCAGCCGAGCCCCTTTCCGCCAGCAGGTAGGTAGGTAGGTAGGTAGGTAGGTACTTACATTTTCCCCAGCCAGCCTGCCTCCAGCGTCGCACCCCCTCTTGCCGCTTTTCTCGGAGGCGACCACGCGCGAGCCGGGCGTGCGCGGTATCTCTTCGATCGCCGGGACCCGACATGCATGCATACCTCAGGTACGTACGTATCACCAACCAACCAACGACACGTTGGTCGGGTCGTTGCGATTCGTCGCCCTGTTTGTTTGTTTGTTCTCGCGTTGCGCCCCCCTCCCCCTCCCCTCACCCTCACGTGATGGTGGTGGTGGTGCTGCTGCGGCTGCGTAAGGCTGGCGTCTGCCTGTTCGGGCGCCGGGGTGAGGTGAGGTGAGGTGATGTGAGGTGTATGTATGCCTGGTGTGCTACTAGGTACGGTTCATCTTCATCTCAGCTGTCCTTTCGTCCTTGCCTTGCGCTTCGGATCCTGGGCCTTCGCTGGACATGTCTACCTACTTAAGTTAGGTCCTTGCCGACATACCGGAGGACGGCACATACCTGGTAGGCAAAGCCGACATTCCACGAAGCATAGGGGGGGAGGAAGAGAAACTATGGCATATCGGGCGGCGGGCATAGGAGTACCAGTAGGTAGCACGGCCTATGTATGTATGTATATGGACAGGGAGCAGGTGGTAGGTAGATAAGCAGATAGGCAGGCAGGCAGGCAGGCAGCTAGGTAAGTGTACATATCGACAGCCTCGTCTCTCTACCCCAGCCCACCGCCGCCCTACTTCTTATTACCACCCACTCACCCACCTCCCCGTCCTGCACGTTTTCTGGCCCGCGGGCCCCTAATATGCCCACGCGCGCGCACGCACGCACGCATGGTATAAATGTACATCTTCCTCTGCGGCACGCGCATGCGTCCTGCAGGTGTGCTCGTGCTCGGCATCTGCCCCCCGGCGCACGCGAGGCTCTGGAGGGGGACGGACGGGATGGGTCGAAGAGAGTCTATGCTCAGGGGTGCGATGGCCAGTCAAGAGGGCTTCGGGACAGCACGTGAAGAAGAAGAAGAAGGCCTTGTGTTCGCGTAGATGGTCCTATCAAGCCCTATATAAGTAAGTACTTATATATGGGTACCTTGCACACCGAGACCTGCAGCAGCAGCAGCTGCCGTCGCGGTGGTCGACTCGGGTGAGGCGACCGAGAGTAGGTAGGTAGCATGGATCTGCCCATATGGCCTGACAACCCTGCTTGGTCCACGAGGCTCCGAGGCGGGCAAGAGCCTACTTAGATTAGTCGAGTTGGCTTGTCGAGTTGGCCTTCGACGGCCTGCCATCGGAGTAAGCGACTACTACTCGGTGGCTGCGGTGCTCAACCCGCCTCCTTCCTGTGGACCTACGCCCAAGTACTACCTACACCAAGTCTCCAAATACTCTATCGCACGGTCTGCGGCTCACCCGTCTTCAAGCGGATGGGATAGTGACAGCCCTGCCAGTACTATACGGTCAACAATTAGCCCGCGGGATAATCGGGATCGGAAGTGATTAATCGCCTTACAGAACACCTAGGAATGAACTTTCCTATAACGTAGGGTCCCTTCGACGACGAGTTATCTGTCCGAAAGCGCACTTGCAAGCGGCTGTTACCCGTAAACCCATAACCAACTCCTTAAAGACTCGGTCTCAACCTGGTTACGGGGGGAACAGACCCCTTGAAGCGCTGACAACTCGTCGCGAGCGCGGTCTGTCTGCAGTCGCAACTACGCATACCCGCCATCAAGAGGAAAGCCAGCGAAGTTATCAATGCTATACGATATATAAATATACATATATATTCACTCACTCCAACAAGATATAGCCCGCGAGGAATCCGTAACTATCGTAGTCGCACCCACCCGTCTCGCCTCGCCCCCGAACCCCCCCAGCCCTGCGATCACCGACATCCATCCACCCATCCATCCATCCACATACCTACCTACCTACAAGCCGCGGCGTCCGTCCGTCGCACAGCATCAGCAGCGCAGCTCTTCACGTAGGACGCGCGCGCCTTGCAGCCCCCCGCCAGCTACATCCATGTATACCTGCCTACGGTATGTAGGTACTTAGGCAGGCCGAGAATGGGGATGGAGTGTATGTAGCACCACACCGCACCGGTTCCAACCTTCCTCCACCATACCGCGTACGTGGAGTAGTAACTGACTGACCTAGGTAAGGGGGGCTGGGGGTTGGGTTGGGTAGGTAGGGTAGGGTAGCATCCCCCTCCTCCGCCTCCCCCTCCCCATCCCGAAATAGCACAGCCTCGCCGTGCGTGATTGCTGCTGCTACCTTGGCTACGTGCCTGTCCACCTGTAGGTAGCATTGCATTTCCACATATCATCTACGTTCCTGGTTACCCCGAGGTCACTCACGCAATCACATATCCATCCACCCCGCCTGGGGCAGGTTAAGTAGCCGGCTGGTCAATTTAGAGCGACGAAGGCGAGGAAGAGGAATTCAATATAATAATAAATGGATGTATGTAAGTATGTGCGTGCATTTGCGAACAAGAATAGGATGGTGACACCGAACGCGGCGGATGATCTCGTAGTGACGGTGATAGTGATAGTGGTGGTCGCAACGGAGAAGTGTTGCTTGTCAAACATTACTTGTAATTGCTTCTCTGGTGCTTGTGTTCGCTTGTCCATCATCCATCGCCGCATCGGTAGGTCCAGCTCTCCCACGCAAGGTCTCCCGGCACAAGACAAGAAAGCCGCAAAAAAAAACGAGAGTGGGTATGTATATATGGATGGCCGCCGCACGAAGGCGCGCCAAAAAGAAGGATTCATGAATTTCAGGACTCCAAGCCTATTGTCTGCTGTGTATGGAGAAGATGGATAGTGAAGCGAGAGAGTACAAAAAAGTTGTGTCTCTTTCTTGGACTGTGTCCTCCGGACTCCAAACGCGCACAATGTAATTATGCAGTGTTTCCTTTCTATTAGGTGAAACGCCTTGCCACCAGAATGCTTGCTTGTTCGGTCACGACGACGCACGGCCCGCCCCTCCTTGGCTGCCCTGTGGCAGGCCACCGGATCTGACTTCTTTTGGGAGTCGTTTGGTTGATGCGACCTGCCGTTGCTGCGCCTCCTTCGATTGTGAGAGGCGTCTAAATGTCCTTGGGGTGTAACCCGTGCTCACGATTGGGGTAGGAGCCGGTACCACCACAGAGCGCCCAGCTTGCAGCCAACTCATATTCGTGCGTATCCCGCGTAGCCTCCGGTTGATGAAGGTTCGGACTGTGTCGATGCGACCGGGTCTAAGAAAACAAAATCGTTGTTCATACTACCTAAGAAATGGATTTTGGTTTTTGGGAAGGCGGCTGCGGCACCCTCAATTGTGGTACATCGCCAGCACGCGACTCCTCTATCTCCGCGGGCTCTTCGGTTAGAACAGCCGAAGGCTCAGCGCTACTGCCCTCGCGGTGGGACGAGAGTGGCGATGGTGTCGGCCGGGGAGGCTGCGTGAAATCTCGCGAGTTCTCCCTCTCTATGGGAGACCACCCAGCCGCCACACTACCGGCAATAATGCCAGCCATCACCGTAGGCGCTCCCAGAGCCGAGTTCGACCGGGACCGTATCGACCGAGATCGTTTCCGCGAATCTGGGTCCGGCGTAGGCGCAGCCGACGGGGCGACCACGTTGTCGTCTCCCGTCGGTGTCTGCGGTGCCCTCATCGAGTTGGACCGGGAGTGTGACGGGCTCCTGGCTTTCATGATAAGTTCGCGCGGGTGCTGAACCGCGAACTTCAAGTTGTTCAGGCGCCCACCCTTGAGTTTCCTCAGGAACGCCAGCTCGTCTCTGACGTCGGCGAACGGCTCCGGATACGCTTCAAACCGCTCCTCGTCGGCTACTGTGAAGCCCGGCAGTTTAGACTTCCGCTTGAACCGGCTGGGAATACATTTCCTGATGAACTCATCGGGGATTAGACGAATTAGCATTCCCATGGGAATCGATAGGAAGCCCAGCACAATGGCAACCGCCCACTGTGGTCCAGTCTGCGGCGGATTGGCGCTCGCGATACTAAAGGGAGTGCTGCCGACGAAGATGATGAGCACTTGAGCCCCGGCCATGGCAATGTTGATCCCGGTAAAGAACCAGTTCTTGCTCAGGCCCTCGAAGATGTTGAATTTGTTGTCCAAACGACGGTTGCTGAAGCCTGTTAGTATCCTTCTACCTTCAACGACCCGGGGGAGGGGACAAAAAACTTACTTCCACTGGTTGAAGAGCTGCATCCAGACGAACGTGTTGAAAACCAGCGTGCTTCGTCGATCAAACGTCGCATTGGGCTCGTGCTGGGCAATGCCGATCGCAAAGGAGCCGTAGTACAGAATAAAAGTGACTATCAGTTGGTAGATGGCCTGTCCAATGATCATCTTCCACATCGTAATGGAGATGATGCTGGCGCCTCTCGGCTCCGGTAGGCGGTCGACAACGCTGTCTTGAGGGGGATCGGTTGCGAGGGCAAGAGCCGCAAGAGTATCCATGATGAGATTGACCCAGAGAAGCTGCACAGCCGTGAGTACGGATTCCTCGTCCTCACTGGACACGGCTGTCACGAAAGTGAGCGCCACGGCGGTAACGTTGACCGTTAGCTGGAACTGCAAAAAGCGCTTGACCGCGTCGTTGACAGCGCGGCCCCATTTGAGAGCCTTAACGATACTGGTGAAGTTGTCATCCATGAGAATGATGGCCGAAGCTTCTTTCGCCACCTCCGTGCCGGAAATACCCATCGAGAATCCAACGTCGGCCAATTTCAGGGCAGGTGCGTCGTTGGTGCCATCGCCAGTGACCGCTACCGTCTCGCCCAAGTCTTTGAGACGACGGACGAGGATGCGCTTGTCTTCCGGACTGGAACGGGCAAGTACTCGGAGCCGGGGTATGATCTCGTTTTGCTGGTATTTGTGCAGGTTTCGGAACGTTGGGCCTTCCATCACCATATCATCTTCGTTTTGCAGAATGCCACATTCCTTAGCAATGGCTTGCGCCGTGAGCTGGTTGTCACCCGTAACCATGCGCACGATAACGCCGGCCTTTTGGCACACTTTCACAGCCTCAGGCACGCCATCTCGGAGCGGATCTTGGATGCCGACCATGCCAATGAAGGTCATCTTCTGGAAGATATCCTCGAAGACAACTTCGTTGCCCTCAGCACGTTTGGCGGTTCGGGGAGGCCACTGGGCAAAATCCCGGTAAACAAGGCCTATGGTTCGTAGAGATCTAGATGCGTAGTCGTCAATGAGCCCCTTGACCGTCTCTGTGAGTTCATCCGTCATCGGCTTGTGAGATAGATCTTGGCCAGGGTTTGAGAGCATCTCCGAGCATTTACCCAGGAGAATCTCCGAGGCACCCTTGACGTAGAGACGGGCCATGCCGTTTCCGAGCTGTACCACGACACCCATGCACTTCCGACCAGAATCGAAGGGAATGAGCTGGAGGATCTTGACGGAAGCTCGTTCCTCGCTGACAGGTTGCATAGCAAGATGGTCCTTGGCGAAGTTTAGCAATGCGCTTTCGGTTTTGGAGCCGATGAAGGTCTTCTGGCCGTCAACCTCGCCTTCGAATGCAGTCGAGTTTATGACAATAGACTTCTTCAACAAATCCTGTGCCTCATCGCAAAGTTTAGCTGCGAAATCCTTCTCCGAGAAATCGTCCGAGGTGCTCGAGTCAGTTTTCGTCGACTTGTCTCCTTGCGATGTCCCACTGCCGAACCGATGTTCCGTGCCAATCGTACCCGACACAACCGTCATTTTGTTCTGGGTCAATGTGCCAGTCTTGTCGGAGCAAATGGTCGTCGCATTTCCCATGACCTCGCAAGCCTTCAGGTGGCGGACCAAATTATTGTCTCGTAACATGCGCGTCGTTGCGAAGGCTAGAGCCAGGGTGACGGCTAGCGGCAAGCCCTCGGGGACCGCAACAACAATGATGGTTACCACCACAATGAAGATATTGATGAACTGCTGTCCTTTCTCCGACGGCGTCTTGTTACCGTCATCCAGCCGCACCAAAAACATGATGAAGAGGACGATGAAAAGGAGCAGACCGGCAGCGCCACCCAATTTCGCAATGTACTCGGCAATAACGTTTAACTTGGACTGTAGGGGCGTAATCTCGGGGTCCTCGTTCAGGGACATCATGGTCTTTCCGTAGCTGGAGTGAACACCAGTCGACGTGACCAGGAAGGTACCCAGGCCCTCCATGACGCGACCGCCTGATTGAATGAACGGATCGAGTTTCTTGGCATCCTCGCCATTTTCGAGGCCGCGGAGTACCTCGTCAGCCGGCCGCTTCTTGATGATGTCGGATTCGCCGGTAGCCTGCGATTCGTCACACTTAACGTTGAAGCCTTCAATAAGGACACCGTCCACGGGAATAAGATCACCAGGTTCCAAGTGTAGCACATCGCCCGTGAGTACGTCGTATACCGAGATCTCGACGATCTTTCCTGAGCGTGTTGCCTTAACCAGACGATCCTGCTTCTTTTTGTTCAATTTGGCGAATTGTCGTTCCTTCTGCCAGTCGTTCAGGGATCCCACAAGCACGACAATGACAATGGCCACTATGATTGCCACACCCTCGATCCATTCCACGCCAGGGTTGCCGGCTTCGTGTTTCTGCCCAAAGGTCTGGTAAAGACCGATTGCCAAGGAGACGACGGCGGCAGCGGAAAGTAGGATGAGGACCTTGTCGTTGTAGGTGATCCAGACCAGTTGCAAAAAACTTTTGCCCTTCTTCTCGGGTAACCGGTTGTCCTTGAACACCCTTTTCCTGTCGGCGAAGTTCTCGTCGGCCCCGTGACCCGAATGGGGTGTTGTGTGGGCAACAGGGGTCTGAGGAGACTCCACTCCCTCATTCACTAGCTTGTCCGACGAGCGGCTCGTCGCGTCCTTGAAGGAGACCGTGCCATCGAGATGTTTTTCGTCCACGCTGAGGCCCGTGTCTCGGTTGGTGCGCAAGCCCTTTTCCAAGCCCGATAAGCCACCGAGTTGGTAGAAGGCTGCCAGACTCTTGGGGTTCAACATTTTGGTGAGCTGTCCGGGGCTGAACGCGAATGGGTTGTTCTCGACCTCGAAATCGGCCTCTCTTCCCTGATCGGCCTTCAAAGCATCCCCGTCTTTCATAATCTTCTCATTGTCGTCGTGGTGTTTGACAGCGGGCTTCTCTCCTTGCCAGGACAAGGTGGCGGTAACAGTCTCGCCTTGAGACGAGGTGAAGGATCGCTGGCCGTCGTCGCTATCAACAGAGTTCTGCCTCGATCGATGATTGGTCGGGACGGAAAGAAAGGCCTGGCCCTTCTCGGGTCCCCTCGACATGACCGGACTAGAGACATTGTGAGGGCTGGTGGGCCGGCTGTCCTTGCTACTATCAAAAGAATTCGTATTCCGCCTCTCGGGGTTCGCGCTCGACAGGTGATTTCCAGGCGCGGTAGCCGTTCGCTCCGACATCCAGCTAGTTGTCAGAGGACTCGAAGCCTCCTCGGCAGGTTCCGGCGCGAGCCCCGGAGTTACTGTGGAAGGCGGCTCTCCATCGGTGGTGGTATCAATCGTAATTGTAGGCCTATATGAGAAGTCGGTTAATACTGTGAACAACTTACAAGCAAGAAAACGCCAGCAAGGCCCGGACTCATGCAGAGAAACTCACGCGCGCGGTCGTCGTGCTGCCCCGGGGGCATCGTGATCAGTGGAGTCGGCCATTGTCGCTGAGAATGAGGATACTTGCTCAGGACAGGGACGTAGCGGTGTTCGTTAGTAGGGTCGTGACGCGAGGCTGCGTGAGAGAGTGGAATCGGGTACACAGTCTGGCCATCGACGAAGCGAGAGAGTGAATAAGGCTGAATTGAAGGGGGGCGGGAGGTTGAAGACGAGCTGGAAGAATGCGCAAGCGGAGTGTTTGCGTGCGCCCTGGGCGACAAGGTGTAAGTGGTGCAGCTCCTAGCGCCCACGATTGAGCTTCCAATGCTTGTGAAGCGTCAGTGTCTTCAGGGGGTGCGCCACAGTAGGCGCAGTCGAACCTTAATACTGAAGGAGAGAATGAGAATATCGGATATCGGATGTCTGCTCGGTACAGTAGGTGTGGACGGGACGGTGGTGGAGGAGCGGGCGAGAGTAGTAGTAGCGGGTCAAGGGAATCGAGACGGGTACGGGTTCGGGGTGGTGTGGTGTGGTGTGGTGTGGTATTGAGGCGGCGACACTATGGCATGTTTCGGAGGAGCTCTCTTGGGTACAAGCGAGTGCGAGGCGTATCGCATGCGGAGAGACAGGCAAGACAGGCAAGACAGGTGTCGCAATGAGGCTATGCAGCGGTCCCCGTAAATACGTCCCAGAAGGAAGCTGGGACTGTAAAGTAGAACTCAGAAGCTGTCAGACGCGGCGGCGCACCTGCAGTGGTGATTGACCTTACTAGTACCGAAGTTACTAGTATGGGGATGACAGTGACGATGCGCCCAGGGAATGGAAGCTCTCTGGCGAAGAGGAAAGGCACAGAGGTAGCTGTCGCAGGGAGAGAGAACCACAGCTGCGATTAGGAAGAAAGAGGAGGAAGGGAGAGTTTGTTTGGTGCAGTACCTCAGTGGTGGTGGTTGACGGGTTGACTGACTGACTGACTGACTGACACGAGGGAAGCAGATCCCGGTACTTGCCTGACTACCAGGTTGCCAGGTACTACCCAAGGTAACTGGGTAGCGTGGGTAGGAGGCGCCCCAGGCGGTCCCAGGCGGTCCACGCCCAGCTTCCAGTTCAAGCCAGTACGCTGCGCCGTCGCGTATTAGCGCCCTCGGCGTTGCCTCTGCCAATATCGCCTCTGCCTCTGTGCTGGCCAGGCCGATCATGCTCATGCTGGCTGGCAGGCTACTTACCTACTTACCTAGGGCCCCCGTTGCCCCCTAAGGTAAACGGGGTGACGGGCTAGCGGGACAAGAACAGACGGAACAGGGAACCGACAGGACTGGGGGCGTGCTCCTCCTGCAGTGTGCAGTGTGCACAAGGCCTTGAAGGCCCGAGCAAGAAGCGCCTAGAGGCCTGACAGCCGCCAACGACAGGCCAACAGGGCTCCAAATTACACCGAGGCGCCACATATTTCTCAACCTTTACTTGTACGCTACCACACTCTTGCTTCTTCACACCTCATCACTCATCCATCATCAATCGTCAACCTCCTCCTCTCAGACCACCATCTTCTTGATGACACCAGTGCCGAGCGCACGGGTACTTAAAGTAAGGCAAGGTAGAGTCGTCGCCACCGTGGAGGTAGGTAAGGGTAAGTTGGTAGGCAAGCAAGCAAGGCACGGTAGGTCCGCAAACAGGCGCGAGTTTGATTGAATTTCGAATCCCCCTTGGCGGAATGGTCTTATCGATCTTGGTACCGTCCTTTACAGACCTAGTAGATCTCGGTATCCGTCCCTAATAAGGTTCGAACTTCGAACTGCCCCAGTTCCTGTCTCTGTTCACGGCCCGTCAACTCTCTCTCTCTCTCACTCTCTCTCTCTCTCTCTCTCTCTCTCTCTCTCTCTCTGTTGTCTGGTCTCGGACTCGTACATACTCGTCCTTGTCGATTCACCTTTTCCAACTTCTTTCTGTCCTCTCTTTCGGCGCCGCTGCGATATTTCTACCTACAGGATCTGCCTTCTGCCTTCTGCCTACCGCCCAACCGCCCTTCCCGCCTGGCGTGGAATTTCGAATTCGCCTTAGACGGTAAGCCCCTTTGCATCGGATCCAAACACCCCATCGTTTCTTACTCCTCCCGGAAGGTGTCTGTCCACACGAGCCAATCAGCAGGCGCTCCGTTCGGCATCCCAGAGTGCCAAGGGAGGCTGTGTTCGAAGAGGGGCGTCTTCTCGCCCCGTCCCCCCGTCTTGCCCGTCTATCGACCGTCCACCGATGACATCTACGCATGGATCGTACGGAATGCGGCGGAAATTCTGTCTTTTCCCCGGGCCCTGATGAGTCTGTTCTGGGTCGGCTCCTTATCGTCCTCTCACTAGTCATAGGTATTGACAGGACTATTCACTGTCAGTGTCGCTGGTATCGTTGCTTCGTCTGGAGCTCGCGTCCTGACTTCTGCCCGAACTACCAGACAACCAGAGAAGCAGACGCTGTCAGCACCTTAAAAGCAAGCTGCCAGAGCTGAAGCTAATAATAATACCACCCCAAGCTACCAAGGCTACCAAGGCTACCAAGGCTACCTACGTCGACGCCCGGGAGGTTGTCGGTTGGGTCAGTCCCTGCAGACCGGCAAGGCACTGGGCGAATCGCAAACCACACGCTACTGCATAGGCTTTGCCGTCCCGGCTGCGTGATTGGTCTTGCATTTGGGTTCGCACTTGACTCGCGTCTGCACTCCACGTTGTTGGTCCCCTTCTAGCCTGACTCCCTCAAGTTCTAGGCTCCGTGAAGGCCTGCCACTTTGAACTCTACGCTCTAGCTAACTACAGTACAAGACGTCGGTGTCGGTCGACCAACTTCATGTGGTCCTCGCTGAGCTTGTCCTGCCCATCGTAGCACGCCCGCATGGGTTCCAAGGCTCGGCAATGCCTTCATGTTCAGCCTGCCAAGGTCCCGGGCGTCTGGCTAGAACTGCCAGATTCTTCTCCTGAGTCTTGGGCGTGCTAGCCAAGAGGCATCAAAGGTCTAGCATTCGCCAGGAACAGGGCCGTATATATCTGCTGACCCACAACAGAACCCTAATCACCCCAGCGAAGCACCATCCGTCAGGTCAGTGATCACCTGCGCACTGCCCGTGGTTTTCTGCGAGGCAGCCAACAGAAGGCGTATATAAGCGGTGTAGGGAGTTGCTTTGCTGGTATCTGGGCGCCCAGACGCTCATATACCGGAACCCTCGTTGCATAGATACTAAGATAACGATGATGGTATCGGATTCCGGCGCCCAGCCTACGTGGAACGCCCAGATATTGCAACCGGAAAGGCAGGTCACTTGGCTTCAGGCGAAGCTTCCAGGCTTGCCCGTACTCGTCTCTTGGTCAATGCCGGTCGTAAGACTCTGACTCGGGCATTCTTGGCCGGTATGCGAGTTGAAGAACGCCCAACGCGTTTTCTTGCCTCCATGACCAGAATTCCACGTAGGGGAGAGTCCCGATGCAGAGATCGTCGTGGTTTGGTTGGCTTTCAGGTCCTCTCAGGTGAAAAGTTCGTACACTACGGTTCCTCAACCACTAGCATGCCATGTTCCATTCATCGACTTGCCTGGTAGGCTCTGCAGCGCAATCCACAGTTTTGGATACTCAATGGAGTGATCGACCAGCGTCTAACTATCATTCAGCCAGTTGTCATATTGTCAACGGCACGAATACGTACACGAGCGCGTTAAGCACTGCCAAGTCCATTGGCGCGGCGTGTTCCCATCAGATACGTCAGCTTCGGAGATGACCTTCATGGGAAACGTTGCGACTTAACGAATGTACTTTTCACCGTGCCCAAGTTGAGCTTAGCAGACCGAAGACGCTTCTCTTCTTCAGAGATGACTTCGAAACGGTCCGTACATTGGATGGCCTCTATCGAGCAAAACATCAATGTTGACAATGCGAACAGTCAGAAACAGTCAGACAGCGAAGGAGTTGGCGCGGAAGCTACCTGGTATTACGGGGGAGGAGAGCGGCTACGTACAGGGTTCATAAGTCGAGCAGGGTCCAGACAGGGGATCGTATGCCGATTCCTTCCACCGATTTGGTTTGTTTCGAGAACTTCGGTGTGCTGGCCTAGCGCTTAGGCCATCTTGAAGAGGCCATCTCAGGACAACAATCAATCAACCTCGTGATCGCGAAGAGTCTCAACCGGCCCGGCAGGCCCGGTTGTCAAGACCGCAAGCACCATTACCTAGCTACGACTTGTTGGCCGAAGGAAGAGGTTGCAGTCAAGAAGACGTGCATACGTCCGAAGATTTTGACGTACCTGAAACTACAAGGACGGGATGAACAGTTCAAGTTGCGGATGGACGGGAGGAACCCAGTCACCTACCGCATCGAGCAACTTTAAGCCAGGCAAGACACATCTGCAACTCTTGTTATTAGTGCTCACTGATAAAGCGAGTCTTAGGATCTACAGCAGCGGCACGGGCAATTCGCAGCCGGTGTCTACCCGCGAAGAAAGACAGGCAGGCAAGGTAGACGAGTGTGGTTTGCGATCGAACCTCAATACTCCGCATGATTGCCTGAAATCGTACCGAAGCTACCTGCTGTTACACATGTTCAACGATGTTTCAAACAAGACTGAAGTCCTGTCAAACTGCCTACCGAATAACTTGTAAGCCCACGAACAGAAGGCTGCTTTTGGTAACGACCGATCCATGTTCTCCAAAGCCGTGCTCGGTACTTACCTACTGACTCCAGTCAGCCCGTGACTTTAGTGAGTCAGCACTTGTGCTCTTGCATACCTATGTAGGTAGGTGTAGGTACCGTGGGGTGGGAAGGGCACGTCGTCGTCAGCGACTCATCGCCAATATCAAAACGCGGGCAGGCAGTTATTAGTTGGCAGGCTTCAGGCAGAGAGAGAGAGCGTCGGGGCAAAGACCGCTCGAAACCCGTCCGTGCCCAATCGATCAGACGCACGTGCGGTCGGTGCATCCGCGCGCATCACGGACGGTCGGTCGGGGACCCCCAGCACAGCTCTTGGGGGGGAGGGGAAGAGTCTCATCGGGCCAATGTCACCCTACGACGACGACGACGACGACGACGACCTGGGACTACCTAACCACAGCATCGGAACCGCCAGGCCTGGCAAGTCCTGTCCTGTCCTGCAGCCTGCTGCACCGCTGCTGTTTGCCCATTGATTGATTGATTGATTGATTGATTGATTGATTGGCGGCGCACAAGCACACCCCCCGGCCGGAGCCTGCGTCCCGTCGGGGTTGCACTGAGCGTGGCTGTGCATACTTACGCGGGAGTCCGTCCGCCTTTCTTTTCTTTTCGTCTCGTCAACCTCGACGTTCGCACCTGCTGCACCTGATCGCCGCCGGCGGCAGGGCCCAGTCATCAGCCAGTCAGTCACACAAGACGCCGCACCGCGTCGTATGTAGTCGTAGTTTCGTCCCATCGATGGATGATGATGATGAGTCGGCCTTGGGGGGGGAGGCTGCTTGCCAGGCTGACGACAAGGGAGGGCGCTGGGGGATCGTCGAAAAACCCTCTCTCTCTCTCTCTCCGCGCCGCAAGAGCTCGGACCTTGGTCCTGGGAGGCGTGTTTCACGGTTTCACGCGCCCCCAAATTGAATACTTGTTCGTTGGTAGGTAAAGCAGGGAGGTAGGTAGGTACTTAAGCAGGTAGGTTGGAGGTGCCGGTAACCACTACGTACCTGAGTCACTTCAGCGTAACGGCTTCACTGCCATAGCCTCGTTGAACTGTATCAGCATGCAGTGCGCGATAGCCCCACGGCTTTCAGGTTGCCCGGTTTCCGTCCTGCCTTTCGGGAGGACTGTCGTAAGCTTTCTCACCATAGCCACACACACACATGCCACGGGAAGATAGGATATCTCTAAGCCCTAGTGCTAGTCACTTCCGCAAGCTTCCTCAGCCTCACGTTTCGGGCTTCGTAAGTAAGCATCCTGGCGTGGCGAGCCACCGTAGCTATGAGCAGCCCGGAAACCCACGTCTAGTTTGACGGGCTCGTCATCTACTTAGGTCCATACTCAGCAGACATGCTTGTGGCGAAGGGAAGGTCCATCAAGCCACTGCGCGTCGTCACAATGAAACGAGTCACGTTGACTTGTGCTGTTCAACTTGATGACCGATCGTAGTCAAGCTCCCGCATACGGAAGTTGTAGGCGATGGCACTCCTGGTCTTCGAGAGATTGGGCCCGGCTTGCACTTCGCCCACCAACTGGGCAAACGGAATGATCATCGCGAACACGAGTATCCTGTCAACTTTCAAACCATGGGCCGGACAACGTCAAGCATGGTTATATCACGGTATATATAGTCCTTCAACTCAGTGGACCGTCTCGTCTGTCATCTTCACCAAGACGCCGTCTTGAGAGCAGTGAGTTGGTTCCTCGAAGCATCGAAAGACTTCGCGTGTCCTAGAGGCTCGTTCATTCGCTGTAGTGAAGTCCGGATAAGATAAAATGATGTTATAAATAACGGCTGTGTATCTTGAAACGAGTATGCGTTTCTACTGCACAGCATTCGAGTTGTTAGCAGAGCTCCCCAAACTCTCCCTTGGTGTCTAGACAGTGTATTGACTTCCGTCCCGCGTGCCTGCGAGTTCCTACATCATCCTGTTGTATACCTCGATTTGAGATTGAAACCAGTAGAACCCATAAGTCTGACTCTCCGACTTGTGCCTTGATCGTGTCTTGTATCCCTCTTTGAATTTGGCCTGCCGAGGACATGGATGAACCAGCAGTCACCTCAAGCTCCCAGACTACTGAAAGTTTACGAGACTACGAGTCAAGGGTACACTTAACTATCAACTATCCACCCAACCAACATAGAGTCAGCCGTGCGTTCTCAGCGATAACAACGAGCAGTTTCCAGCAGCTTCACCCGGAACTCAAGCAGTGGCAAGGCAGTGGCAGGAAGTAGCATGCCTCTCCTCTACACCAACATCGAAAGAAGAAGTGGTCTTCCACGGGTTCCGAGTACTGGAATGGTCTCAACACTTCCACGCCAGATCCCCACGAGGAAAGGAGCAATATCGAAGGTCCAACCCGAGTAATTCAGCCTGGCCGTCGACTACATCAATAAATACCAGTTCACGTACAACCTCGACGAGATCCACGGAGCATCTTATCCATTCCCTGGCAAGTAGTTACGAGCAATGAATCTAACAACATCCTCAGACCATCCATCTCCATGTATACCTATCCGCACAGTAACAACAGCGTCTCGCCCTCTGAACTCGTCATGTCTTTTCCAACCCACCAGACCTCTCATCATCATCATCATCATCATCATCAACAGCAGCAGCAGCAGCAGCAGCGCCTCAATGCCCCAGATCCACATTCCTAACATGCACGAGCCGCTGCCTCGACCGCCTCCCGGCCTCGCACTCGCTGCCCTCGCGCGAACAAGCGAGCAACGCGCGGCCGGCCTCGCTGGGCTCGCCTTGCATGGTGTACGCCTGGCCGGCCTCCAGGCCGAGGTCGCCGAGGGCGGCGTCGTCGTCGGTCACCGGAGCGCCGTTGATCACGATCTCCTGGGCGTGGGGCTCGACGCCCGTCCGCTCGTACATGGCCTGCTTGAGCTGCTGGCCCGTGTTCTCGGGTTTCAGGTTGAGGGGGTACGACGCGCCCCGGTACTCGACGGTGACTGTGGATGTGTGGATGCCGCGTCAGTAATCCACGAACTTAGTTAGGCTTGCTTTACCGAGAGCAAGTCCTTCCCTCCGAGACGGGAAGCTTAGGACACGAGAGAGAAAAAGCGATACGTACCATCGCAGGCCCCCATCATGCGACACCACTGCGCGCGCGGCACGCCGAAGAAGGGGCCGACGGCGGCGAGGAGGGTCTCCTCCCAGAGGCCGCGGACGAGCCAGTCGAGGTCGGGGCCGGACTGCTTGAAGTCGGGGAAGGCGTTGACCTCGAGCAGCCAGGCGCGGCCGGTGACGTCGACCAGGAAGTCCAGGCCGTAGAGCTCGAAGGCGTTGGGCAGCGGCGCGAAGTGCATGCGCATGGCGCGGGCGGCGGCCTCGAAGGTCTCGCCCGTGACCGCGCAGATCTGGTCGAAGACGCGCTCCTTGAGCGCCGCGCTCAGCCGCACGTCCGCGGACCAGAACTCCGCCACCGTGCCCGCCGCCGCCGACCGCTGCAGGCACGTGTTCGTGAGGTGGCTGTCCAGGTGCTCGTTCGGTGCTCCTGCTCGCGATGTCTGCGAACGCTGGCCCGGCGCCTCGTACGGCTTCGCTGCGAACAGCACCAGCATCGGCCGGTACACGTACACGTCCATGTTGCCGACGCAGGCGACGTAGGTGCGGATGTGGAACTTGTGTTTCGGCGCGAACCCCGTGGGAGGCGCATTTGCAAGCGGGATCACCAAGGGCGGTTGGATGTAGGGTTGGGCGACGAAATGGCGGAGGTGCGAGGTTGTGATGTAGCTCTTCGTCGGCTTTCCTCTCCCCGTTGCCTCCTCCCCATCAACAGCCTCGTCCTCTTCTTCCTCGTCGTCGCTGTCCGGCTGTTCGGCCTCCCACTCGTCGAAGATGCCCTGGAGCTCCTCCATCGTGCTGAACAGTCGGATGCCCTGGCCGCGGTCACTCATGCTGGGCTTGAGAATCCACCATTGGACCTCTGGCTGCGCGCTCTCTTTCATCCGTAGATAGTCCTCGCGGTTCTTTTCCTCACGTTGCTCATTAGCTTTGTCTCTGACCTCTCTGAATCTCGACAATTCATCCTCTGTGCATTGGTTTTTGGCAACACGCGTCATCAAATCCCGGAACTCGGGATCTTTATGACCCCCAATGGCCGCATCGTAGACCTCGTCATCGCAGCCGCCCTCTAGCTTCCCCTCTAGGATGCCTTCAGCTGGCTCAGGAGCCGGCTTCGTGGCAGATGCGTTGACGGGAGATTCAGTATCGGCTTCGACAGCAGTCTCACTACCAGCTTCCGTAGCAGAGTCACTGCCGGCTTCAGTGACAGACTCATCAGCAGGGTCAGAGGCAGCCTCCCTGCCCCCCAGGATGGCGGCGTTGCGCTCCAAGCTCTCGCGAAGGTCGAAGCACTCGACGAGGGCGTCGTCGAGGAACTCGGCGTAGTCGAGCTCGAAGGCCTCGCTGCGGGCGACGTGGGTCTTGAGGACCGAGTCCGGGCGCTTGGCCACCCAGTGGTCGACGGTGGTGGACAGGTAGTGCTTGCGGATCAGGGCCTTGCGCAGCATGTAGCTGTTGACCATGCAGGTGCGCGGGTTGTTGGCGACATAGTCCCAGTCGATGGCCTCGTAGGGGGTGATCTGGAGCACGCGCGGGCTGTCCCCGTGCACGGGATCCCGCTCGGGCAGGATCTGGCTCAGAGGGATCTCATCGGAGTCGGCCGTGCCGGGTTGTGCCACGGAGGGTGGGAGGAGGGTGTAGTTTTGGGGATCGAGATGTTTTTGCAGCACGTCTAGGATGAGCGGCTGGACATAGGGATCCTCATAGGCAGCGACGACGAACAGGTGTGGCAAGTTCCTGAAAGTGGAATGGGAACCCGCTCCTCCTTTCATCATGGGCGTATCGCCATCATTGTCCCTCGGTCTCTCCATCGCGCTGGCAGCATCTTGCTACCGATCTAAGCTTAAAAACCGAAGGTACCTTATTTTAGACTGGGATATGGCTCAGATGAGGGAGGACTCGTGAGCACGGATAGACCGATACCTGCTGTATCGCGAATGGCTAAAGCGGTTGACATTGCATAATCCATAAAGCCGATCAGTCAAGTTTACCAGGAGCTGCAAAGGTCGTGAGTTGATCTCTCATAAGTTAGCAGGATAATCAGTTGTAAAATGCCGCTCAACAAATGGACAGCTGCTGTTAAGTATTGGAACCTGTACTAGGTAAAGGTAGATGGAAGAGATAGTAGCACGGAGAACATTATGTGCTTCATACAACGCCCCTGCGTGTTCACTTGTAATACGATTTCAAACCCTATTCCTCGGCAATGACCCAATCCCAAGATCTCTCATAGTAGATGGTCTTTTTTCCATTTTGTCTAGATGCCCGACCACCGGTTGTAAAGTAGAGCCCACTTCTCTATAACACGGATGGAGGTGGACGTTTCCACCCCTCCCTCCCGTCTACCCGCAAAGCCATGCCATACATAAGGTAGCCTCACAATGTCAACTCCGTCCCATGCAGATGTGTTGCCGAATGCCAAAAGTTCGCCTTCATAGGTGTTACACTGTTTGTCGTGATAGGGTCAGCGATGGCTCCCAGAGCATGGAAGATCCGAGAAACAAACCTCGTGCAGCCCTCCTTGACCGTCCAGCCATCGTTGCCCGGCCCGGCATCCTCCACGCTCTTGTACACATCCGTCCACCGGGGCTTCCAGCGGAAATGACGGTGCGTATACGCCCCGGGCGTCTCCTTCCCCTTGTCGCCGGCGTCGCCCGCCTCCTCGCCCTCGCGAATGCGCTCCTCCTCCTCGTCCTGGTCGGCGACGCTGCCCTCGACCTCCTCGAAGCAGGCGCCCTCGCCGCCCGACCCCGTGCCCCAGTAGTTCTGCAGCATGGGGACGAAGAAGGTCTTGTGGTCCTCGACGCCCTCGACGAGGGGCACGTTGACCGTGTAGAGGTCGACGCTGCCGTCGTCGGGCCAGGCGGCCGCCAGCCGCTCCAGCACGCGCACCGCGTGGCGGGCCGCCCCGCCGATGATCTCCGGGTCGTGGTTGCGGGAGAAGAAGGCGAAGGAGAGGGCGACGGCGCGGCGGCGGCAGACCGCGGCCTCGAGGGCGGCCCCCAGCGTGCCCGACGACAGCGCGAACAGCGCCGTGGTGTTGCGCCCGTAGTTGGGCCCCGACACCACCAGGTCCACCGGCCCGCGCTCCTGGAAGAAGTGGTGCAGGCCGATCTGGGCGCACGAGGCCGGCGTGCCGTCCACCAGGATCCACTCCTCGTCCGTCTCGTCGCTGCTGCTGTTGTTGTCGTTGTTGTTGCTGTTGTTGTCATCTCGGCCGGAGCCCCCGTGCCGCCGCGTCGTCGGCCGTGGGTGCGTGGTGCCCTGCGTCAGGTGCGCGGCGCTCTCGCGCGGGTCGAAGTCCGCCGACGGCCGGTAGTACAGCGGCTTCACCGTCTGCCCGATCATGTGTGCCTTGCCGATCCACGAGCGCTGGGCGTGCGGCAGGCAGACCGAGACGACGTGGCCGGCCTTCTGTAGCTCGCGTACGAGCCGGTGAACGTAGGGCGAGGAGACGGTGGACGGCGGACCGTCATCGTTCGTGACGAGGATGTGCATGTCGGTCGGGCTGGGCCGGTTCGTCGAGGGCCAGTGGCGGTGTGCTGGTAAGATCCGAGATGTTGAACCTGGACTGTCGAAATTGGGGTTCTCTTCACCGTCTAGGGTCGTGGGGAGTCGCCTCTCTGAAATATACTGTACCTATTGGTTTGCTGCGTTGACTCAAGATTGGGTATACGGTATCGGAGGATGCATCTTGGAAGTCCGACCTCCCTCCCTCCTTGCCATTTCATCACTGGCCCTGGTGTGGGGTGCGGGGCATACAGTACCACCTTGCGACGGGAATGGACGGGGTCACCTCATCAGATCTCACACCCGCTTAACCAAAGGTAGCATTGTGTGGTAGGTACTTCACTTATGTATCTCGGCTTGGATGACACGCACTTCGTTTTGGACATCGGGTTCTCTAGGTACCTAGGTACCTTAAGGTTGAGGTTCTCGTGGTCGCCAGACTGCTCGAGCAGATCCAAACACCCGCGATATGATACTTTTAAAGTTGTACTTTCTGGAGGGTGAAGACACTATCAAGGCATTTTCCTGAACTACTTAGGTAGGTAAGGTGTACTTAGGTAGGTAGGCGACTCGTTGGTTGACAGTCCATGGCTTCGAAACACACCAACATCAAGTCGCAGGCATCGGGAACAAATTAGCAGAGTCGTGACGAAATCTTGATAGACACTTTCGTGTCAAGCTATCTAAGCCCTTCGCGGCAATCGAGTGCAAAGATCGAACTCGTGCCTCCGGGTCTGCTATCGGGAAAGCCACAACCTGGCTAAGTTACGTTGTAGGTACTCAACTAATCTGTAAAGCTTCGGCCCTGGCTGTATCTCGTAAAAGCCGTCGAAGAGCGACATCCATGTAGCTGCGCCGAACGCCGTATTGGCTAGACCGTCAACTTGTTTGGCCGGGAATGCAATACAACAGAGACTCCGCGCCTTTTCCAGTAAAGTACAAAACCGCAGTAATCAGAGCTTGCTGGACCTCATCCTCCTCCATTATCCACACGGACGTTGGCAAGCGCAGAAATCAATCCATCCTCATCATCCACGGCGACCTAAGCACGCTGACGCTTCGAAGCTGCAGCTGCCTGTGGGAGAACTTCGCCCTGGCGCTTCTGACCGTGCGGCTCAGATCGACTCTTAGAGCGACGCCAGCTGTCGAACGGACTGCGAGTTTTGCGTCCTTTCTTCGGTGGCTCCTGTACTTGTGCTGCTTGGAGCTTGTTCGTCGATCGCGTAACACGCGACGTGCTAGGCGGCGAAGCGGGCGCGAAGCGTGGGGCATCGGGCGTGTTGGGCTCGTCAACCATCTCTGCAGGTGTTGCGGGCGACGGGGGCTGGATCTCCACCTGCACCTTGGGAATAGGCATCTCAGGAACAGGCAACTCAAGGTCATTGGAGTCGGCAAACACATGATCCTCAATGTCTGTGGCGGCCTCCTCATCCTCGGTAGTGGTCGCGTTGGCGGTTCCCTTGCCCTTCTTCTCGGTTGGGAAGAGAAGACGAGGCTTGACGGAGGAGCGGGTGATACGCTGGGTCTGGGTCCGGGCTCTCTGAGGGCTTCCAGTCGCAAACTCTCCACCCTCCAGATCGGGCTCACTCCTGTCGTCATCATCGTCGCTCTCGAACTTTTTGAAGATCTTCTTTCCACGGCTGCGCAATAGGATTAGCATGGAGTGGTGCAAAAATGCGAGGATGATAGTATGAGAAGGCCGGTCGACTCACAATACGTAAAGGATACCGTCGTCGCGCTTCACAGCTTCGGAAACCTCTATCCTGCCTTCACCAGGAATAGTGACGCCACGCTTGCTTCGTCGCAGGGAGCGTCGCTCGGGGGAGGCAACAGGCTCTTCGCCATAGAATGGGTTCTCGGTGCTCAGATCGACTTCGGGAACACGGTCGCGCGAATCGGTGAAGATGGCAAAAGGCTCGTCCATGTCTTCGGCGGTGAAACTGTCAAGTCCGAGGCCGGTGTATTTCTTGGGCTTCTTCTTTTTGCCAGATGCAGCGAGTCCAGAGTCGTCGGCGAACAGGTTGCGAGCGACAGAGCGACTGGCAGCCTCCGTCTTAGCATCGGGCTGCTTGCGGGGAGTCTTTGCAGGGGTAGGTAGCATGGCGGCGCGTTGTTGCGAAGATGCAGCAGCAGCGCGGGAATTGGCGATGGGCTGGGTATCGATGCCGAAGGATGCAGCAGCGTGCGTAGTGGCTTCGGCGGTTAGGTTGCGAGGTGCGCGGCGAATGGAGTCGACGGCAGGCTGTCGCTTCTTCTGGGGAGAGGTTGCGGGGGTTGAGAAGGAGTCGGAGGGACGGCGAGAGTTGCGGTTTGGGTGGTTGGTAGATGCACGCGGAGAGGGAGTGCGGTGGTGCGAACGCTTTTCGGAGAGACGGGCGGATTTACGAGGAGAGTAAGGTTCCCAGGAATCGGCGTAGCCATGCCTTGGTGTGTTAGGCGTATGAACTGTGCCGGGTGACGGCGTGGAGACGGCAAGGGAAGCCATTGTTTGCTTGAGCAAGCCTCGTTTTCCAATCGCCCGATAAGGCTGCACAGAGTCCGGTCGCGTTGAGATGGAGTCAAAGCTTTGAAGGGCTTGCGCACAAAGCTCCTCCGCCTTTTACCGTTTCCACACGTCTTTCTTCTCCCGCCAACAAACGGTGTTTGGGCCAACAGCTGATAAGATCAACGTCGCGAGCAACTTTAAGCAGAAGCAGGCCACGGACACAGCGAACAGAGTTGGTACCCGATCGATGCAATTTGGGGTGCTAGCCGGCGCTCGACTCGTGCGATCGGGTCGCGTCGATGGGTAAGTACTTGGACAAAGGAATAAGGATTTATGGCAAGAATGCGACAAAGTAAAATCGTAAGTAGTGCTCGCAACGCGCTAGAAAAGAAGCCGTGTTGGAGGAATACGGGTTTGGCTGGCGTGATGCGACACGGGTACGTTATGTGATGTGGTGGTGTAGTAAGAGGAGACGTTAGAAGGGGATGTGGAAGAAGTGGCAGAGATGATGGAAGCGCAGGAAACGACGTGGCTGGGCAGCTCTGGTACTCGGTAGGGGTGGAATGGGTGGTGAGCGGCGCTGGGCACTGACGAGGGAATCACTGCTGGCCACTTGATTCTGGCTGGGGTGGGGGCAAGTGGGTGCATTAAGCCATCATTCCAATCAATCATTCCACCCTGTCCTGGCCGGTCCACCCTGTCGAGCTGCCCTGTCTTGCCGGCCCTGTACTGCACTGCTGCTGCTGCTGCTGCTGCAGTGCTGGCTCGCTTGTGCTCGCCTGCAGGAGCACAGAAACCACACTCACCGGCACCAAGCGCACACCTCATCCATCCATCCATCCCTCCTCCCGTCTCCCCATCCCTCGCCTGCTTCTGTGTAAAGCCCTGCACTCACCCCCTGCTTCCCGCAGTGCTAGGGCCTGCTCTCAGCTGTTAGCATTCGACGCGTCTTCCACATTGTCAACACTGCCATCTGAACTCAGACGCGTCGCGCCCCACTCCGCACCACTTAATGCCCTATCGATTGCTGCCATCCGGGGTCAACTGGCCGCATCCACGGCCAGCGCATCGTCATCCCCGCACAGCAGCGCCGCTTTGCAACACCACTGGACAAGTTTGTCCATACCTACCCGATGTCAACACACCGAAACCCCCTTTCTACGTCATTCAGCCCTCCAGTAGACGCCGCCATTGGAGAAGCCATTCGCTCGTATTGCACGATTTTAGTGTGTCTGTAGAACGTATGTGCATTGCATGAACAGAGGCCCTTGCCAAGCCGCAAATACCTTTACTCAGTCACGTCTCAGCGTTGTCGCTGCTCAACTACTTCGCCTGCGTACAGCAGCGATCCACGAACCGTATAAATCACATTGGGCCCCATCCACAACCATGGCAGACCGCCTCTCCGACTCCGATCCCGAGGACGTCTTCGCTTCTCCCTCCAAGAAGCCCGCAACGGAAGCACCCGATCGGCCCAAGACCCCTTCATCTTCCACGAAACCATCCGCCAGCCGCTTCGACAACTCCGAAGATGCGCGCGAGGCCGCTCTACGCCGCGAGCTCGATGGCGTGCGTAACATCAACGAGCTGATCGAGGGCGTGGTCGGCACGCTCGAGCGCGCCAAGGGCAACATGCAGGTACGCCACCTTATGCCCTCTCTCTCTTCTGTTTCTAGACCAGTAGCTTTCCTTGCGAGGGGCGCCGATGGCCAAATCTGTGCGAGCATAGGGACGGGCGATAACTGACACTTCCTGCTGCACCAGACCGTATCGAACACAGTGACCACGGCCTCAACCCTGCTGAATACCTGGACGCGTATCCTCTCCCAAACCGAACACAACCAGCGCCTGATCCTAAACCCGACATGGAAGGGCGCGAGCGCGGACCTCGCCGAGGCGGAGGCGGAGGCCGCGGCCAAGCAGGCGGCCGCTGAGCGCCGGGTCGTGGAAGAGGAGCGTCGGCGAGCCGATGCGCAGCGCCAGCGGGAGGAGGAGCAACGTCGTCGCGAAGCTGCCGCCAACGCCGCGTCCACGACAGTGACGCGCACGAGAAGTACGAGGGGCGTGCGCAGTACACGGGGCGGCGTTCGTAAGCGGGCCGGATCACGGCCAACGTCCCGGGTTGGGTCGACAGCGTCGGCTGCGGATGCGGACTCGGCTTCTACCAGTACTGCGAGCGCTAGAAACGTCTCGGGGATCGGTAGGGGTAGAGGGTTCTTGAGAAGTGGTTCGAGAGGTACGCGTGGTTACTGAAGAGAGCAGATGGTGGAGACAGATGGGCATGTGGTATATTCTGCCCTTGCCGTTGTTCATACATATCCGGGCTTGACAGACTGAAGCTATGCCAAAGTCTGGCCTGTCAGGTGCATGCAATGCTGTACATAAAGTACGCCCAATACAGAGGTCGTATGCTTGCGCGATACCCAGACCTCAGGAGTCCTTCAACTCCTCGCCCTCATGACCAGAAGTGCCCGCGAGCTCTGGCCCTCTCCTCGTTCCCTCATCCCACGCATGGTCCCAGCACCGCTATGTTTTCTTCTTGAAGAAATCACTCATCTTCCGCATGCCGGCCGTATTCACCTTCTTCAGATCGCGGACGCCCCGGCTCTCGCCCGCCTTGCGGCGCTTCTCGTCCTCCTCCCTGCGGCGCTTGGCCTCGGCGCGCTCGGCCAGCTCCTCGTCGTCCAGCGCGCGCTTGCGGCTGTAGTCGCCGGCCGAGCGCGTCGCCGCCGCCTCGGCCCGCAGCGCTGCCAGCGACGCCAGGTACGCGTCCAGCGGGGCGAAGTCGACGGGGGAGGGGGAGGAGGAGGAGGAGAGTAGCCGGGCTTTGAGCTGCGCGGTGAGCGCCGGTGGCACGTACGCGCTGCACATGTACTCGAACGCCACCCGCTGTCGCTGCAGCCGCACCACCTGCTCCGAGGCGCGGATCGATGGGCCTAGGTCGGTCATCATCGTCGTCGTTTCTTCCTCTTCCTCCACCGCAACGCCCACGGACGTCATTGCCGTCGAGGCTTCCGACGCCCCGCTCTCGGCGGATGCCAGCGTGGCCGGCGTCGCGGTCCCGGCCTCCGTGCAAGTGCTAGAGACGGCGGCGGCGGTGGTGGTGATCTGCTGCTGCTGGCGCTTGACGCCCAGCACGGGCGCCTCGAGCGCCCTCGCCACGAAGCGCTCCTCCAGGCTGCGGGGCAGGCAGCCGGCGTCCGCCAGGGCCGCCGCCTTGCGCAGCAGCTCCGCCAGCAGCCGGTCCAGGCTGAGGCGGAACACGGGGTCGTCGCCCGCGCGCTTGGTGGCGCAGACGGCGGCGGCGCGGGCCTCGAGGCGCGCCCGCACGTCCCCCCACCGCAGCACCTCCCACAGGTGCGGCGACGCCGATTGGATGGTGTCGAGGTGCTCGTCCAGCCCGACGAAGAGGCCCTGGTCGGGCGCACCGAGGGCCGGCAGCAGCAGGAACACCGGGTCCACCGGCGTCGCGATGTACAGGTCCGCGCCCTTCGTCACGGCGGCGCGGAAGTCGGCGCTGTCGGTTTCGGCGGTTTTCCTGTCCTGCTCTTCTTCTGTGTTCTCCTCCTCTCCATCTTGTGCTGTTGTGGCCGCCGGCTGGTCGTTTCGGGGTTTGGACACGATCAGCCAGCTCCGCGGCGTCGACTTCGGCGCGGCGATGCGCGTGAACTCGTAGATGCCGGTCTCGGGACAGACCAGGTAGCGGGTCGGCTTCGAGTAGCGCGGGTTCAGGAGCGAGACGATACGCGCTTCGGGTGTGGCTTTGCGGGGGAGGATGAAGACTTTGGGCGGGTTGTCGGAGGGTTCTGGGAGGGTGTATCGGGATGTAGAGGTCGGTGCTGCTTTTGTGGTTTTGCTTCCAGCGCCTGTGGAAGCGCCCGCCTTGGATCTGGTGGTCCTCGGCATGATGGGTGGGGTTGGAAGGCAGAAAGATGGTCAGGAATAGCACAGAAAATGTTGGATTATCCCAATTACGTTCTCAATACTAAGACAAGACCAAATACAGCAGCTAATGGCACAAACATAGCGGATTTGAAGTCAGTCTGTCAGTATGTCCCTACGTGAACTTGGCGGGCTTGACGGGTTGGTGGAGGAGGTGGGGTTCGGCATCCGTGGACCCCTGCGGGCTGTCCCATTTAACGCGTCCACGTCGCGTCTTCCACTCTGGCGCTCTGCCGCTGAGCGAACCGGGCGCGTCTGCAAGTCTACGTAGAGGACCCTCTTCAACCTCCGCATTGTGACCCAATTTCGCAACCAAATTTGGAAGGCCAAGCATTTGCACGCTGTCAAGGCTGCTTATCTCCATCCGGCATGGTTTTCTTCATCATCATCGCCTAGATACGCCTAGATACTGAGGTCACTCGTGCAGTGCAGCCTTGTGAAACCTGGTCTTGCTGTTCTATACCGGAGCCAATCCAAGTACCACCAACCAACCATCATTGGAACTTAGGTACAGGCGCCCGCCTGCCCCCGTCGCCCACCACTACCCGCCCGTGGCGCAATCTATCCCACTCCCGACATCTACTGTACTCCCTGTGTTGCTGCTTATCCGTCGCCCAATTCTCTTTCGCTTCTATACCCTACCATAACAACTGTATGATATAGCGCAAGTGTGCCCCTGCAAGTCTCGTCAGGGAAGACGGAAAGACGAGATCTTGCATGGTACTACTACTACTACTCCCCCATCACTGATGCTGTAAGAAACGGCGCAAACTCAACATGCCTCCGCGTATGGATTCCCCACCTTGCCGTCATCTTCTCAAGTTGCTAACAATTCCTCAGGAAAGGGCGCAGAGCCAGAGCCACAACCACAGTGGCCACCCAGATCGCCCCACGACGTTCTTATGAGCACTCCCCGCGGCCGCGAACGCCTACGAAGACTTGCCGAACGGGCATCTCCCTCCCCATCACCGACCAGTAGGCGATACACCCCAGGGTTGGGGGCAAGATCTACCAGCCATCGAGTCGATGATGTCGAAGACGATGGCATAGATTCAAGCGACGATGACGAGGACGACGATGAAAGTACCGAGGTGTTACAGCTGAAGCTTGCTGCCATCCAAGCTAAACTAAAATTGAAGAAGCTACAAGGCGCAAAAGGAAAGAAAAGTACAGAAACGAAGAGCACGGAAACGAGAGTCGCAGCGCCGAGTCGCACCCAGTCCCGCTCCGATCACTTCCAACCATCTCAATCTCGGCGGCCCCAGCCACAGGCCACCGTAGAAGTACCTGCCTCGCCAGTGAGGAAGGTTCAACCACCACAAGACACCACGTCGCCCAGCCGGGTGCGGTTAGGAATAGATAAAGGACTGAGAGCAAAGGACGTCTCATTGAAACGCGCCCCGACACAGAAGAAGCCACAAGAGAGCCAATATGGAGACCAAGGCGCCAATCTTCGAAGAGCTCACACACCCGGACTATCTTCTGGTCAGGACCGGCCCAAGTCTTTCAGTGAAAGACTCGCGGCAGCCAGGACGGAGGAAGCAGACCGAGTGGAGCGCCGGGAGAGAGTCAGGCAGTCGAGGAGCAAGGCTTTCACCCTGGATCAGCAGGAATTGGAACAGTTCAAGAGTAAAGCCACAGAAATACCCGACGTACCCCAACAAGCAGAACAGTACAGTCGAGAAGAGGTGGTGGCCGGAGCGGGGTTACAACGGAGTAGCACCATGCCAACACTCAGAAGACCGACCCTAGACGAATGTCGATCTGCGGGAGGTAGTTTTGGAAGCCAAAGCCAGACCAGTACGACTTCACGCAGGACGAGAGTCGCTCCGTCCGAAGTCCCGGAGGAGGATGCTTCGGGCATTGAGCCGTACTCGTGTCTTCACCTTTCGAAGCGCATTATTCCACATTCCGTTCTCACCCGCAATCTGTCCGGGAAGAAGACGTATGTGATCAAGGACCTATTGAAGCACGTCAAAGCACCCGACTTCCAACTCCCCGAGGTCGAGCAAGACATCGTTGTCTTTGGCATCCTGGCATCCAAATCCGACCCCCGGGCTCACAAGACCCCAAGCAACCTGAAAGAGAAGAGGGAAGAAGACCCAGCACGGGGCAAATACATGATCCTTCGTTTGGTGGATCTGCAGTGGGAACTCGAACTCTTCCTCTTCAACTCGGGTTTCGACCGTTTCTGGAAACTTACGCCCGGGACGCTCCTCGCCATCTTGAACCCAACCGTCATGCCGCCGCCGCCAGGGCGCACCGACACGGGGCGCTTCAGCCTGGTGATCAACAGCGCGCACGACACGATTATAGAAATCGGCACCGCGCGGGATCTAGGGTTTTGCAAGTCTGTCAAGAAAGACGGCGCCTTCTGTAACGCTTGGGTCAACCGCAAGCGTACCGAATTCTGTGAGTTCCACATGAACCTGGCACACGGCAAGCACCGAGCGGCGCGACAGGACGTGAACGCATTCAACACGGGTCTCGGGCCCGGCACTCGTAACGGGACAGGAGACAAGCGATATAAGAACTCGTACCGTCTCCCGCGCCACGAGGAGTACGCCAATGACCCGAACAAACACAAGCGCGGCAATTACGACCGCGACACGCAGTCGGCGCTATTCGTGCACCGGCCCTCCGCCGCCAGCCTGATTGACCAGGAACTGCTCGGCCAAAGCCACTCTGACCGCGTCGGGAAGGCCGACGCTCTCCGTCGCCGCCTCGTAGCCCAGGAGAAGGAGCGAGAGCTCATGAAGCAGTTGGGCAACGCTGGGAGTGGGGCGGGCAAAGAGTACATGGCTCAGGGGGGCGGCGATCGTCGTTCCCAACCGAGAAAACCAGGCGAGCAGGGCAGCAAAGACTCGTTAGAAGAAGAGCAGCCCCGCGACGCCCGCTCTCTCGGGCTGGTCGGCCAGACCCGCCGCGAAATCCGGCTCAGCCCCATCAAGCGCAAGCGCGAGAACAGCGTGGTGTCGTCCTTCTCGTCGCTGGCGTCCACGAGCGGCGAGCACCACCACCACAACGACAGGGCGGAGAGACACGGGACCGGGACCGGGACCGGGACCGGCGGCGGCGGCCTGGGCTGGGGCGGCAACCTCCGCGACAAGCTGGCGCGGCTGAAGCAGGGCGAGACGTTGCAGCAGCACCAGCAGCAGCACCACCACCACCATCCCAAGACGAAACACCCCCTCATCACGCCCGAGGCATCGTCGTTCGAGGGCGGCGCCGGTCCGCCGTCTAGCAGCCACTCCAACACCGCTCCGGGCTTCGGCGGGCTCCGTCGGCGCCCGCGCGTGGGCAGCGAAAGCGACGCCTCCGGAGGGGGAGGAGGAGGAGGAGGAGGAGTAGGGGGCCGCCCCGCCCGCAAGAAGACCCGCTTCGTCACCGACAAGGGCATCCGCGAGGCCGGGCGCGATAGCCTGGCCGGCGACTCGTTGGCGGCGGTGCGGGCGGGCGGGGATGGCGGCGGTGGGCGGGGGGAGCGGATGGTGGTGTTGGATGATGATGATGATGAGGAGGATGAGGATTTGTTGTTGTTGGATGCGTAGCGTAGTGTAGGATAGGACGAGGTGCCTGCCTGGGTGATTGAGGAGGAGAGGACTACAGCTGGGAGTTGATTCAGTGTCATGAATGAATGCCACGAGATACGATCGATGATGGCGTTGGGGGAGAAACACATTGTTGGCTTACGAACTACCTACCTACCTACAGAAGATATATACCTAGGTACCTATCGTCCTCGTTGCATAAAGCCACTTAGCAGCATTGCCGTTGCTGCTGCTGTTGTTGGCTATACTATACTATCCTACCTCTTCTGCTTCTGCTTCTTGCCCACCAACCAGGCGTCTTATAGAGCTTGTGCTTCTCGCCGGCGAGGTTGTGGCATCGTGACTCGTCGACTTTTTATAACACCCCGGCCTCGACAGTTCTCGGAAAGCTAAGCTACGCCAATGGGCTACAACACCTGGGTGTTTGAAGAGAGATATGTAGAGGGGTCGCGGTCCCATGGCTCTGCAAACCCTTCCAGGCATGATTATCCGTAAGTAGACGTACCTACCTACTTACCTAACTTAGATAGACACTCCAAGGCGGGTATTGTCAAGTCACCGTGGCATGGAGTTTGATCACGTAGGTAAGGAGGCATGTTCCAGACGTATCCGATGGTGATGTCCTCCATCTAACTTATGTTAATTATCTTACTTTTCCTGCGCTCTGATGTTCTTGATATCCCGGTGTTCTTTATGTTCTGGTGTTTTTGATGTCCAACGGTCGGGGTCCGGCGCCCACCACCGGCCACGCGACTACAACGCAAGTTGTTCGTTGCAAGCCTTCACTTATATTCTCCCTTCACTCACGTTCCACCTACGCTCAGAGGCGAGAGTACTGTATACAGTACGTCTATTTCGAATCAGCTACCAGCAGAAGCGGCGGCAGCAGTGGCCCGTAATAGGCAGACATATCGCCAGCTAGTGTGAAACCAGCCAAGCCAAAGATGTGTCTTTTTTCCTTCTTAATCTACTTCAGAAAGAGCCTACACCTGTAATTAGGGAATGGTTGAAAGGTAGGGAGAAGTCAGCATGACGGTGACGGTGCTAGTCGTTTCGCTTTATTTCCGTAGCCTTTCTTCACTCGCGGATAGTGAGGAGTTTGCCAGATGCTGAGTGAAGGCTTCTTCCAACCCCTGCTGGGAAGCCTTCGAAAACACACACCCTACTAAAACGTCACAATGTGAATAAGGAATGAGGATGATGCAGAAGGAAACCAGGCAGAACGTAAAGACAACAACAGCAGCAGCAACGACAGCATGCGCTTATGCTTCTCGCCGACAGGGTCAGGAGCTGGTAAAACCCACAGCCCAGACTTAGTCCAACACTTTATCCTCGACGTCTTTCACTTCAGCGACTTCATCCCCCTGTTCTTTCTTCTCCACAGTTTCTTCCAAAACCGATTCTCCCGCCATGTTCGTGGCCAGGGTCTTCGTTTCCTCGACGGTACCTTCCTGCTTTTCGCTAGGCTTCTCCTCTTCAACCGGCTTACTCGTCACAGCAGGTTCTTCTGTCTTTTCTGTCTGGGGGGCCGGCTCCTCGCTGGGAGTGGGCTCCTCTGCCTTGGCCTCAACCTTGGTATCGTCTTCAGACTTGGTCTCAACCTTGGTGTCATCTTCAGGCTTGGTTTCTACCACGGTAGGTTCCGGAATCGGCTGCTTCTCGGGCCCCAAGTCATCGACAGTCATCGTACCCTCCTCGTCGATGCTAAACAATACCCTCGGCATAGAGAAGCTGAGGACCGGCTTTCCACTGGACACTGGCGGGGGAGCACCTGGGCTGGGGCTCTTGGCCTTTGTGGGCGCCCTACGCTGAGGGCCACGGGCACGACCTTTCCGGGCGTCCGAGAGCGGCACCTTCTCCTTCGGCTCAGCAGCCTCTTCCGGGGACTCTTCCTTCTTAGGGGCAGAGGGACCCAGCTGGAGGCGTTTGTTGAGGTCGGACATGAAGCCAGCTTGGAGGGCGGCGATCTTGCCACCCATAGGCCTTGCCGGCACAGCGGGTTTTGCCTTGGCGGCCGTCGGATCCGACTCCTTGGATTCCGTTGCAGGTTTCGCGGGCCTAGCGGGAATCTGGGGCTTGGGTCGGCCAGGAATAGCCGGTTTGGCTGAAGCATCGTCACCCGAGCCTTGCTTCCTAGGGGGCCGTGCGGGAATCGCAGGCTTTGCTGCGGCTTTGGCATTGCCTTCGTTCTCTGGTTCTTCGGCCGATTGCGGTGTCGAGACGGTAGTCGTGAACTGCAGTGAGTCGGGTGTGTCTTCCCAGACATCCCGACTGGGGAACCGGTTGGCCATATTGGGACGAGCGTGCATCTCTTCAAACAGATGGGGTTGACGCTCAGCGTACGAAATCGACTTCTGCTGCCTGAACAAGAAGGCGTCGGGGGTGACGCCCTCCTTCTCGGCCAGTTCTTCTTGTTTCCGCGCGAATGCCTGGGCTGGAGTCTCGCCCTCACGGGTAGGTATGTCCAGGACCTTCGCCCCGGACTTGTTGAGAGCTTCGACTACATCAGGAGTGTGGACCTCAGCAGTGCTGTGAACACTACTGGGGGCATCTTCCCAAATGTCACGGCTGGGGAAGCGTTGCTTGTACTCCTTGATCTTCTCAGCTTGTGTCTTGCTGCCCTTGTCATCTTCGGGGAAAAGTGGCTCGTATTCCTCGACGTCTTCGAGAGGGGTGTAGCGCATTTCAGCAGGCGTGGTACTGTATATGCTTGTAGGCCGGCTCGAAGGCCGACTAGTGGGGCGGCTTCTCGGTTCCTCCATCTCGTACGCGCTACCGTGACGCGACCGGGGAGGCGGAACGGCGGGGTGAAGTTCGTAAGGCGAGGGACCCTTCGCGACCTCATCTGAAGCCAAGATGGGGTGGCCGTATTCCTCAGCAGCGTCGTGGCCCTCGGCGGACCCTTCGTCGCCGTACTTGACATATCCCCTGTGCTCGCCACGTTCATCGACGTGGATGACGCCGTCATCCTCGTCGGCGTCGGCGTCCGTGTCATCCACGGCAATGTCGGGCCCAGGCATGCTGGCTTTCAGAGGCGAGGTCATGCTGTCGCGCTTCGATTGAGACAGCCGGGACGAGGGTCGGGGGGAAGACATGCGAGAGGTATATTCGTCGGTAGCTTGGTAGCCAACCTGCTCGCTCGGGGTACTGACGTATCCAGCGGAAGCACCTGCAAGTCTAATGGTTAGAGAAACACTTCAGAGTTTGTCGACAGTTTGCATTACCCAGACCAGCACCACGGCTGGCAGTGTCCCGAACAATCTTGTTGAGGTCCTCGCTGCTCATGGAATAGTCATGAACACGGTCGTGGAGATGGTTGTAGTGCTCCTTTTGCAGGAGGTCCGGGTGCTTCTCGTAGTAGGCCTTCTCAAGCTTGTCCGTGGAGGCGACACCATGGCCGTGGAGCCCATAGCTGCCAGGCGGAAGGTCGCCGAATCCACTACGGGAGCTGAGCTTGCGGTGGTGGTGATACGTCTTGGAGCCGTCAACGCTGGGGGCTCGCGGGGGAGCGGGCGAAGGGGCCTGGACATCTCCGGCGTTGAGCAGCATGGGCACGCGCTGTCCGATCTCGGGGATGCCCTGTTCGTCCTCGACATGGTTCTCGCTGTTGTGCGAGAGCTGACTGGTGGTGCTCGCCTTCTTCTTCAGGCCGCGAGGCAGATCCGTGCTGGTCGGACGTCCAATGCCGAAAGAAGCGGCACGATCGGAATCGGTGCGAGTGACAGCGGCTACACGCTGTTTGGCGCTAACGGCTGGCATGGTTGGCTTCGGGGCGTGAAGCTGAATGTCGGCGCCAACCGTGCGGGTTTGCTCGGGGGAGCCCGCGGGTTGGCGCTCCTCTTCAGGCGAGGAGACGTTGAGACCCTCAATAGCAGCAGCATATTCCTGCCCTTCCTCGCCAACACCGGGCATGTCGACGCTCTTGGAACGCTCTATGAGCTCCTCGCCCAGGTGGCTCTGGCTGTGTCGGGGGCTTTTGGCCGGCAGGAAAGGGCTCTCGTTGAGCGGCGAGGGCGCGAACCGATCGGGGTTGGGCGAGACAGATCGATTGAAGCGCTTGGTCGGCCGCGGAGGGACGAGAGGCGCAGAGGAGCCATTGCTCTTGTCCTGGCCCCTGGACGGACGCGGGGGGATCGAGGGAGTCGATTGCATGGTGGCTGCAGAAGACATGACGATGGATGCAGAGGGGAAGGGGACTCGAGAGAGTTCGGCTCGGGGTTAGCTCAAGTGCTCGAAGGTTTTATGATTCGTATGGGGCCGATGACAGTATGACCTAAAGAAGAGGCGGCACCAGAGTCAGCGGTTGGTCCTTCCTTGTTGCTGCTTGTGCTTGAACGCGGTCTGGCGAGTCAGTGCTGCTAAGCCGCGGCGATGGGGGAGCACGCGAACCGAGACAGACAAGACCAGGACAGCCGATGAAAGCAAAAGGGAATCGATCAACAGAAAGTGAATGATGCTGTATCGACAGTAAAAAGGGGGCAGCTCGGGAACATATGAGAATGAGCTGGTAAAAAAGTCTGGTTCTATGCTCGACGCAAAAATGGGCCGCCGGCTAGAAGGGGTATAAGTGTGGTGTAAGTGGTATGTGTAAGTGGCCGTGCCTGCAGAAGCCAGGAGACACGGCCCACGATAGCCAACCGAATGGGAGGGGAGGGGATACCTAAGGTAGGTAGGTAGAACTTGGACAGAGCTACTACACACCGCATAAATGCCACAAGCCTGGGCAGCGTGACAGATTCTGACTCTTTCTTTTTTCGGTATCGTAACAGAGCGGCTTATCTGATAACGGACCCTTCAAGGTTCTCTCGCGCGTGGGTGGCAAGTGGGATCGTACTTATGCGGCCAATCTAGGAACACCATCAGATATCAGCTACAGCCCTGCCAAGCGGTGAAGAGATAGAGCAAAGATGCGCTGGACGGACGCGATAATTGAACGGACAGTTGGATAGAGAGATAGATAAGCCGATGATGATGATAGGTATTGCAAGCCAGACAAATCAAGACAAGACGGATACGGTCTCGCGAGAGAATGCTGGGGAATGCCTTGTTGAGACAACGGAAACGGTCAACTTGGGACGGTGGTGTCACAGCGGAAAGCTTCTGCTGTTGGCGAACCTCCGCATCGGCCGTTGGAATGGGGGAATCTCAGACCACCGTAGCTTGTCCACTGCCTTGAGGCTGCGATGTTCTTCGTTGTTGAGGGGATTGGAAGCGCGACCCGACCACACACACACAAACACACACATAGAGAGACCTAAACCTTCCCTTCAAGGGGATAGACAAAGACGGGATGGGGAAGATGACAAGTCGATGGTTTGAATTGGGTGCGAGCGCAAAGCCCAGCTGATCCAACAAAGGTGCAAGATTGGGTGGTGGGAGCTGGCTTGGTGGGGTTATGCGACTGGCATTGACCACTTACACGTTGTTGAGGCTGGTTGGTAGCGGTAGCGGTGGTGGTGGTGGTATTTCAAGACACGAAGTGAAGCTTCTCGCTATGCGCGTTGGATCTAGATGTCGATCTTTTGGGGGTGTATTCTTGCGGTACTCTTGAACTGAGCTCGGATTCGGAAGGTAGACGAGTAGGTAGGGAGACCGAGTGGAGGGAAGGTTAAAGTCGATCAGTGAGTAGGTAATAAGGTATTGCAGAGAGGCAAGGGGAGCAGCGGGATTCTTTAGGTAATAGCCGAACAGGGAGGGATCGCGATGATGAAACCAAGAGGGCCTCAGATGACTTAAATATTGACCACACAGATCTACGGCACAGGTATGGATGCATGCAGCAGAGTAATAGCAGCGGCGAATAGCTGCCGTTACCGTTACCTTCCGACCCGGGACAAGGAGCTTCGTAGCTAGGTAGCTCTCTGCCGGACCAAGTCAACAACAACACAGACTTGACAGAACACATCATCGAATGTCTCCCGTCGGTGTCCTGATTCCATTTCGAGCCCGCCTCCCCTAAGCTAGCAAGCTCTGGGAACAGGGGTTCGGTGGTTCCTCTAGGCATCTGGGGCGGGGCATTCATCAGCAACCGTGAACGATGAACAGGCCGTTGGCACCGTTAAAGGGAACCCGGGTTGCGGGTAGACCAGAGGTACTTGGGGAGTATGGACAGCCTTCCATCCGGGTTGGTCTTGTCTTGTCTGTCTTGCTCAGGCAATAATGCAATGGAGCTCATCAATCAATGCTCCTCCTGAGCTCTGCCGCCGGGCAAAGAGTCAAAGACGCAAAGTGCCCAACTGCCAAGATGTCATCGACTCCATCGCACGCGGGGCGATCGATCGTCCCAGCCCGTCCAAGCTGCCAGCTGCCTTCTGCCCGCGCCCCCAACCCGGAGCTATACGGTATACCTACGAGCCCGACAATGGATCTTTCTACCTAAGAGGTGAACCCCTGAGATGCGGCCAGGTCACATTCGCGAACAACTGCAGTGCCCGGGATAGCTTTAGCTTAGAAGCAGTACGTTTGGGGTACATATGCGTTGTGTGCCTTGCGTGAGGGTGGCCGTCCATCCGTGGTCGCGCGGTCTGCCGATGGACGGTGGATGGCTGTGGGCGAATCAAGACGCTGGCAAACCGGCTGCGTCAGGCGGGGGAGGACCCCACCACAGCCCACGAGGACCACGGCGGGGATGATGCCACTACACAGCTGCGTTTAGCGCCCTGCACGCAATCGACCTGCTCGTTGTCGACGACCGCTCAGGATTCTCCTTCGCCAAACCGGTGCGTTGTTCTTTCGTGCGAGCGGTGTGCGAATCCTACCTGTTTTACCTGGCTGAGAATCTGCGATCTGTTGGCAGGATTAGGTAGACTTGAAGTCTTGCTATCAAAATACCACCGATGAACAAGCTGCGAGTTGCTACCTAAAGTAGGTAGACACTGACCTCATTTCTCGCGTGGGAGAACTAACAGCTCCGGAGAGACGCTATAACAAGACGGACCCGACAGCACCAACAACGGTGACCGGGCCTGCCAGGTCACCTGCATCAGCCTCAACCACGGCCTCCCAATGCCAGCGCTTGGCCAAGCAGGGGATTCCATCAGAGACCCCTCAGCTTGACCAGACAACCAGCATCGACTATTATGTACACCGCCCACGGCCGCTCCGTTACGGATTATGCCAATATGGTTTGGACCGGCTGACGATGCAGCTGTTGGGCCACCATAAAACTCTGTCCATGGCCCCCTGAACCGTGGCACGAGTGGCCAGTTTTCTTCTTGTTCCTGAGGGGATCTTTGCGATCTAGATCTTCCAACTTCCATCTCCTTTCCATTCATACGCTGATACGGTACTGACTGCCCTTTAAACTCGGAGTTCTCCAACTACAAGATTGCTGCCAAAAACCCGGTTGAGAATCAACTGTCAACTTGCAAAAAAAAGTCAACAAGTCTCTCGCTGCTTTAACATCCTTTCCGTGGCATTACGTACTAATGTACCCGTTAGTGGACTATCAAGACTACAGTATTCGACAGAAAGCAACCGCCCTGGAATTGTGGGTAGCCCGTGGTGCACTCCTGCATCATCGCGGTCTTTGCCTCTTTCTAGACTCTTTGTGGGGAACTATTCGTATCACTCGCGATGACTTTCCTTCCGATCACTTTCCTTCCGATAAGCATTATCGCGGTGTGTTCCCTCGAGAGCTTTTTCAAGCAACTTGTTCATCCAGCACGAGAAAGTAGGTGTACAGAATACCGGTAGGTGACAATTCTTCCTTGCTGCAAAGCAATGCAACGCACTGCACATGGTTGCCGAACAGCCCGGGGGCTCCTCTCCGCTGCATCTTTCCAGCGGCTTCGGTAGGGAGGCGTAATGACGGCATGCTTTCCCCACGATCTATGGTCTTGGCCATCCCCCGTCTACCTGAGTTAAGCAACCCGGCCGCCGGCCGGCGAGAGCCCTGGCTGGAGAAACCAACCGAAACGACGACGGGACTAGTCCTGCATTACACAATTACCTACCACAGAGACACGTACTGCAATACGTGAGTAGCGACGAGAACCGGCACTGATGAAAAGAACAGTCTCGCCAAAGCATATCCTCTTCCGGCACCTATACGGTAATTCGAGCCGTCCCTGTGTCTAATTACCAGGCAGCTAGCCTCACGACTTGCGCCCTGATCCGAGAAGGTGGAACTCGATTGAGTTGAGGCTTGCGCGCGCAACGAAAACCTTCCTCCTGCACAGCCGCGGCCAGACACGGCCTCACTCCGGGGGGCTGCTGCTGTGTGACGAGCTACCTACCTACCTTACTCCCTCCCTCCCGTTCTCGGCTTGCCTCTTGCGAGCACCTGCAGATACATGTGTCTGAACGCCACATCGATCTGTGTGGAGTGAGATCCGGCAAGGTCCGCCACGTAGGTAGGTACCTAGCATTCTTCGGTAGATGGGATGACGGTCGCTCGCCCGGCAAACGACGTCCCGACCGATGATGAGCTGAAATCTGTCGCGGATGCATGTTGGCAACTTCCTTACCTTATGCGGCTTCAGCTTCTACACTGATCGTGCAGAAGAAGTATGCGCCCCGGTCTGCGACTTGCTCTAATGTAGCGGTTGGGAGAATCACTACTTAAGCGATTATCCTACTAGTTTAATCAAGCCATGCGATGATCAAGTCTTGGAATGATTATCCTACAGAGGTTGGTTATGATGGTATACTCGCTGGCAACTTGATTATCCCACTTGTGCTAGTGATAGATTTCGGCAGATATCTTGGTCCGAGAGCGTACTTTTTTTAACGGAAAGTGTAGCATGCCATGTAAGGTTGGAGGGCAACCTGCGCGGATACGATGGTTTGGGTGTATATGTTCCGGTGCCTCACATGAAGCCTGATAGTCGGTGATGTTGGTTCTGGGCCTGGAGAAAAAGAAGGGGTCATCGGTTAGTCGAGCTCTCAAGAACATCTCTTTGGTGGTGGCCTTGTGAGTTGGTCACTTGCAGATGATTTGCAAGTTTTCGAAACAGAAAAGCGTTTGTCTCTTACGCAATAAGGCGAGTCCTACCAAGTCAGCTGCTCAACGCCAGTGGTCAGATGGTCATGCGAACGTCAACAAACGTAATAAGCGAGCGAGGTCGTGGTAGAAACACCAAGCCGGAAGAGGCCCGACGAAAAATTCATCAGATTCTGAGAACTAAGGTATCTTTCTGGCTCGCGTGCGAATGAAACCTACAAAAACACCGACTCGTTGCTTTGAAAGCAAACGTCCGAGACGCCGAAAACCCCAAGCCTGAGAAAATGCCAAGTCGTCACTTTTTCCACCCTCTGCGCGTAAGTCTTCTCCTAATCTTCCTCTGCGGTGCATACACCCTGGTATCTACCATACGAACCACAAGTGGCTCATATCGGTGTCCCCATCAAGAAACCTAAAATCCTGTTGAGTCGTTCGGCAGCCGGTTGCAGTTCGCAGACCGTGCCTTTCAAGGTGATACTCGTATCGAATCGAGCAGGGTGATCATACAATCATCTGTGCGACACCCGCGCCACCGAGGGTCTTGCTGCCGACAAAGGCCTGGCCCTTGAGTCCAGCAAGGGCGTAGCAGACGGCAGTCAAGGTCAGAACGACGGCGGCGGCGATCAAGCTCGAGGGCCAGATGGCGCTGATCCACTGGATGACGGCCATGATGCCATAGGCAGCGGCGCGCATGTAGTTGGACGAGATCTTGCGGATAGCGGAGTCGAAGGAGGACGAGGTGGGGCAGATGCGCAGCAGCAGGGGCACCTCAATAAAGAGGATGATGAAGCAGGAGACGCTGGATGGTCTTGTCAGCGAATGTTCGGCACAAAGATAGGGGGCACATCTGTGCTGAGGGGACTACTCACAGGGCAAAGATGGCGAAGATGATCAACAAGAAGTGGCCGAAGAGGTTGAACAGGTTGGCGATGCCGAGCGCAAAGCACAGAATCATGGCCAGAATTCCGAGCCTAAATGATGGGAAGACATGGTCAGCCTCTGAAACTGTGTGTTACCCACTTCCATGGCAAATCACAAGCTGCCAGTTGTGTTTGTCGTGTATGTTCAGGAACGGGCTACCCCTATATCCTGTCGCAAGGCAGAGGGTATCGCGGCGGGAGAGATCGGGCAGACGGTTCGGTTGGGTAGACAGCGTGGGATGGCAAGGCAGAGCAAGCAACGGATGCGGGTGTTCGGTGAGGCTTACCATTGTCCGTAGATACCTGATCCTATTGTCAGTAGCCGTTTCTGGGGAGGCTGTCGCAAGGCAAGAGGCTGACTTACTGAAGTTGCGCGTAGCGAATTCGTCCTTGATCGACATCTTGACGGAGAGCGCAAGGGGTCGTTGATAGAGAGGTGTCGGTACTGGAGGTAGAGACTGCTTAGCGGGCGGTTATCGTGGCAAAGGCGGCGATGGTGGTGAGGAATGTTGTTGTTATTTTGGCGGAGGACAAGACGGGTCGGCGGGAACCTTATGATCGAGGGTCGCGCGGCCGGAGTCTGGAGATGATGTACCTTGGAAGTAGTCTGTATACTGGGCTGGTGATGCTCGGGGGGCGGGAGTAGATAGGCGTGCTTCGGCGACAACAGATCTTGCTGCCTTGGATGCTACGGAGAGGTACGTGTACGTGTGTACGTGGAATGGCGAAGGTGAGGCTTTGACGCTGCTGCTGACTGCTGACGACTGCCTTGTGACAGATGGCCAATACGAAGTGCGAATCAACGCAAATGGGCTGTACCGCAGGAGCTGCCAGTGGGCCAGTCAGAAGCGGCCGGAGAGAGGGTCCAGGGTCCTTGGGGGCCGCTTGTGAGGCGCTGGCGGTTGCCCGCTGTTGCCCGTCGGTTGCTCGTCTGTTTCCAGCTTGTTTCCAGCACATGCCTGCTGACTGTCTCCGCTGTTACACCATTCCCGCTCATTTCTGTAGCACCGCCTATCTGACAGTTAACGGGGGCCTAGTGAAACAATGACAGACAGACCCCTTCTTGCTCTTCGACCCTTCTCCCTTCTCAATGCTGCTACCAGCTCCTCATCTCCTGTTCTCATCTGTCAAACTCACACTAGTTAAAAGGGACCAAAATTGATTCTCTATATATATTACGTACAAGTGGTGGTAGCTGTGAAAGGAGGTAGGTTCACAAGATGAGCTCGGGCCGTGTCTCTTCGACTGCACTAGCGATCTTCGACCCTTGATTGTTTGGGGTCTTGTTACAAAGCTGGTCGTGAATCCCTTCAGTCAGTCTATTCCTCAAGAACGATTAACATAGGCCTCTTCATCTGAACGAATGGCCGAAACAATGCGTCATGATCAGCAACAAGCCGACGATCTGGGCAAGCATGGTTGTCTGTCTTGACCCAGTCCCTGGCTATCCTGGTCTCTCTACAGTATACTGCACTGCATCCTTCAAGGTTATTCTACTGCTTCCAACAATGCCTCTATTGTCCGCTGACCATTGCGTCCCGTGCCCTGGACACGGAAAGGAGCAGGCTGGTCTCCGGCATGCAAGGAACTCATCTCTCGAGTCCCGTAAGGTCGTATTGTGGCCAGTGCCGTTCGGGTAATCCATTGGTCGACCCAAGAAATGGCAGCTTGCGGGGATCCCTGTCCGTGTTGACGGGCGCCATCTATTGTTGTCTTTGAAGTCGAGAAACCATGGAACGATCTCAGTCTGTGCCAGACACGAGCTCAACTCCTCCGTCACCTATACTGTTCACTGAGGTAGCTCCTCCACCGTTGTGAAAGATCTTGTTGGAAAGAATATCAAGTAAAAACGTGTAAGTCGGTCAAGAGCTGTCTGCAGCAAACACATTCATCCCATCTTCTGTTACTTCCCCCTGTCCGATGGCAATCTGGGAAACCGACAGTCCAAATGGGCGCCACCTGCCTAGACAAGACGCTGACCATTAACAGTTGCGTGTCTTTCGGCCGAACCTACCCTGGATACAACGTGCCCAGTCGTACAAGAAAGCTAATTGTCTGTTCTTCGGCGTGGAACCGCCCCAAGCCGCTCACCTCGCAGATATACAGCTTTGCTGGAATTGGGATAGACCTAGTGCTGAAATCCCACGACACAGGGTCGGTGACCACCTCTATTATTCGCAATACCTTCGTCGAGTTCGAGATGGCCACCAGCAGCGCATGGCTTCCGGAATGGTGGCCGCTTTCCACCGTGGTCACATGTGCTGCGGCTGTTATCACACTCTACGCTGTTGCATATCAGCTATGCACCCGGAAGCATGATCCGAACGAACCTCACGTTGTCGCGCCCCTAATTCCCTACGTGGGCCACCTCCTTGGTATGGCAATCTATGGCGGCAAGTACATGAAAGGCTTAGGGTAAGTATCGCCATGAAGTACGTTGGATGAGATTGGAATTAAAACAGTCAATAGTCTCCGGAATCGAAACTTCCCCGTCTTGACCTTACCAGTACCAAACTCGCGCATTTACCTCGTGACAGATCCATCCCTCGCTGCAGCTGTACAGCGGGCATCCAAGACCCTGTCTTTCACTCCCATCATTCCAGAAGTAACGGAACGAGTGCTCGGTCTGGATAAGCCAACGATGCAGATAGTTCGCAAGAACTTAGATCCCGGACCTGGACAGGAGCACGGGTTTCTTGCCGACACCCAGGAGATGGTGTACGCATGGTTTGGCCCCGGAGAGTATCTGAACGAAATAACTCTCGACGCAGCTCGCGAGCTCCGACACGAAGTTGCCAGTCTCGGAGACTCGAAAAGGTCGGGGAAGCCTTCAGGGAAACCAGAAGATCTTTTGCTTCTCGTCCGGCACCTTGTGACGCTGTCGACAGCCAAGTACCTGTATGGACCGCAAAACCCCATCGCATTGGACCCCGAGCTCGAAGATGCTTTCTGGGATTTTGACCACGGGCTTGGTTCACTTCTCATGAATATTGCACCCTCCATCACAGCGTCGAAGGCCTACCGAGGACGAGAGAAGCTTGTGAAAGCTCTGGAGGAATACCTACAGACGGGTAAACACAAGACAGGTTCCAAGATTATTCAGAAACGCGTCGAGATTGCCCTACAGCACGGATGGACCCTCGAAGCCGCAGCTCGATCAGAGCTCTCTTTCCTCTTCGCCGGGATTGTCAATGCGACTACTTCCACGTTCTGGATACTCCTGCAGATTTATGCGGACTCGGACTTACTGACCATGGTGCGCGGAGAGGTCAGCCTAGTACTCAGGAACGACAACTATGGCACCCAACGTTCCCGGATCAGCATAACAGACCTCAAGGACAGATGTCCCATGCTTGTCGCGGTCTATCGCGAATGCCTGCGTCTGGGTTCGGACAACTACTCAACACGCTTGGTTAAAGAGAACTTTATGCTGGCAGACCGTTATTTCTTGAAGAAAGACTCGGTCGTCCAGATAGCAGGAGGCGTTATACACGCAGATCAGACCATCTGGGGCGATAATGTCGAAAAGTTCAACCCTCACCGTTTCCTTGACAAAAAGGCTCCACAGGCAAGAGGATCCAAGCAGAATCAGATCCATCCAGCCGCGTTCCGTGCTTTCGGCGGCGGGAAGACCTTATGCCCTGGTCGCCACTTCGCCATGAACGAGATTCTGAGTTTGGTCGCTCTGATGATCCTGCAGTTCGACATGGAGTCTGTTGATGGGGGAAGAATACAAGTCCCGAAGAAGAACGATGGCGTCCTCCCGGTGCATATTCTCGAGCCTGTGCGACCCGTTATGGTGCGCATCACGAAGCGGCGCGATGGGTTCGCAGCCAATGGTCTCGATGTTGAGTTCGAGATCTGACATATGGCCATCGGAATCATCTCATCCGAAAGTTTTCACTGGGCTTGTATGGTCAGGAGAGCAAGGGTACATAGTGAAGGCTCGGGCTTCCGACTCGGGTCTGTGAGAAGCAGTCACGGATGGATGCCGCTAGGCCGGGAGCGTGTGTCTTTTTCATACCTATACACCTATGATGTATTAGAACCCAACCTATCTCTTCCTCTGTCAGCCACCCTAGTGTTAGTGCTCGTCCCATGAGAGCATCGTGCTGTCAGGACCTCCTTCCGAGGTGTACGTGTCGTCGAAGGTCAGGCGACCTGGCATTACAGTAGGTTGTACGCCAGTAGAACGACTGCTCACCAAGAAAAGCTGGCAGCATAACGCAATAACGATTGCCGTAATACGACCCGAAAGCTTCTCCTGACACCGCCTTCCCCGCGGTGTGGGAGGGCTGAGCTTGCTCATACGACCGGGTAAAACCAGGTCCTCCAGACGGCCCAGCCCTTCGTTGCGACTTTCATCTACTCGACGTTGCAGGACCACCTAAGCTAGACCCCCTACGGAAGCAGATGTCGGGAAGAGTCTGGGAAGCCCAGCCTCCGCCCCTCACCGACGCGTGCTTCTAAGAATAGGCGAGTGTAAATGCATACCTACTAAAATAATGTAGGTATATATATATATATATAAGAGTCGGTGACGACCAACGCGGAACAAACGACCTTTCTCCAACCACGACCTCCCCCACGCGTCTCGACCGTAAGAGCACAACCGGGCGGACCACCACCACCACCACCACCACCATGCTCCTCACGACACCCACCCCCCACCTCCTCCTCGGCGCGCTGGCCCTGCTCGCGGCGGCGCCGCTGCGCGCCGCGCCCTCGGCCGGCTGCGGCCAGGCGCCGACGCTGACGGGCGAGACGGCGCACACGCTGACGGTGCACGGGCAGGCGCGGCGGTACTTTGTGAAGCTGCCGGCGGGGGGCGGCTACGACAACACGCACGCGTACAAGCTCATCTTCACGTTCCACGCGCTGGGCGGGTCGGCGGCGCAGGTGGTGGCCGGCACCGGCGGCTACCTGCCGTGGTACGGGCTGCCGGGGCTGGACGCCGCCGCCGGCGAGGCGGCCGTCTACGTGGCGCCGGACGGCGTCGACCGCGGCTGGGCCAACGCCGGCGGCGAGGACCTCGCCTTCGTGGACGCGCTGGTCGCGGCGCTGGAGGCGGATCTGTGCATCGATGACGCGCACCGCTACAGCACCGGGTTTAGTTACGGCGCCGCCATGAGCTACAGCATCGCCTGCGCGCGCGCCAAGGCGTTCCGCGCCGTGGCCGCGCTCAGCGGCGGCCCCATCTCCGGGTGCGAGGGCGGCGGCGATCCCATCGCGTATTATGGCCAGCATGGCATTAGCGACCAGATGCTGCCGATTACCATGGGGCGGAGGTGAGTAGTTTTGCTTCCTGATTCTTCTTCTTCTTCTTCTTCTTCTTCTTCTTCTTCTTCTTCTTCTTCTTCTTCTTCTTCTTCTTCTTCTTCTTCTTCTTCTTCTTCTTCTTCTTCTTCTTCTTCTTCTTCTTCTTCTTCTTCTTCTTCTTCTTCTTCTTCTTCTTCTTCTTCTTCTTCTTCTTCTTCTTCTTCTTCATTCTTCATTCTTCATTCTTCATTCTTGTTCATTCTTCTTCTGGTCCGCCGGGGTGGATGGATGGGTGGATGGGTTGCGTAAGAGAGAGAGAGAGAGAGAGAGAGACAGACCCCTGGTGCGTGGAGAGGGGGGGCGGGCGGGCGGTATATACCTTATATATGTGCTCTCTGCACGAAACCAAGATACTGACGCCGTACGTTGACAGCATGCGCGATCGCTTCGTCAAGAACAACGGCTGCACGGCGCAGTCGCCGCAGGAGCCGGCCAAGAGCAGCGGCACCCACATCAAGACGCAGTACGAGGGCTGCGACCCGGCCTACCCGGTCACCTGGGTCGCCTTCGACGGCGACCACACGCCCCAGCCCATGGATAAGGGCGCCAGCAACACCTTCGCCGCCAACGAGACCTGGGCCTTCTTTTCACAGTTCAAGCAGGAGCAGTAGGTTGGATATAGCTGTGTTGTCTCGGCAGAGTCGCTACGCTGTCTGTCTACGTAAGGTATCCTGAAGTATCTAGCTACACGGCAGTGACACTCTTTATTCAACCAGGCTTGCAATTGGGTATGCCCACGGGTCAAGTTAGGATATATACATTATCCCAACATCTATATTCTTTCAAATGGCAGGTGATCGCCACTGCCTGCATGGACTCCAGCAGCGATCCTTATCCCGTGACTCCGTCAGTCGAGGGCTGTGGCCCGCGAAGTTCCGAAGGGTTCTGTAAGGATTCGTCTAGGCGATGGCGCTGTCTCGCTTCGTAATACGAGTCAAGGCCGCTGAAAGACTGACGGCGTATTTCTGGCACGCGTTGGCATTTGGTGATATCCACAATAGGTGATCCGTCTCCGGTCTCCAGAATGGCAACCTTCCCTTTTTGTCGCGAGTAGAGCGGCTCCGAACTCGTTGGTGGGACCTGGGATACTCCACTCTTCAGCGTGACTTCGACGAGCATGCCGGACAGCCCTGCAAATATAGTCGGAGAGGTGTCGGATGGCTTCGCGAGGGAGTAGATAGGGGAGCTGGCGTAGTTCTTGAACGGCAGGTAGACGTTGCAGTTGGGTCTGTAGAAGTCGTGCCTCGACAAGGCATGCCATCGGCATGAGTGGCCTCCAACATAATCGCACTTCGTTCTGTTGTCCTTGAATACTGGTTCAGGTACTATTGTGGGCGGTCTGGGCATCGGGTAGGGCCGGTCATTGCCACATGGGAGGGCTTCCGTATGATAGTACCCTTTGGGCCATCGAAAGTCAAAGACCTTCAGCATATGCGAATGCGCACTGCCAGCGAGGAACCGTTCCACCCCATGGGAAACGAGGGCATTAAGCGGCGTGGTAACCTCAAAATTGTCTTGAAAAATTCTGTCGAAGGGAGAGGGTGTCCGAAGATCCTGAAGTCGTATAGTGCCATCGTCCCACGTGCTGAGCAAAGAATTGCCGTGTCCACCGGCAACTGACTGCATGTTGACCGGCAGCATTGCCCTGACGGTGCGAGGGTCCGACTCTAATGTCACATATTGGTCGGTGACTTTAGCTGCGCTAGACACTTCCATGCCCGAAGGGGTCATGGTTACATATTGGATGGGGTTGAAGCTCTTGTTGAGAGCTATGGCGATGTTTTCTTGGCTGATGAACTTGACTGACCGAATGAACTCGAAAGGGGTTGAGCCCGCCGCGTTCTTCAGAGCAAGAAAATTCGAAGGTTGGATGATACGCCCTTCTCTATCGCCCTCGAGCGATTTCGCGTCTTCTGGGCCATCGAGTGGGTAGAGTACAAGATTCTCTCGGGTAGCAGCCGCAAGTAAACTCGTCCTTTCACAAAAGTCGAAGGATGAGATTTCCCTTTGCTCGAGCGGACGCTCTTCTGCGGACGAGGGGCGGAAACGTGAAAGCGTCTGGCCAAAGTCGACTTCGGCCATCGACAGCAGGCGGAGATCTCCATTTGCTCGGCCAACTACGGCTTGTGGAAGATCATCGTCGCGGGGTTCTGATCGTTTCAGCAGGGAGATGGCTGTGGTGTCATCTTTGCCAGCGTGGTAGCCAGAATGGGAGCCCTTGTGACTGTGCCAGACCTCTGATTCTATTTTAGTACCGTGTCTCTGTCGGACACGAGCGACAACATCTTCCCCCGACCCCCATACGACCATCTCCTCTTCATGCCTACCGCGTCGCTGGGCATGCGCGTCAACTATTATGTTCCCAGGTATAGACTGGGTTGAGTTCCCGGGATGGTATCTTCGTCCATTGGGCCGCCGCTTCTCGGGTGGGGTCAAGGAATGAAAGACAAAAGCTCGTCTATCCCAGTCCCTTGCCTGTGAGGTCAAGGAACGGGCCAGGCCTCTCCAATCTTCTTCGCGATCAGTGTATGGGAGTGAAAGGCTGCTGAAGCATGTAGTTACGAAGATGCGCCAACCGTTACTCGAGACGAGGTGGTTCAGGCCCTTGCAAGTCGACGCTAGATTTGCGACGCTCCGAGCTGTGTCGAGGTAGGAGAGTATGATCAAGAGAATATCGGTGGGGAGGGTGTCGAGGGTTGAGGATGGGGCTATCCTCAGAGACTCCATGCCCAGGCCCAGCTCTGACGAAGGAGCCATCTGGTCAGGCGAGAGTTGAAGATCGTGTGGTTATACCAGGATAGATAGACGGGTCATTCGAGGGTGTTCGATCGTGGCAGCCCCCAGGCAGGAAAGAGAATATAAGTCGATGAAACAAGAGAGAGTGAAGTCACGGCCTCGCTGTCTAGACCTCTTCGCAAGGGTCGAGTCACATAAGTGGTTTTCTGCATGAATTCCCATGTTGTCCTTCGAGTCGGGCGAAGCAGGAGTCTTGGAGGGTTGCCTAGGTAGAAGGAATGGAAGCTTTGTAGAAAAGACCCGTACGAGGAGGTACTTCCTTGAATGTGATGTCATGGCATTGCCTCATAGCTCCGCCAAGTGCATGAGCTCGGATAGAGTCATACGCATCATGCATCATGCCAAGCTTTCCACTGCCGTGCACCTCTCCAACTCGGCACACCACAACCTGACAACGTCAACTTCCAATCCTTCCTTTGATAAGCGCCCTTTGTTCGCGGTGTGCCCCCCAGGTGGCGGGAGACCGCCCTCTGCGCATTCGTTAGACAATAGTACTAGAATATCAAGATACCATCTTACTGCTGCTCGCTCTCGCCCCTCCGACTCTACAACATTGTGACCATGGCGATCTCCGGTGCTCCATCCGGTGTTCTGTCATCAGCTGCGTTGCTACTCCTTATTGCACTCGTGTATCGATATCTGGTCTACCCGGCCGTCCTTTCACCACTAGCCAGAGTCCCAGCCGCGCATTGGTCATGCGCCGTCTCCCCGGCCTGGATCCTCTGGTCCAGGCTCACGAGCGCCGAGAACGGCACGCTCTACGCAGCACACCGACGACACGGCCCCGTCGTTCGCATTGCACCCAGCGAGCTGAGCATCAACAACATGGAAGGCGTCAAAACCATCTACCAGGGCGGCTTTGACAAGCACCCGTGGTATTCGGTTTTTGACAATTTCAGGTGCTGTTTCTACCATGAACCCTCCATCCCCGAACCCGGGCTAAATGATCCAGGGTCCCGTGCATGTTCTCGTCCGTCCAGACGAAGCATCACTCGCTGAGGAAAAGAATGGTATCGCATGTCTATTCGAAGTCCTTCATCAATTCATCTGCCTCGCAAGCCGCCCAGTCCGACGTGATCCTGAACACCCGACTCATGCCACTACTCTCGGCTTCCGTCTCTAAGCAACAGGAGCCGCATGGGCTTGATGTCCACTCCCTTTTCTGTGCAGTGGCCATGGACTTTATATCTGCTTACTGTTTTGGTATCCGCCATGGTGCCAACTTCATTCGCGACAGAGCTTACCGAGAACATTGGCTTAGTCTCTACACGACACGCAAGGGATATGCCTTCTTCGCGCAGGAACTCCCTGGTATCTCGAGGATCATGGGTCGCTTGGGGGTCAGCCTCACGCCTCGTTGGGTCACTGCTGCGAACGAAGAATTGGAAGCCTGGTGCAAGAAACTCAGCGATGCCACCATACAGGACATACGTACGTCCAGCACCATGTCTATCGATACTGCCGACGATCCAGTCGTGGTGAGGACCTTACTGGCGGGGATCGAGAAGGAAGAGAAGGCTAATGGGCCCGCATCGCCTCTCTACCCGACCGCCATTCTCCAGCCGGAGCTATCGATCGCCTCAGAAGTCTTCGACCACGTGCTGGCGGGCCAAGAGACAACCGGGGTTGCTTTGACGTACTTATCCTACCATTTATCCAAGTCGGCAGACCTACAACGCGAACTGCGAGCCGAACTCCTCTCCCTTGCACCTAACATGAAGCTACAAGATGGGAAGGTAGCTATTCCCGACTCGAGGCAACTGGACAACTTACCCAAGCTCCACGCAGTGATCATGGAGACTGTCCGCCGGTATGCTCCAGCCGGAGGCCCGGAACCGAGAGTTACGCCCCATCCGTCCTGTCGCATTGGTCCTTACGAAGTTCCGGGCGGTACGAGAGTCTCGGCTTCCGCCTCCAACCTGCATCGTGATGAGAGCGCATACCCTAACCCTCTGAAATGGGATCACACGCGCTGGCTCCCTGACGAAGTGGGTGGACTCTCGAGAAAGGAAGTTGATAGGCAGTTCTGGGGTTTCTCGAGTGGCGGCAGAATGTGCCTCGGGTCTAACTTCGCAATGCACGGTACGTTCAGTCCTGTCGGTTCTAAACCTGTCGTGTGCTGATTGGTCTCTGCAGATATGAAGCTCACGATTGCCGCCATATACTCGAATTACACCAGCCATATTGTCAGTGACGAAGGCATCGAGCCAACCGATGCGTATACTGGCCGCCCTAAGAGCAATATGCTGTACCTTCGATATGAGAGAGTTGCTCCGGTGTAGTTTCCGATGTCTTGGAAGTCATGGTAGGTTGCGAGGAACTGAGTTCTCTTCTTGGGTCGTCATAACTTGGCTTCCGCAGGTCTGCGTCTTTATAAAATCAGCAGGCCGGGGAGTCTCTCTTGGGGCCGTTGCTGCGTCGGCAGTTGTGCCGCCATATTTAGGCCATATGACCAATCTTTTCAGTCTTGTCGATCCCATGGCTTGATAGCAAAGCAGAGTAACTTTTTGAGTGGTTATTACCCCAACCGATTGTATGTCGAGTGAGCCGCGAAGAGGCGTAGACCCGTGGGGACCGGACCCCATGTGGACTGATCGGGTCTAGGTATGCTTTGAAAACCCGCGATAGCTGGATCAGGTTGGTGATCCCGACGGCGATTTGGGTTAACAGTCCTCGAGGCTGGAGTACTTCAGTCCGTTACGACAATGAACCGTCATCTTCGCCCAGCTTGGGTTGACCCCGATTGAGTCGGCTCCAACACGAAAAGGGTAGTGTTAACAACCTGGGCCGGATTCCCATCGCTCTGGCATCTCTTTCGGGGTATAAATTTCTCAAGTCTGTGGTCGTTTGATTGGGAAAGGTTAGCGATTGGTCTCGGTTACTCGAATGGATTGAATCTTCCCGCGCCTGTTACTAGTCAGCCAATCCAACAGCCATCCTATGAGCCGGATTGTACATTCATACTATGCAAAGCCGATGGAAGTCTTGGGCATCGAATGCCTCCTGAATCTCCGGGATGTGAACCTAAGCCACACAGCCCTAGTCGTGGGGAGACAAGACAAGATCAGTGGTACCGGTACTCTTGTAGGTATTTCTAGATCTTTTCGACGTCCAGTTAACTAGATAGGTATCGTCAGCAAAGCACACGAACACATCAGCCAGGATCAGAGGTCGTATCTGCTGCGGAGATGCGGCACACGCGCCGTGTGGTTACATATCACCAAGGCAGCGGATGACGGGACGCCACTCCCACACGCTCAAGAAAGGATCTTGCACTTGGCCAGTTTCAGTCGCATCCATCCAGGCCAAGAAAAGGGACAGCCACAAGCTCGACTTCCGCTTCTGTCGAGATCACCTCGGTGAGAGGCTAGTGGCAGTTGCCTCTCCTCCTCACTGTCGTCGTGTCGTCGGCGTCGGCGGCGTCGTCGATTGTGGAGGTGGTAGTGGTGGTGGTGGTGGTGGTGGCAGCAACAGGAGCAGCGAAGACGAAAGAGCCGGTCTAGGAACTGTAGCACATAGGCTTTAGTCCTTGTGTTTTAGCAATAGCTACCTAGGTACCTTACTCTTGGGTATAGATAGCCCTTAAGAGGTGAGGAAGTGGGGGGCAAAGGGGAGAAGACGCGAGGTTCGTCTGCTTCAAGTCAGCTCAATATCTCTATCAGAGGAGCAACAGGGGGCATAGTACCATGGAAGCTTTTAGCTAGTCGTCAACGCGCCAGCTTGTCGTCGTCCTCCTCGTCCTCATCCTACTCTACCATCTCTACCGGCTCTACCGTCTCTATCGTGTCTAGAGCCCATCTGCCGCTGAGGGCTTCGGCGCAGGCGGTGCCCGGTTCGGTGCCGGGGCAGTACCGGAACTGATTGGCGATTCCGCACAGCTTGGGCGGGCCGGTCGGACAACCCTCCTCGGCGTCAAAGGTCGGGATGTTCGCTACCTGGACCCGGCCAGTGCTCTCCGGCAACCCGGTCGTGGCGACGGCTCCCGGGCAGCGGTGGATCTGGAACGCCCGGAAAGCCGAGTGTAGTCGGCAGATCTCCAGGATGAGCGTGCACATGGTTGCGGTTCTGCAGCGCTGGTTAGTGCTGTCTTGTGTCTGAGAGGCTGTAGAGTACTTACTTTAGATAGGATCGAAGTTGAGCGGCGGGTTCGGGTTCGGTGACTTTATGTTGCTATGCGAATCGCTTCCTGGAGCTGGACGTGCGCAGCGTAATGGCTGAGCGCACAAAGAAGAGCGCAATGGAGTAGAACCTGCCAATGACTGTGAGTACTCTTTGGAATCTCAAGCTTGATTGTTTTGGGGCGTTTTTGAATACTCACGGTACTGTGACTCTTGTAGAGCACGAGGAAGTCAAGCTACCGATGGTTAATGTGTGCGGCTACTGTCAGGTACTGTTAGGGGGGCATACCTTGGTTTTGGGGGCTCTGGAAAGGGGTTCGTATCTCATGTGAATGATGGCCGTGTCGTGACACCCGTTCTGTCAACTCCCAAGCTGACTAGATGACCAATGTTCAACCTGAAAAAACGTGGAATCTGATGCTGCGATGTTTATATGCTGCAGGTACAGAATGTTTTGGTTTGATCCAATGTTTTCAAGAAGCCTGTAGAACCAGTTGCGTATGGTGGGTAGGTCTGGGTAGGTCTGGGAGAGCAGGTTACCTTACCAACGTCCACGGTCTTTTGCTAGGTACCGTGTGGGGAATACTGTACTGACTGTGTTGGTCCCCAGGGCAGGCACGCTAGGTCGTCACTCCGCAACAGCAGCCCTCATGAGAACGTTCCGGTCGTACCTTACGATAAGATACTTACCTGGTTCTTTCCTTGTGCTTGACTGTCTCTGCCCGCTCTTCACCTGGCGACTGTGGGGTTTCCACCGTAGTTGCACGGTTAGTTGCATGGCTTTTGATCAACCAACACAGGTACGTTGAGATGATCGGATAGCATGGTCTAGGTAGATATTCGCAGCGGGATGAGATGATGCGTAAAGCATCTAACTAACACAGGGTACTCAACAACGTAGTGCAGATACGGCAACCAGCTCGTATCTCAGACACCAGACATTTTCGGGAAAGGGTATAACAAACTCGACGTGGCTTTTCGGATATCTTTCTGAGCTCCCCGATAATACACGCGTGACCATGCAGAGTAACTGCAGATTCCTGCTCCTTCAATACCTAGCAATCTTCTCGCTCTCCCTCGCATCATTCGTGAATCGTCAATTTTCGCCGAGGTCGTAACGTAGTCGGCCCGTCATCGCATTACTCGCCCACCGAGGCCATCCCCGACGTCGGGGCAAAGGAATCGAACTCGTCGTCGCTGCTATCGAGACCGCTTCCAGGGCTCTGTGTGTTGCTCACGTCGGCACTTGCAAAGCCGCTATACGGTTCGTGGGTCATGCCCATGTTCATCGACAGTATGCTGTTGCGTCGTCCACTATCAAAGTCCACCGCACTGCCACTGCGGCTCAGCTCCGGCTTTTCCGGCAGCTTCTTCAGGAGGCCGGTAGAGATATCGAGCATACCCATCGCGAAATCCGTCAGACGGTTGCTCTCGCTCGGCTTGCAGCTGACACTCAGCGTCCACCGGTATTCTCCCAGTCGTCTTCGGTACCACTCTGCCTCCTCACGCCCCGGAGAGGTAGCCCATAGAAGGGACCCAAATGTGCCGATCAGGGCGAAGTTGGTCTTCGACGCGAAGAACCAGAAGGCTCGGAGATGCTGAGGCGTTAGACGGTTGACGAAGTCCATTGCCGATATGAGACGGGCTTTCGCGGCGCTTCGGCAAATGTGTGACAGATAGGCATCGACGGCTTGCGAATCGGCCGACAGAGAGCGGATAATACGACGATGGAGTGTGATCTCGGTGGCAAAGTATGCCAAGTGCAAGTAGCCGATGCTTGACAGTCGCGAGGACGAGATGTGCGCGGTCTGGAAGGTAGAGTCCATCCGGATGTTGGCAGGTAGCGCAGAGTACCACTCCCGGAGTTTCAGCTGGATAGGCTTGGCCATCGACAGGATGAGATGCGTGCCCTGGGGTCCGGCATTGGTAACACTCTGCATGGCCTGAAGCGTGTAGAACGTGTCCAAGATCTCAGCAAGTACCTGAGACAGGACGACCATCTGCATGAACAGTGTGCGACCACGCTCAATATCCAGTTTGCCCTCCACATCGTCGTCGTCGACTTCCACCTCGGGGAAATCACTGGGGAGTAAGGGCTTGACGATCCAGTTGGACACGAAGATATGCGAAGGGCGTCCGTGGACGAGGGACCCCCATTTGTCCTGTATGTATAAGGCCCAAGCCAGCCTCTTCCGGAGGCCTTTCTCCCACGGCGGGATCTTCCAATGCGTGCAGTCCAGGTGGAGGCCGAGTTCCTGAGCGATGGCCACCAGCTGCGCGGTCGGGGCCCACTGGTCGCCTTCGGGTCGTTGGGACAAGAGGAGCCCGGCCTGCACGGTAGACAGCTTCGGGCGCCACATGGCATCGGCCAGCGAAGACCGTATGAGTCTCTCCAGTTCTCGCACATTGGGTCGTGGTGACTGCGAGAGCTCCTCCGAATGGTCCCACCAGTTGACAGCCAGCATGTAGACGACGGCCAGCAGCGGCGGGGAGATTTCCCGGTAGTTCCGCTCGTACTTCTCGTACAGGACATTCTTCTGGATGATGGGGAAACCCGGATGGACGACTTCGAAGTACAAATCCAGTAGCTTCCGCCCATGGGGGGCTACTAATCGCTCAATCTCGTCGACATCATCGAACTGATGCTCATGCCCCGGTGTCGTGTTGTCCGGAAGCATCAGGAAGGTGTCATCGTCGCTCACCTTTCGGAGAGTCCCCCGAGCCAAGAGACTCTCATCTTGCGGGTCGAAGGGAGACAAATTGATCAGGGAAGGTTCGAAGTCAGTAGTAGGTCCGATGTACTGGCTATATCGATCCTCCTGCAGGCCGAGCGTGCGCTTGAGCAGAGTTGGGCCTCCGAAGTTGGCCATCTCTTCAATTAAGGAGCTACTTGCAGCGGTGCTCGAATAACTGGGCGGTTGCTGCCGCAGTCTCCTGTTATCAGAACGCAGAGGCGAGCTGAAAGCGGCCAATCGTATGTTAGCGAGCAGTCTCCCCCAAGCAGCGTGACCACCACGCCGCACGACGCCAAGGACAGGCGCGGAGGAATGGGGGTCAACAGTCAGCAGCGGTGAGCACGTACCCTCGTTTGCCATTGCGCTCATCACTGGAGTCGCGTGGTAGCTTCCGCTTCCGCGGTTGGGGGCTCTGGCCTAGAGATAAAGAGCACTCAATACCCTGGGTCTGACAGGGCAAGCATGCTTCTACATCGTCTCCTACAATGCACTTGGATCGGTGAAGGCTACAGGCTTCACATGGCGACTCGACGCCACTCACGGCAGAGTCCGAGTCCGCCGAGTCATGGCCATTCATACTCGCCAATAGGTCGGGATTGGCAAAGTCGCCGCGCTGGATGAAGTCCGACTGGTCAGATCTGGGAGCGATAGCAATGGGTGCCGTTCTGGTAAAGCTGCTCGGGTCGGACATGGCTCAAGAGAGAGTGAGAGAGAGGGCACGCGAGAGAGCGATGCCTCGAAGGAATACCAGCGACCCTTGCCGCCCTGGTTCGGGATGGCGAGGCTGGCTCCGGTCTTGCTCCGCCGCGGGTATCAAAGTGCGGCCCCCTCGGCCGTGTGCCGACGGACAGGTAATGTCACGGATCACTACGGCTAGACGGGTCGGGTGCAGTGGTTAGCCTGGGAGGATCTTCGAGGAGATGGAGAATGAGGCCCACCAACCGGTGGCTATGAGACCTGGTAGCGAGGCACAAGGGAATGTTGATTTGCCCAACTCCGGGGGGTGCGCAGGTGAGAATTGATAGGGCGAGGATGAAGAGATAAGGCGGCTGCTACTTAGGTAGCGAGCCCCCAAGGACCCCCAAGGTTTAGAGAAAGGGTAGAATGATGTAGGTAGTCCCCACGACGCCGAGATCCCTCCCGAGACTAGCGACGGCGAGGAGTGGGAGGCTTGGGAGGCTTGGGAGGCTTGGGAGGGGACTCCAGGTCCGAATCGAGACAAGCGAGACAAGAGGCTTTCGTGTACGTACCGTGGCCGGGATGACAGGCGACGGTGACCTGTGATCTGTGCTGCTCCTCCCGCGTGGATGACAAAAACTGCCGGGCGTTGGCGTGGGTTCGGTATGGGAATCCCGCCGGACTGCATGCACCTTCGCGTCCGCCCACGTTCTAGAACTGACGTCAAGTGGCAGAGACAGAGACAGAGACGCAGCGTGGAAGCGTCTCCTAGGTGATGATGGAGACCAGGATGAGATAAGCTTGGCTTATCGTCGTCATTGAAGCACGTGTGATGGGACGGGCCGGCTGGGGAGTGTCGCGGTGGAGGGAAGACACGATGCGGTAGGATGATTAGGATGATGGGTGAGGCAGGTCAGGTGCTGGCCGGTGAAATAGACCACAGTCAGGGAGAGTTGTAGATGACGAGCCGGGTTAGGTAAAGTAGATACACGTTGATAGACGGGAGTTATTAGCTTCCAGGCTTCTACGGGGAGGGTCTGGTCTGACAAAGACAAGACGCGGTGGAAGCACGTGTAAGTCGAGAGGGAACTGGAAGAATTGGGGACGGGAAGAGAGTGGGAAAGCTTAAAGACGTTACGTTAGGCGATCCGAATCGTCTCGCTGGTCAGTGGTCAGTGGTTATTAGTGGTCGGTGATCGCTGGTCACTGGTCAAGTTGTCAGATGAGGATCCTGGCCCTTGGCAACGGTCCCTCTCTCCGATTCCCTCGTTGCCGATGCCGTCGTACCAATCTCGACCCGATGCAAGCGAGCCGTCAAGCAAACGGTTTTAGGTAAGAAGGGGAGGTGGGTGAGGTGGGACATGTGCTTCACCTTCACTGCAGATTGCCCTGAGCCGAGCTCTGTTACCGCTCGCTAGACGGTAGCGCGAGCCGCGTCGGGCGCTGTGTGCCTGTGTGTGCCTGGCTCTTACGTCGTGACCACTACGACTCGAGCTCCCGTCGACTCTCGAGTGGTACACTAGGTAGGTAAGGTATCATCGGGGATGCTGTAGACTTGACAGGGACTGACTGCCTGACAGACCGCGGAGAGCCGAGTGTCCCCGGACGGAGGAATTTACAATGGAGCCAACTGATAAAGGCCGCGATCTTATCGTGGAGGGAATGACAATAACTGAATTGTAATGCAATACCTGGCATAGAATTGTCGGGAAACGCTGTCGAAGTGAGGCGACGCGGGACTGGACGGTGGAGGGATGGCCAGCGGACACGACAGGGCAGCTTTGGAATAAAGTTAAGGGTACGCGGGCGAGACTTTGCCGGGGAGGGTCCAGCAGCCGCAACTCAGGTTTGTCAGTTGCACGAGCGCAACCCTCTCAGGCACAAAGCTGCAAAAACACCGAGAGCACATGCCGCAGAGCCGTGCCGGAGTGATCCGGGGGGACAGAGGACGGGAGAGGCCAGAGGAGGGTCAGAGGTATCGATGCCGTACCGGCTACCCGCGCGGGCAGAGGCCATTACCAAATCGAAAAGACCCTTTGGCGGAATGTTGCTAGGGCTGCGAATATATCTAACGTAATGGCTCGCCCGTGCCGAGTCATGCAGGGTTCAGCAACACGGCAAAAGGGTCAAGGCCGTCCAGACTCCAGACGTGCCAGACTTCTTCTCTCTGCAGTGTGTGCACCCGTACAACAACTAGAAGAATGAAGGAAGTGCAGAGTGGATTGCCAAAGGAAGAAGCAAACAAAGAAAACTGGCAAGGCTGGACTTGACGTCGGTCGACAAATTCGAGTTGACAGGTCAGCACACCTCGGCCTTGTGTGCTCCGCTATTCCTTCTTTACTTAGGTCGTCAGTGGGGCATTTCGTTATCTCCTAGTGGGTACCGATTGCCTCAGGCGGCTGAGATATACCAGTGTGCTGGTACAGTGGTACGGATATCGCCAAATCAAAGCGAGAATGGGTAAAAGTTATGACATGATACCTTAGGTATGGCCGGCTGACAGACGGCTAGCCGACCGGACCTCACCCTTTCGTCATGGCATTACCGAATCTGGGAGTACAGATTGACAGATGGAAATCAAAGTTGCAAACACACATCGGGACAATCGCCATGCATGTCAGCAGCAACCACCGACCGAAAAGCCCCCAACTGCGGCAATGCGGAATCTGCCCATCTGGGATATATTATGTCACCCTCTGCTCTCCCATTGGGCTGGGAAGTCGTCGTCGGTAATAAAACCGCGATTCTGTAAGGACGCACCCCCACGGGCCACCCGGGGGTCTTCTCTTTTTCTTCACCATCCCCAATCCCCGCGTGCGCAGCGTGCCAAATGATCTTTTTCTTCTTACATCACCGTTGGGGCTTCCGCCGCGTCAGGTGAGCCCGTTCCTGACCAGGTAGGGCGCGAGCGGTCTGGGGGCGGACACGGACTCCTGCGCTCTGCAACCAACCAACCAACCCGATATGTATATGCCGGCATCCATCCAGGGAGGATCACCGCGATGCGATTCCACGGCCTTTTGTACGGTACGGTACGGTACGGTACGGTACGACTGAAACCCCCGCGATCGAGGAATGCACGCCCGCGCGCCCGCGTGACTGTCTCACCCAGCCCCAGCCAGCCCCCCTCCCCCGTGGCTTCGGGCATGATCTGATCGGATCCAAGACCGCGCCGTGCTCCCACAGCGACCTATCAGCGACCCTTTTCCCCGTCGCGGACGAATGAACCCCCGCGAGGTTGAGTGTGTTCACGATCCCATCCGCGGCATCTAGTTGGCGGTGCGCTAGCTACGGTTTAGTGATCTGAACCACACGGAACCGAGCCATCGTGGGGGAGAGGGATGGGATGGGATGGGATGGGATGGGATGGGATGGGATGGACGGAGGCCTTCTTCAGCTCGTGTCACCCCGGCTGCACCGCAGTTGCAGACCGTCACGGTGAGAGGTCCCTGACTGGTCGGGGAAACCGGCGAACGCGGCGGGTTCAGGAGAAGGGAATGCACCCGTCGCACCATTCGCCCACGGTGAGTGCGCGGGACTGGCGAGCGACAGCAGATCGCGCGGGTAATTTAGGAAAGGGGAGGTTTCGCTCCGTAATACGGCTTGGGGTAAGCTTCAAGTGAGGAAGCTTATTGATGAAAGCTCCCCGTCCGTCTTGAGGTGAGTCAGACAGCTGGAATGTCAAGTGAGTAGTCGGGAACATGGGGTTCCGACGATCTTTCTTACATGCTTCCAGTCTCCTCCACATACACACATGTTGCTCGTCACAGGACAACTGCTGACAGTCCAATTCGCTCCGTGAGAATGCATCCGGTCGTTCCGTATAGCTGGGGCACTGAACCGAATGATCAATCATTATCAAATTCGGGGGATTATTCAAGCAGTCGTCGGTGTTGAAGGGGTAATGATGAGGTTCCTGTGAAAGGCTTACGAACAATATCCAGATGCTAGCATAGGGCTGCGGCTGATGGCCGATAGTCAACGGCTCCGCATCTGCTGCCAGTAGCCAAAGAGCTCACACAGACAGTTCATCGGCTTCGGGGGCAGAAGGTATGGCTGTTGCCGCAGATGACCCCGTTGCTTAGTACATCGTTATCAGAGTCTGGGTCTCTACCTTTCTGGGCAGTCAGCTTAGTTGCAAGATCTTGTTATCGGGATTCTCCATGCCACATGTTTGATCCTCTCTTGAAAACCTGGCGCTCCTTCTTCTTGGAGTCAGGGGGCACGTAGAAAAAACGGAATTGTTTTCCGGACGATCGACCGGAAAGTCTGATAAGTCAGCTATAGTCCACTGGATTTCGTGGCTTTGCTGTTAAGAATGCTCATGGAACTAAACTGTGCTTCAGGGGGGAAATCCCGATAGCCTGCGTGAAAGCCGAAGGGTACCTACAGTAACCTAGGGCTAGGTCATACTTGTAACCTAGTGGGCAAAGTGTCACAGAAGAGGCAAGAGACCTGGAATCGGAGATCAAGTCGGGTGGGAAACACGTTGTCGAGCTCAGATTTGGAGCTACGAAATGAGAGTGGTACTAAGGAGACGACAGTCATCCATGGCATGGGACTCATCCCTGGGGTGGGACATGATGGTCCTGTATTCGTGAATAAAATGTAATTGGCGCTCACTTGATGTTGAAGCATGAAGGGTAATGCCTATCATCTTCACTTCACAACTCAGGGGTGCATGTGTCAAGTCAAGAGGTATTGATCAATGCCATACATACACTGAGCCCATGGGACACCAGCGAGCCGCAAGTTCGCGTACACTCAGATGGGCAACATCTGTTTCCAAGGCCTGAGGATTCTCATTGTGGAATTGACCTCGCAGGATAAGGTGCATACTCCAGCATTAAGCAGCAGTGACAATGGGCTGGGGTCGGGCGAGAAGGAGAAAGTCTAGAAAGGGGGGCGGGGTGGGAGTCGGACCCAAAAGAACCGCCTACAGAACCAGGCGGGAAACCTCTCGCGACGTGTGTCTCTAGGTCATAGGTTATTACTCGAGACTATTTTACCTTACTTGAAAGGTCATGTAGCTGATAGTTCACAACGAGCCGCCAAGGTACTCTCCACGGCTGTATGGGCTCTTCAACCACGATAGGAAGCATTACGGAACTGCTCTTACACACCCGCATCACTCTAAGAACCGAAGAGCCAAATGATCATCCCTCTTCCCATGGACATCAATCTCCGACTTCCACGCCTCCTCGAACACAGTCCTTCGCCCGGTACGCCCACCCCAAGATCGCAGAAGACAGTGGCATTCTCTTTGTACCTGCACCTTCGCGTACCCTATCCTTCTGCTGAACCGCAGTGGTATGCCATACCAGGCACTATGTAATATTAAAATCCATCGGGCCTCTTCAGCTACCGAGTCCCACGCACGGAAGCCTGCTCCCGCCCCTGTCTGAAGCTGCAGAGCAGGTCACCGAGCCAACTCAAGTGCTTCTGGGATTTATTTCTCTTAACCCCTCGGGGTGTCAAATCTTCACATTTCCGAAAGCCCATCCGAACACTCTAAGCTCACCAGAGCCCTGGCATCACCCTTTCGAACACCGCTACCACCCTATTTTCTGCCCCTTTTCATCACCCAACTCTCAGAAAACTCACAAGTCACAGACTCCCCTTTCATATACCCATCCAAGATATCGCAGGGAGATTAGGTAGATAGTATTAGTGTATCGTATTGTATAAGCAGATACCGTAACCCGACACTTCGAAATGCAACGCAAATCGCTATGAACCCACCCGTCCCATCCACCCATCCGTCCGTCCACCCGCCGCGCGTATGTGTGCGGGTGCTGTATTGCCGTGCAACCGATGAACTCCAAGACCGTAACTTGCTTGCAATGCCCAGTATCCGTTCTCCTTTAGTTCCTCATCTCCACAAAGAGACCGAATTGTCTGATTTGCGCAGGTGGTATCTTACCCCCGACCAACAACGCGCTCGTTCTTATCCCAGAGATTCCTAAGAATAGCCGTGATATTCTCATCCTCCAGTTCGGCATTACTCGCACCACTCATCCGATCCTCATCCACCGTCTCGAAGTGCGACGACGCAGCCGCACTATTCGTCTTGGCCGAGGACGCTGAGCGTCTCGGCGTCGAAGGTCTCGACGCCACGGATCCACGAAGCATACCTATATCGACCATACTGTGGGAGAGGGGGAACTTTCCCCCTCCCGTAGCGTCCGAGGGCTTCTTACCATGGACACCATTCGTACTGCGCACACTGCCGTTTCGATGAGTAGGCAGCTGCGCCAACCGGTTCAACGAGCGGGCAATCGGGTTCTGGTAGCGGCGGACGACGAGGTACTCCATGCCGGCGCGCTCGAGGAGCTTGGCGATGCGGGGGTCGCCGCGCTGGCCGTACACATCAACATTGCTAATGAGCGGGTTCGCGTTCGAGGCGTCGACGCCGGCCGGCTCGATGGTCGAGCTGGCGCGCTGCAGGTTCAGCTTCTGCTGCGTACGTGACTGTGCCGCCGGGTTCGCCCTGTACGGGCCGCCCCGCCGCGTCGTGCGTGGCGCCAGCGCGCTGTCCTCGTCCTCGTTCTCGTTCTCACTGATAGAAGACCGGTGCTCGTGGTTCAGGTCGCCCAGGGAGTGTGGTCGGCGCACCCCATCGCTTGAGCGGCGCTCGGCGCTGCGTTTCGGCGTGGTGAAGTAGGAGCTCGGGTCGGCGCTGGCGCTTGGTCCGGAGCCGACGCCGTTGACGAAGCGCGAGGTCAACTCGGCTTGCCCGCTGCCCACTATGGCGGGAGTCTTGGGGGTGCCGTACAGACTCGGAGGGCCACGACTCGTCTGCGAGTCGGGCGAACCGGAACGATGGGGAACGCCAGAAGCGGTTTCGGCGGACATCTGGGGCGGGGCGCCCTGAGACGGGGTGCGCTGCAACAGTCTAGACGTTATATAGCTGTTGTGCTGGGCGGTTTCGCGGTTGGGCGAGGGGGTGTGCTGGCGGTCGTTGGTCGGCGGGGCTGTCTTTGGGCGCTGGTCCTCAGGCGTGTGTGGCCGTGAGGTTTCGGCGGAATGTGTTTTCGCGGAACTGACAACGGAGCCGCGCCTGGAGAGGTAGGGTGAGGCAGAGGCGCTGGCATCCACCCACTCGTCCTCCTGGGCGTTCTCGTCGTTGTCGTCGGCGGCGCCGAGATCGAAATGGACCTGGCTCTTGTGACCCTTGAGCTTCTGTACGTCCTTATGGGAGGAGGAGCGCTTGATGTTGGCGGTGGATTTGGCGCGTTTTCCAATGTCGACGTGGGATTTGTTGCGCTTGGCGGATGCCAGGCTGGAGTGGGAAGCGTTCTTCTTCAGCGCGAGATTGGGGTTGGCGGACTCGGTTCCGGTCGGCAGCTTCACATCGGAGGTGGCGCGTCGGTGGTGGTGCTGGGGAGCGACCATGGGGGCTCGTTCGGGGGAGTGGGAGGGGGAGACAGGTTTTCGGTTCAGCCTGGCTGAGGACTGTTGCGAGGCGTGGTGCTTGTTGTGTAGGCCTTTGGAGGGGTTGCGGGCGTGGCGACCACCGCCTCCTACAACGTGCTTCTGGTGCTTGGAGCGGTAGTGGTCGGAGATCTGGGAGACGGTCGAGTCGCTGGTGTTGTGTCGGTGGTAGTTGGGACGTTTGTTGGGTTGGGCAGAGGCTTGTTGGCCGGAGGAGGCGTCAGAAGATTCGCGATCCCTGGCCATGGCGAATGGCTGGCCGGCCGGTTTGGCTTGCTGCAGGTGGTAATTGCTTTTGCCGTTGGGGGCCAATGTTGCATGTAACAGCCAGGATGGATGTCCCGTGTGATGTGAGCGTTAGGGTGCTTGGATGCGGCGGCGTAAGCGATTGGCCGACGGGTGTTGGAGGGGTTAGTAGTAGGTAAAGGTAAAGTAGTAGATATGTGCGCAGTGATCACGGTGCTGCAAGTGAGGAAGGAGTGATACAGGTTGCTTTCGATGGTTTCGGTGGTTTGTCGGGGATCCCTTAGGCGTGTGTGTGTGTGTGTGTGTGTCTCTCTCTCTCTCCTGGGTGAAGGTTGCGTGGCTTTGTGTATAAGGTACTCAGACCCGGTGCTCCCGCGAGGCCCAGACAGGTGCTGGCAGGTAACCTTAGGCGGATGCAGAGGCCCAGGAAGCCACCAATTCGTCAAACAGTGAGAGTGTAGGGCGCGATGCAAGTACGGACGGCTGGCTGCGTCTGGTTCCGAGGCAGCACCCGTGGAGTGGTGTTTTGGTGCAGGTGGTCTGGAGTCTAGAGAGGAAGAAGAGAGGTGAGGGCGGACACGGAAAATGCACCGGTGGGAAGAATGCAAGATGGAGATGGATGTTGCTCATAGATCCAGTTTACTTGCCGTGCTAACCTTGGAAGTTTGCTTAAGTTTGCCCACCAGGACGAATGGTAGAGGTTCCAGCAGCGTCTACCCCGTAAACGAGGCAGTATGGGGAACTGACGGGACCCGTCGCGGACAAGTCTTGAGCGATAAGATACCACCAGGTAGAGCCTACCGTGACAAGCTGCCGAGGATATCCACGATACTGGTGACTGGACCTACCTAGGTACCTACCTAACCGCACCGATGTCTACCTACACCCCACTCACTCGACCCGAGCACGCCGAGCTGGCCATTGTACATACATCCATCGCTGAGGGATATCAAAGAATGCCCATGCTCGCACCAGTCCGGCGGTGAAGTGCGCAGTTGGTCGGTCGTTCGTCCCGTGATTGGCCGCGTTTTCCCACTGACACGTGCAATGGCAATGGCTACCTGTAAGTATCTTATTGGCACTCAACAAAGCTAAGGTAGAATACGGGAAGGTAGCGGTGGTCAAGGTCAGAGCGACAGGAATAAGATAGCTAACTTATTAGCTGGAAGACACTACGGCGCCCTCGGCAGCTGGCTCCCGCGTTGCTTTCCCCGCTACCCGCCCGTTGCTCCGGTCTGTCCGGTCCCTGTCCCGTTGGGCGCCGGGATCCATGCAACCAGCTCGGGCCCGTCTCCACACGTAGATCCTGTCTGCCTGTAAACCCCTCGAACACTTACTTCCTCTTTAGGCCTGATGTTTCCTTTCCCGATCTGTGTTCCTCTTGCTGTCAGAGACCTGCTTCAAGCTCTCTCGGTCGTCGTGAAACCTACTATCCTGGCTGGTGTTTCGCCCTTCTCACCTTTATGAGCTATTTCCCTATTCTTGCATGCTCATTTTATCTAACCTCGATCGGACGCCCAGAGTGATCCACGATAACGTCACATACCCGTCAGGTAGAACGTGCTGTCTTTACCTGCTTGGCCATGTCGGTCGCGTCAAGAGGTAGACTGCGATCCAATCCATCTTTACCTCTTCCGTCTATCCGTCTCCCACCGTCCCAAGCCTAACTTAGCAAGCCTAGGATAAATGAAGGTTCCCGTCCAGATCGCCATCTCTCCATATTGCTTGCTTGCGCGGCGCAACCCAACCTTTCCCGGGCCATGGACCCAGGCGAGGACCCCTCTCCAACGCTCCTTGTCGCAGCTCATACGCTCGACCCTTTGACCCGGCTAATTACAAACAAACAGCTGTCAACTTGAACCGGCCGTTCCTTGCCTTTTTTTTCTATCCGCCGTTGCGCGCCTTGAAATAGAAAGCATGTCTCTGCAACCGATCTGCCTTGCTGTTTCGTGAATCGTCTTGGTGAATGCCCAACAGCTCATCGTCAACTAACTGACTTGCCCCATCATGGACTACTACCAAGCGTGTCTCTGCGGCCTCCTGGTCGTCTGCACCGGCCTCCTCGCCTCGCAGCCGACGAGACGGAAAATGATACAAAAGGACGCCGAGCGCAAGCAGGTATCGCGCGACGACGAGCACCCCGAGCGGTACTGGTACAAGGCGTACGCGCTGGTGATGGGCGCCGACTGGCTGCAGGTGAGTGAGCCCGCGTCTGTCTTTCCCTCTCTCTCTCTCTCTCTCCCGCGCGGCATCCCTCGTCTTACAAGTACCTACCTACGCACCAGGGCCCGTACCTCTACTCGCTGTACCGCGACGAGCACAACCTGGCGCCGGGCGTGGTGTCGAGCCTGTTCATGACGGGCTTCGTGGCGAGCGGCGTCGGCGGCGTCTTCGTGGGCGCGGCGGCCGACCGCTACGGGCGCAAGCTCGCCTGCATGGTCTTCTGCCTGCTGTACGCGCTCTCGTGCTTCCTGACCGTCGTGCCCGCGCTGCCGGCGCTGTACGCGGGCCGCGTGCTCGGCGGCCTCAGCACCAGCATCCTCTTCAGCGTGTTCGATAGCTGGATGGTCACCAACTTCCGCGAGCGCAAGCTCGTCGACGACGGCTGCGACTTGTCCCGCACCTACGCCACCACCGCTACCGTCAACAGCCTCACCGCCATCGTGAGCGGCGTCGCCAGCGAGGTCGTCGTGCGCGTTACCGGGAGCAAGAAGGCGCCCTTCTTGCTCAGTGCCGCGCTGCTGTGGGCTGCGCTGCAGATGATCTGGTCTCACTGGGTATGATATGACTTCGGTATGGCTGGCGGTCGGGCTGGGACTGGGACTGACTTTCATCAGATCGAGAACTATGGCAGCGACGATTCCAAAGATGCACCGAAAGGGGGTCCGAAAGACGCCTCAGGGTCGTCCGATTCCCCGAGTGTCTGGACCATACTCAAGCAGCCATCCATACTGGCCCTGGTACTCGCATCCACGATGTTCGAGGGGTCGATGTACTTGTTCGTCTTCTTCTGGGCACCGGCGCTCAAGACAGCCCAGAAGGGTAGCGGGGAGCTTCCCTACGGGGTGATCTTTGCCAGCTTCATGGCCTCGGCGATGGGCGCGTCCCTGATCTTCAACATCGTCATGCACCGACGCATCATGAGCTACTCTCGACTGCTCGTCGGCGTCTTGCTGTTCGCCAACTTCAGCTTCGTGAAGCTGACGGGCCCGAAGACGGAGGTGGCGACCTTCTGGCTCTTCTGCCTGTTCGAGGCTTGTGTGGGCTTGTACTGGCCGTGCACGGGGTACCTGAAGGGCCGGCTGGTGGAGGACAATGCTCGTGCTAAGGTTTACAGCATCATGCGAGTTCCCTTGAATATCTTCGTCGTCGTGGCTATGGCGCTTGCTGGGGACACTAACAACTTCACCAAGGTATTCTCGACGTGCTCCATCCTGCTGACGACGTCCTTTGCCGCGATGTGGGCGGCGATGATGAAGGAGAACATGCCGTGAACGATGCCATGTACGATCGCACCCCAAGTGGGTTGAGCAATATCAGAATAAAAAAAAAATAAAAAAAACACACATGCTAGTCAAGGTCTGCAGCGTGACCACCATCTCGACTCGTCGTCTCCCTAGTGTGACTGACCCCTATCTGCCCCCCCCCCCCAACCTTCGCCAGCGCGCCCGCCCGCCCGCTTTTAAACCCTCGTGCCCTACGTAAGTACCTAACCTAAACCCCCTGCTGCTGCTCCCCCTCCGCCCAACAACGGTTCCAACACCTGCGGCAGCAGCTCCACCGCATCGCCGACGAGGACGAAATCCCCCGCGCCGGGCGCCCAGGTCCCTCGCGTCCGCGTTGACGAACGCCATGCGCGCGCGCGCGGGGCAGCCCCCTCACATGAACCCGGCCACGGGCCAGACCGCCGCGTCCATGGCCCCGCCCGTCTGCACGACCGAGGTGCGCAGCGTGCCGCCGCCGGAGTGGTGGTACGGGTAGTCGCAGCCGGGGGGGGGCGCTGCACCGCAGGTCGAACTGCGAGCCGCGCAGCTGCAGCAGTTGCGCGGGCGGGCCTATGCGTGTGGCTCTTGATGAGATTCGCATTTCCCACCCGTCTTTTCGCTGTTGTCTCACTGGATGGGAAAGAAGGGGAACCGGACAGGACAGGACGCTCACCGTCGATGTCCTGCGTCCGACACCGGAACTCGGGCCGCCGCCTCGCCGGCTGCGCCGGGGCTCGGTACCGCGCGGCGTGCGACTGCCACACTTGATCGGGGCCTGTTTCCGTTTTTCGCGAGGGCCGCGGTGGGAGCGTTAGGCGGGGTCTGGTTCTCCCTCTAGGGAGAGAGAAGTTGGCAGGTAGGTAGGCTGAGGAAGTACTCAGAAGGGGCTGGCTACGGAATGCCGGCACAGGCTTTCACCCACTCGCTACCTAGTTCCTGTGCCCGGGTATTCCGAGACGCTCCCGTGCCGCCCCGCGGCCAAGTCGGGATGCCGCAGGGCGCGGAGAGGCCGGCGCCGCAGAGAGCGGGGGACTTCGTGGAACTCCGGGATCGACGGGCATGTCGAATTGAAGGTGAGGACGGTTTGAGTTACTTCTGGAGTGAAACGAAACTAATTACTGTGTTTCGCCACAGTCTCGATGTGCTAGATCTCGTTATTGATGTACTGGGAGGCTTCCAAGGTAGTTGCACAACGAATTCAGCCCAAAAACCGTCGAGGCAGAAGGACCTAGCTACGCGTGATAATACATATGTGCTAATCGACTACACGGAGGTCTTCAAGCAAAACTAATGACTTGGATATTAGCATAACCAATGACGATCCTGGCTTAGGCCCGCGGCTGAGCTGCGATGATACTCGCTGGCTCTTCTAGGTTTCACCTTTGTGCTGTTGCATTTTCCTTGGATCTCAATCCAGTTGATTGAAAGTTCGAAGAATCAAGCCCTGCAGAGAAATGCCCTTGGATGGCGGATGCTCGAACCATCCTAGCTACCCAGCTGTTCGGTCAGTTGAAGAGCAGCACAATGAGCTCCGCTCATGATTCCAGATCATTGCGAGACTTCTGTCCAGATGTCGAACCGAATCTCACTACAGGATTGCGAGCCCAGAACTTGATATCCCAGAGGGCTGTTCACATGGTCTGGCCACCGGGTATTTGGCAAGGTAACAATATTCTACGCATGTAAGCCTCGACTCAGCCTGATGACTTCAGAAGCTTAGGATGATGTTCTTCTACGACCACTAGCAACAATGGAGACCTTCAAAACAATACCCACGTGATGTTTCGCAAAAGCAAGGTACAAGAGTCCCGACGTAGCGATATGGTACGTCCAAATCTGCTTGTCTTCGTGTTGGCAATGATAGCAACATTTGTGAGCTCGATGGGATGACTCAAAACCCCGCCGTTCGTGACCGAAGGTACATACTTACATGTGATGAATGGTTTTAAGTCAGCCCTGAAAGGGTCGAAGTCCTGAATACCTGGAATGACGTCTGAGGTTCGAGATACGGTGCTGGTCCCATACGTAACGGCACCTTGAATGAAGGTATACAACCTGAGAAGTCCTACCTTCTACTTTCAAGGTGACTCAAAGGGGTTGAGGCACACGTGAGTTCCATGCCGATGATTATACTACGATGGTTATGTCGTAGGATAATCACTTCCGACCTCGACTATGCCATGACATAATTGTAAATAGGAGAACCAGGCGACTGTCACATCAGCGGCGAGTTTTCCGCCACCTAAGGCACTAAGGGTGAATCGCGAACCGGGCACAGTCCCCCCAGAAGCCCGGTGTCACTTCGATGGACATGTGAGTACCCGGAAAGAGGTTCACGGAGGCCCTTCACCTACTTTCCAGCTCTTCCTCCCGAGGAGTTGACTAGGGCCATGCGCTGCTGCCCGGATTTAGAGGCGTGCAATTGCGCTTCCCCTCTCCGTATTCCCACTGCAGCGAAGACGAGGACGTACCACTGGCTGGTGATTATTGGGAATCTTGTCATGGCCTCACGAACACCTCGGGGTCGATGTCGCATTGGCAAAGAGGAGCCGCTTCTCAAGACGAGGCTCTATTTTCTCTCGTCCGTATCCAGCAAGCTAAGGACGACCCATCTCGTATTCACGGCTTCGGGATCACCCTCCCCAAGACTCGTGGCTCGAATCAAGCCCAGCACGCCGGAGCCTACCAGTACAGGCGTCGAGATCCATGGCCCCCGCGGGGCTGTGGCCTTTCCACCGAGGCGCAATGCACGATGCTGAAGATATGTTCTGAGGCTCTGGGGAACTCCCGATGTGAGGTTTAGGCAGCCATCGCGAGCAGCTGAATATGTACGTACGCTGGCAGACCGCTGCTCACGTCAGCCCCCATGCCTACCTTATACTAGCTACCACCGCGCAACTGCTTCCCAACTGGGACCGTGCGCCGGGTTGCTGGGCTTGTAGGCTATCAGTGCCAATGCTGAGGAGTGGCTGGTGTGACATGCAGGCGCGCGGCAAGGTATACCATCGTACTTGGCGTCTTTCTCTCACTTGGTATGCTATGGAATGTCAGTGCGAGGCAACGTTGGATGCAGGATAAGCTGGTTCCCTCAGTATAATAGCAAGTCCGTTAAGTTCTCATCACACTCGGGAGGCCGATGCAACGGTCGCATTGATCTCAGCGGTCAAGGTCAAGTCGGCCGGGCCAGACCCGATCGTAAGCGATGACTCCCGTGAGTCTCGAATGGGAGGAGACGGAGGAGGAAAGAAACAAGCTGTAACCTTAATACCGGCCTTATTGTTACTGGCCCTGCGCTCTCTAGGTCTGTGGTATCTCCAAGCAGTAGGTCAGGGACGCAGGCTACAGGCGTCAGATGAGTGAGCGGTGGTGTGGTGCGCGCGCATGCGAGATCTACCTACTGCAACAGGCATATAGAGAATACCCGAGTAAAGACACCAGCGACAAAAAGGGAACCAATGCAACCACGCGCCCCCTCGAATCTCAGTCGATTTGGAGGACGCCCATCCAGCTTCCGGAACAGGCAAGTGACGATGCGGACTCCAGTTGACTTGGGCCGTCTCGGCGCGCGCCAGGGGCAATTCCAAATCACGACCCCATCCTCTAGTATCGTGCCGCCGGCTCGAGCCGAGCGAGATAAGAGAGAGAGAGAGAGAGAGAGAGAGAGAGAGAGAGAGAGCGCACACGCCTGGACCAGAGCGCTAGGGACATTGTTATGCCAAATTGTGAACACTGCCGCCGTCGACGGGGTCGGGGGGGCCACAGGGCAAAGGTTTGACAACGGCGTTGGGAGTCCAAAAGGGGAAGGCTGGTGGCTCGGAGAGCCAAGCCCAAGCCCCCTCTGCGACCCCCGGTAAGCCCCGTTCTAGCGCGCCCACCAAGACCCTTGTGTGAATCCCGAACATGGGATGAAATGGAATGGTTAGGTACCTACCTCCTACTTTAAAGGCAGTATTTCGACACCAGCTGAGCTGTACAGGCGGCGTGATGCGTTGCCAACCATGTGCACGATGTCAGCTCGACACTCACCTGCGATGCAGTCGTGCGAGGTGCCTTATATAGTCGCCCAAAGCCTTCGTGCCGCGTGCAGTGGAATCCAAACTCCCGGGACTGGCAATCGATAGTCCACGATATGAGGCGGGCCGGATCTCGTATTTCTCGCCGCGCCACCACATCCCAGCTAGCCTTGAGTAGGTAGATGATGAAGGTGCAGAAACCCTAACACCTAACTGCGAGATCTCTTACCTACTTCCTTAGGTATCCTTGCCGAAGTGAAATAAAATAAGGCCGACCAGCGGCGGCGGGTATGCAGATGTCATCATAACCTATCGTAAGGCAGGCGGCAGGCAGGCAGGTCACGAGCGGGTCGCCGCCTGTGGTACATATGCGAGTCAGTCGGGAATCCGGGGCAGGCGTTTGCCTGACCGCGTCTGCACGGGGCAATCCGCGCCCAGAGGGCCAATTTCGTGCCGTGCTGCCGGGAATGGGGTTCAGGAACGGGAACGGGAGAGACCGGTCCCAACCAGCGTCGATGGCCATCATTTCAATTCCTCGTATCACATCACATCACACCGTCCACCGGAAACGGGAATGGTTGCTGAACGACCTTTTCGACCCATTAAGGGGCGATGCTGAGGTAGGGAGAGGGTGCAGACGGCCCAAACCACTCCAATTGCCTGTCGACCTTGTTTGCCCGTCATCCTCGTCGAGTAGTCGTGGACTCGGAATGTCCAAGGTAGCAGTAGACCTTCAAGAGAGAATAATATGCAAACGATCGTAACCATCTTAAACATCTTCAGCCGTATTTCCTGTCCTGAAGATCACTTCCCGCATCGGTCTATTGCGTGCGCCGCCAATCTGAAACAGCAGACCTGTCCGATGCGCAATCGATTCACAACACATCTCCGAGATCATCAGCCTTGTTTCGTAAAGAATTTCTTCATTGAATTCACTCTTCGTAAAGTATCTGGTATCATCCATGGACAACTAAGCCATGTTGCAAACTGCAAAAAACATCCCAATCTCTCCGTGGTATATGTCGTACGCTCAGCGCCCTACGCGTAAGCATGCGGTAACTCATTGCCCGCTGTAAAAATTCGTCTCTTGTTGGTCGTACATGCCAATCATCAGATGACCCTCCCAATTCGCTCAAATGTGCGTCGTTTCTGGACTCGAGCCTCCTCGAGCCATCTCGGCTCTTCCACGTGAACCCTGATTAGAAAGCCATTTTATGGTTTGAAATACCCGATACGAGGTTGCCCCTTTTCGGTGCCTGCCCAGGTTCAGCTCGGAAGGTTTGTCGGACCTGGTTGCATGTATCGTAAAGACCGACGAGAAAAGAATACGTGGTTCATCAATGGAAGACCCGCGGATGGTCGGGTCTATATAGACACCATGCCGCATATCTAGAGGAAGATAGCGGCGATGAGTCCGGCACTGGCAAGGCCGATGCTGAAGCTCGTCTTCAGGGCACCGGCCTCGATGACGGGCGAAGAGATGGGCCCGTCACTGGTGCCCGACTCTTGGGCGCCCTTGGTGACCGTTGCGCTGTCATCGTTGGTCTCGCTACCAGCATCTGTCGTCGCATCGCCCGTGGCGGTCGAGCTGCTACCAGTGCTCGTCATGGTAGCGGTCGACATGGTGGTTGGGACAGAGTTCGTGGCGCTTCCAGTAGCGGTGGTCTTGGTCTCAGTCTCGCTGGAAGCGGCGCTGGTGGCGCTGGGCGTCGACTCAGCGCTGCTGCTGGTGCTGCTACCGGCCGCGGCGTTGTTGGTGGTGCCATCACCGGTGATAACGTTGATGCTGTCGTACGAGCCCGTGGAGCCCTCGTCCCAGACGTACTCGGTGGCACCGTCAACGCCGTTGCTGTAGTCCGTGATCTTGAGGGACTTGTAGAAAGCCTTGAAAGGAGCCTGGCTGAAGTCGGTGTATCCGCCAGCCCACTGGACGGTGCCCTCAGGAGAATCAGGACCACCAGCCACCCAGGTACCGAGCTTGATCTGGGCAGGAGTCTGGGGGAAGCGAGAGCCACCTTCGGCATCAGCGTAGTTCAGCTGGCGAACCATGGCGCCATCGATATACCACTTGACGTAGTCCTTGGTCCAGTCGATAGCATACGTGTGCATGGTGGTAGCCGGGTTCGAGACGGGCGAGAAGCCACCGCGGTCGAAGGTGGAGTCGTCACCCTTGCCGAAGTAGTTGGTCTGAGCCTGGGTGTCGTCGCTACCGATCCACTCCCAGTCGATCTCGTCCAAGTTATCCGATTGCAAGACGAAGCTGGTAACGATACCGGCTGAAGGAGCAGCCTGGACCACGACCTCGACCTTGCCAAAGAAGATGTATTTGTTGCTGGTGATGGTGGGAGCCTCGCCGACCTTGTTGATGGTGAATACGGCACCCTGGTCTCCGTATTCGAGGTTGGTACCAGAAGCAGCGTCAAAGAATTCACTGGCGCCCTGGGTGAAGTCAATGTCAACGGTTCCGCTACCGAAGGCAGGATCGGCCGGGCAGCCAGCTAGTATAATTGGTTAGCCATATTCCGTCCCAACAAGAGTATCGAGGAAGGAAAGCTTACATTCTTTGGTGGGGTCGCATATCGCGAAAGTTTGGGCGTAGGCCAGCTGGGTGGTAGCGAGGACCACCGCAGTGGTGGACACGAGTTTGGAGAACATGATGGTCGAGGGTGTGTGATTTAGTCTAGTCTTGTCTATGCGGTGGCGTGCCAGGCGAAGGCAGCTAGTATTAACGGGAAGACTGGGTGGAACGAAGCTTCTGTCTAGCGAGGCAACAGGAGGCTGGTCCGTCTCTATAAGAGTTGAGCGAGGGGATGTAGTGACCGGGTTGCTGGTTGCCGGGGAGAGGAGGAGGGGGCTGGAGTAGACCGGTCAACGACAGGGAGGCGCACAGGAGGGGAGTGAGTGAACGTGGTGGTGGTGGATGGGAGTGGGAGGCAGGAAGAGGAGGCGGGGGAGGGATGGGAATTAATACAGAACGGGCGAGGAACTGGAGGAGGGTGAATGTCGAGTGCGAGTGCATGGTGGTTGCGGTTTTGGGAAGGCACCCACGCTGCTACTGCTACGTCGTGGCCCTGGCTCTTGCTGTTTCCGTGAATCTGAAGGATCAATAGGCAGTCATAAGCACTGCGCCCACCCCCTCCGTGTTTCTCGCCTGGCTCCTGCCCCGCCACCGCGTTGTCACCACGACCGGCAGACTCGCACCATGTCTCTGACAAACTGCCTGAAGCCACCTGCGCACCATTACTACGTGCACTGCGGCTGGGGCTACCACAACACCTCAACACGAGAGTTCTTCGTGTGCGTTCGTGTGAGGAAAGATGGACCAGCGGCGTTGATCAGTGGTCCAGGTGGGTGGCCCTTTGCCCTTCTCCGTATCCTCTCCTGTCGTTCCTTCTTTGGGAAGTATAGAGAGACCGGGTTGGCTGGGAGGGCTCGAGAGAAGGGCGCACCCCCGTCGGAGACCCCTGTCCTGGCCTGATCGGCCCCGGGCTGTCCCAATTCAGTCCCAAGTCCCTTGCAGGCACGACGGACAACGGGCTTGCATCGCCCAGAGGCCAAGATACCCGAGGACCTCTCAACCTCTCGCGCGAGAACCCTCGCCCGCCAAGCCCAGCTAAGCCGCAGCCCACGTTAGAGCTGTGTCTGGCATGTTGCTCCCTCCCAGCGACAGGAAGAGACACCACGCGCTGCACCTCGACGCTACCGGCCCGGGAATGCTGTCGTGGATTGCCCTGTTTCTCCCGCCCGGTCGCAGACACTGACTGCCTTAACTGCGTCGCTCACGCCGAGCTGCCACCGCGCGGATAAGTCACCCACGGAAACACCAAAGAGAGAGGGGGGGGATCGAAATCCCGTAATCGCAAAAGCAGAGCATCACGAGGTCCTGGGATTTGAAAATGGGACTGTACCAAAGAAGCAGGGCGCTGGCACACCACGAGGTGGCTATCATCGACTAGTCCCGCCGAGAGCCTCCCCAAGTCCCAGACCCCAACCGTCAACGAGAGCGTTCCCGCTAGCCCGCGTACCGCTCGGCGACCAGCCCCGCCGGTAAGAACGGAGGACCCTAACCTAGCAAGTGACTTTTAGGGCCTGGAGGGTCGAGTAGGATCTAGGAGCGGCGGCAGCAGCAGCAGTGCGCTTCCAGTTACGGGTCCAGCGTTGCCAGCGCTGCCAGCCACGCTAGAATGCGAAGGTGACGTTGCACCAACCCCTTCCAGCGGTCCTGTCGCAGTCAGCAAGTGCCAGCCTACCTATATCTGCCAGTCTCACTACGGTGTATCTCACGGTTTACCACCCCATGATCATCACGAACGCGCGCCAACCCCAACATCAATTGGCGATTGTCATGAAAGCGGTGACTAGGTCTGCAAAAGATCAGATTCCCATATACCGTCCTCGTATCCTCGCAAGTAGATCGTCATCTCCAGATGACGTTGAACCATGAAAGACCGTTGCTCCGGTCCGAGCTCGAGATACTAGTTCGGCTACCGTCTGGGTATGTGCTCTCGTGTTATCCGTATCTTCGGTACCTACGGAGGAGTATCGTGCGATGTGTTCCGCGGTCGATATTCCGTCTCTCGTGCCCCAACGTGCACCGTGGTCTACTAGCACGCCCACTCTCGTGGGGTTTCTCGGTAGTACGGAGTTCTTCTCAGCCGAGGCTACTGCCTAAGGACGAGCCTCGCTTCTCAGGCCAAGCCCTACTACTGCTGTCGCTGAGATGAGATTATTGCGGGGAGTTGATAGGTAAGATGGAGTCGCGAGTATGGGGGAAATTGAATCCCGATAACCAACACACCAACGCTCGCCGACAAAGCTCGGTATCGTGGGCCGTCAGCTGTGAACGTGGTACGGACGGCATGGTGCCAAGCGCTGTTCGTGACATCGCAGGATCACGTCCCATTGGCTACCAGGCCACAGCCTCTCGATTCGCTTCACGAGTTGTGCGCCGTTGTTCCGATCACGACATATCAATCTTATTATTACCCGTACCTTTTTTGCTTCGTAACGGCAAAAAATCTCGGTGCCAGGCACGCCAACGCCAGCCCGCCGGGTCGACTATCTGGCAACCTGGTACGGAGGCTGGGGCAAAAAGTAATCAGCATGGCCTAAGCTCAGATTTCGTGCGAGTGAAGTGCGCCGCACTGTGATCAAGATCTAAGCTGCCTAAAGCTATAGTGGACAGACGCCCTATGTTACAGTGCTAAGCCCTTAACCTGTAAGGCCTCAAGCACTGTAACGCTAGCTACTTAGGGAACAACCCTTGAACAGCTAACCTAGAATGGCACTGTCAGAGGCGCTTGGGCCATGCTGATTTCTTTTTGCCCCAGCCTCCGTAGGCAGCGCTGTCGATGAATGCCAAGATCAGGGTCCACGGTCACCGTCTGGCAGGCCGACAGATAGATAGCCTTCTCTTCTCCCCTGTCATTGGGCCGGTAAAGGCAGACGGCAGGGCGTCAAGGGCGTGGAGAGGGAAGAGGGGCTGGTAGGCTGGTCCCTCGGTCTTTTCCCTTCCCTGCCTCCCCTGCAGGTTGCACACCTAAGCACAAGACACCCTGACTCCTGCATAAAACTGATCACCAGATTTATTCCTTCCTTGCTCTTAACATCTTCAGCCCAGCATGCCCCAGCGCTTCCTCAGCTGCGACGTCCCCTCGAACCATTGGCCAGCCTTGGAGCTCGTCCAGAGCGTGCCGTCTCTGCGCGTTTCGAAGCAGCCCAAACCACCAACACCAGCTTGTGATTGCCTCCATTGGCGCCATGCTCCGACCTCCTGTTTCCAAAGTGAAACACGCCCCCTATTCCCAGCGTATGCCTTGCGTCCTCTTCGCAGGAGCTTCATCTGTACAAGAAGGCTCAAGGCTCGAAACAACACCGCCCCTTCATGCCCTCCGAAGGAAGAAGCAATCGCGGCATAGCTCGGCGTCCCCGCACAGATCTAGATACGACTCGATGGGACGTTTGTGATGTGGTCGACTACGTGGGATCAGACAACTCATCCAAAGCGGATGCGTCGGTTTTTTGCTAAGCATGTCAGCTTCGTATTCCGAGGCGCAGCTTGACTGATAATAGCCAGTGAACAGTTCAGAACTCTAGCGTTGCGGATTCTGCCGGCGGCGGCAGCAGCAGCGGAGTGGCGGTGCTATTTACGGCAGCCTGCCAAATCCGGACGTCGGGCCTGGAGAAACGATCCAGCTCCTCTGGTGGCATCCCGAGGTCATCGTCCCACGTCAGCCCTGTTCGGCTTCTGCCTCGTCTTGGCCTCTTGAGTCATCATCTTCTTTGCATTTCACAGCCTGCATGTTGTTGCGTTGCGTTGTCCACGCAAGGGGCCTGGAAGCATGGCATCGCTGGGTATCGAGCGTCAGATTAACACGCGGCCCTTGCCTTTGGCCAGCCAGCTGGAGATGAACCGCCATTCCATTCATCCGTGTCTGAGCGAAAGAAACTACCTAGGTAGATACGCTCCTCCAATTAATGACTGGTCTTCTCTTCCCGCCCGCGTCCTCCCCAGATTCCGTCCGTTGGCTCAGTCCTTGCTTCGGGAACAATCTCCCATCTGCAGGTCCTTCCTCTCGCCGCCGAGCCAACAGTCATGAACCGTCGAGTCGGTATATTTAGGTATGGGCTTCGTCGTGAGGGATCCCTCAAGGCCACACGCCGGCAGCCTGCATTCGGCGTCGAGGTATCCGAACGACCAAGTCTGCGACCGGGCCGACACTACTGGGCTTTTAGAGCCCCGTAAACTAGTACGAATCGCGTCCCCGCGAAATGCAAGCGCCCGAACCCGCCTGTTGCGCGACCGTGCCACCACGGGGCGCGTCGATCTAGATCTCAGGGTCTGTGCCACTGAGGGCGTACAGGCGCTACGTTCGTTGCTGCCGTCGACGTCGTCAAAAGGGAACTGTTCTCGGGTAAGGCTGGCGGGACCAGATGTTGCGTCTGCGCTGTTCAGGATAAGCAACCAGGCTGTGGCGCTGGCTTGCGTGGGTTTGTTTCTCTGAAGTCGCCGTCAACGTAAAGTGCCAAAAGGGGAGAAACTTCCCGGAGTCAAGTCCTTGTATCTCTATCGCTTTCGATGCGCTCTTGGTTTGCGCGCCTTGCTCACACCCTTACAGGACCGATCGCCTGTGGGAGCCGGGGTCAGAAGGATACTCTTCCGAATTTGATATCGATGCGAGCGTAACAACTCGTCCTGGGCACGGTCATCAGCGTTCTCGAGCAGGTTTTCCTCTTACACTCTGCGGCTGTGCTTGGCTGCCGCTCCGTTCGCGTCAATGGTATGCGCCACGATCGAGCTGTCATGAGTGTCTGAGACCACTATTAGCGTTTCTGCATCTGCGGTAACTCATGACTGCCACGTGGGATCTACTACTCGGATAGTCATGATGAAGGATCCATCGCGTGTCGCATGTCCGACTCAGCCGCATTGTCTTTCTGTTTCTGTCATAGCAGTCGTTAAAATGAGGAATGCCAGGGCCGGGAAGCGACTCACCCCGGTACCAGGTAAGGCCCCTTGGGAATATCTTTCTCGCGACTTATCCGTCTGCTAATTTTCGAGTCAGTGCCGACCGACCTGGTGCACATGTTAGCTTGGGAGTTGAAGGCACATGGTGGTAAGAGGAGCAACAACCCGGTTGTAGTCATTTGGAAGCCTACACAGACTTCTACCGGTGCTCATTGAAGCTCGTCCATGTCCAATCTTTCAGCTTCACGTGACGGGGGTAACTCCAAGAGGAGACCAAGGATCTGTGAACTCAAATATCAGTCTGGCACATCGGTCAAGTATGAGCGGGTGAGGATGGCCGAATATCATGGATCGTCCGCACTCGCCGGTTCTCGCCCCTCTCGTCGGGGCAGATGAAGTCTGGAATAGTCAGCCACCTTGGGAAAGTACGGAACGCGGCTTACGGTGTTTCGGAGATACCACAGCAGGGCTGCCACGGCGAAGTGTGAAGCTCAACCGGGTGTTCTCGAGGAGATGGAGGATGAGATACTGCAATGACTGGAAAGACAACAGCAGCGATGCCTCGAGCTATATACTTTACTACAACTACGGACAGGCAAGCCGAGGTGGCCATCAGCAATACTCAACTGCGTGCTTGGAATTACCAATTCGAGCGACCTCGATCCTACCAGAGAGGAGAGGAGTCAGCGTGCACCTGTCAGCGCAGGGGGTGAAGCCATCCACGCCCCGCGCTCACAAATCCGCATCTCAATTCCCCTTCCCCGGCAAATACACATCACCGCAGCGGCAGAGCCTCAAATCTGTCATCGCATGCCGCCTCGCACCCAGCCAGCCAGCGCACAGTGGAATCTCTACGTGGCTATTTCCGGAACACGCTGCAGATTCCAGTTTCTCCCGGGTCAGGAACGCGGACGCAGGATTCTAGACGGGTCCAGATCGGCGGGACGAAAGCCGGATGTCTTACGCGACGGGAACGTGGGAATTTGACACACTCGGCCACGCACGCCACGCGCGCGTTTTCCTGCAGAGGGCGCTGAAACCGGCGCGGTTTCAAATGACGTAAACTTGGAATGGGCGAATTGACACATTTCTTGATGGCGCTGGACACGAGCAGGAAAAGAACTGGAGATGGAGGAGTGGCGAGGGCGAGGGCGGTGCAGATACACGTATGCCGTGACGGGACGGTCGCCGGGTCCGCGGTCTATCCTCCAAGGCGTGCGAAAGCTGTGAAGACAGACGTGCTCGCCTGTGTGGTTCGGGCATTCCAATCGTCTATGTAAGAGCTTCAGTTAAGCCAAATAACGGAATGCTATTAGGAAGACTGGGGTGGTCCAAACAGTCGCATGATCACCTAGCGGAGGCGTCGTGAGCGGGTATCTGTGTGGTCTGGCAGGCAAGTAGCTGGCTCAGGCGCTTTCTGCTAGTAAACCTTGAGACACTCCATCGATATGCAATCAGACTCTTCGGATATTGAAGTATAGATCAGCTTGAACGGCGAGAGGAGGTCAGAGTTCATTGATAGCGAAGGCCGTCAACTAGATTTCAAGTTTCCATGTATTCAAACGTTAAAGTAAGTAGTCAAGTGGCGCCTATGTAACCGCAATGATCTAATAGTCCTCCCGACCAATACCAATAAAAAGCTCATCAAAGGTAAAAAGTGGCTGGTGACTGCCGTAGGGAGCATCAAGAGCCTCAAGAATCGAAGTAAAATCCGAAATGCGCGCAATGAAGATGAACGATACCCAAAACTCTTCTCCTGAACACCATGAATCAATCCCAAGCCAACTCCCGCGTCTCAACTCCCCCCTTTTCCACTATCAGCTAGCTAACCAAGTAGCGATCCTCTCTCTTTCACTCGATCTCGTGTCTCTCCCCTTAAGCAAGCTCGGCCAAGATATCGTCGCGGGCCTTCTGGGCGAGGAGGTGGATGGCGACGACGGGGAAGGTGCCGGGGATCTTGGGGAAGACGGAGGCGTCGACGACGCGCAGGCCGTCGATGCCGCGGACGCGGAACTGACCGTCGAGCACGGCCATGGGGTCGTCCTCGGCGCCGATGGGGCACGAGCAGGAGGCGTGGTGGCCCCAGGCCTCGTCGACGATCCACTGGCGCAGGTCCTCGTCGCTGGTCACGTTGGCCGGCGGCCAGATCTGCTCGAACTCGCCGCCGTCGACGGGGACGGCGTTCTTGATGAAGTTCATGCCCAGCCGCATGCCCTCGACCAGCGCATTGACGTCGGCGTCCGCCGCCGCCGCGTCCTGCCCCTCGTAGGTGTTGTGGAAGTTGATGAGCGGCATGTCGCGCGGGTCCGCGCTCGCCAGCTCCACCGTGCCCGCGTTGTTGGTCGTGTGCGCCTTCAGGATCAGCCAGCTCCAGTGGTTCTTGGCGTCGGGCGTGGCGGCGGTGGTCGAGAAGCCGGGGAAGAAGCCCATGAACAGTGCCGGGAAGCCGCCCATCCACAGGTCGTGCTCGCCCTGCGCGTACGAGGTCTGCTTCATCAGCCCGAGAGGCAGGCCGTTAGAGGCGTACGTGCCCTTGGCCGCCCCCTTGTTGGTCGGATCGGCGTACTGCTCCCAGCAAGGGTCGTCCTCGGTGCCCAGGTACGTGCACTCGAGGATGCGGGTGAAGTTGCTGGTAGCGTCGGCCGAGACCCCGACCTCGAGCCGGTCCTGCAGGTTGCGCCCGACGCCCGGCTTGTCCAGCACCAGCGGGATGTCGAACTTGGCCAGCTCCTCCTTGGGACCGACCCCGGAGAGCTTGAGGATCTGAGGAGTGTTGAACGCGCCGCCGGCCACGATGACCTCGCGCGACGCCCGCACCGTGCCCGGCACACCGCTGTCCTGGGTCAGGCTTGACCGCGGGTCCGCCCGGTACAGCGACTCGCCGTACAGGTAGTCGACGCCGGTGGCCTTGGGCTTGCCGGCCTTGGTGTCGAAGTTGACCTTGCTGACGAGGGTGTGCAGGGCGACGTCAAGCTTGTACTTCTTGCTGCCGTCCGAGTTGACCGCGGTGGCGACGTTGTACACCAGGTCACGGGGCGAGCTGCGGCGGTCGTGGCCGCGGTCCATGGTCATGGGGAGGCGGGTGAGCACGTCACGGGAGTCGCGGTCGGGTCGGTCGTTGTTGATGTCCCACTCAAGGATGTCGGCCATAGCGGCCGTGATGGGTTCCGTCAGGTTGAGGGGGAGCAGAGTCTCGGCAGCGGAGTCGCCGACTTGAGCAGTGAAAGCTGCGTGTGCGTTGCTGACCGCGGCCGACAGGGCTTCCGTCGGGTACCCCATCGTGTCTGCCGCCGCGATGACCATGGATATGACCTTGAGATCCTGGGCGTGGATGGCCGGGGGGACGATGGACATGCCGAGCCAGCCGTCGGTTCCGTGCGCGCCCATGTCCTCGGTCGGCACCGGGTACATGACGTTCTCGATCTGCTTCCAGAGCGTGCGCATCGCCTCGGGCTTCCAGCCGTCGTCGCCGGTCAGCTCCGCGATGTAGTTCCAGTCCTCCTTGGTGGGCAATAGGCCGACCAGCGCGTTGTGCTCCGAGCAGCCGCCCAGCCCGCCGTAGCGCGGATAGAAGTTTCCGAGCATCTCGGAGCCTTCGGGGACGTTGGTGCCGCTGTAGTAGTCGCCATCGGGCGTGAGCCAGGTCAGCTTGCGGTCGCGCAACGCCTGCGTCTTGTTCGAGTAGTGGTGCGTGAAGAAGCCCCAGGTCATCTGGTTGTTCTCCGAGGCCGAGAAGCTCAAGGCCGGGCTCTCGACCTCGCGGTTGTGGCCGTAGTCACCGCCAGCGTCGATAAGGAGCACGCTGTGGCCGGCCATGGCCAGCTCGGCTGCCAGGGGCGAGCCGCCGGCTCCGGCGCCCACCACGATGTACTCGTATGTCTTGTTTGCCAGGGGAGGACCGGCCGGGATGACTGGTCCGGTCTGAGGGAATACGGGCTGCTCAGGCACTCGCGGGATCAGGACGTCGATGCCATCTTTTCCGGCGTAGGCTTCCGTATATCCGGCCAAGGCGCCGAGGAGGGCGGCGTAGGCGGCGGACTTCATTGTGCCTAAGCTGAAGGGCTCAATAGGGGGCCTTCCGGTGTTGAAACAAAGAGTGAAGGACGAAACGAAGGAGGAGGAAGAGCCAGGGGAAGAGGCGAGAAAGCAGGGTGAATGCTCTTCTCTTGTTGGCCGAGTGGCTGTTGCTGGAGGTGGGTGGTGGATTGTGATGGTGATGGTGATGCTGAGACTGAGATCCAGGAAACGAGGTCGAGCAAGTCGGTTATATAGAGGTTTCGTCTGGTGAGATACAACTCTCCCCGTGAAGGGAGTCCATAATGGTTTGCTCGAGGCGAGTAGGACTAGTGTCGTCCTCGCCAGCGACGCTTACGGGCTCTGGTCGGAGAGCACGAAGCTGACAGACTGATGGTAGAGTAATAGAGATGCACCATTCTGATGACCTAGACGTGAGCATCGGAGTACTGGACCTCGAACAGGCAACTCGCGATAGGGAACAAGGCATCTAGGCTATGGCGCGACCCTATCCAGACGGGCTGGATGTGGGACGGAATAGTGAGCAAAGCCATGAGAAGATGGGATTTGGATTTGGCATAGGGAACAGTCAGTGGACTGGAGGGTGTGGTCCTGTATGGAACTTTGTTGCCAAGCAGGAGTCTTCATCTCCAGACCCCTGGTGACCCGATCAAGAGGCTCTTTGGTTGAGTGATTGACAGGAACGGTCGATGCTTAGCTGCTGCCGGGGGGGATTCCCCGTTCCTCCCCAGGTGGATTGCGATATCTGAGGCTGCTGACAGGCCACATGCGGGACACAAGGCCGCTTACGGGTCCAGACGAGGACTTGCATGCCGAGAAACGTGTGCGTGGAATATAGATGGAAGATGGGGCTATGTTACGCTGTACAATGGCCTGTTCATAAGGTAGAGATTAGGAACTGGATATTGTAGTTGGGAGAAGCATGGTTTCTTGCCTGCCTCATGGAACTTGGTGGCGGATTCTTGGTCTAGTGTGTCTTTATCGATAAGTAGGTGGCTGCGCCTACCACCACACGCTGTCATGTCAGCTTGCAATGGCCACGGAAAGGGAAGAACAGGGCTGTTTATCCTCTCACCGTGGAGTTCGAGGGTGAGGGGGGCCAGTTTCCGTCCATTTTACCTAGTTAGGAGTAACTCTTCCACAACCTGGTGCTCCAGAGTCCAATTCAAGGGTAAACCCGCCAGTCAAGCCGTACCTAGACTCAGATAGATGTGTCGTACCAGTTGAAATCCATGACCACGTCCAGTCCATTCTCGCTGTATCTCGGTATAGGAGCGCCGCTGGACTAGATCTTCAAGATGAACGAAGCTCCAGAAGGGTCAGAAGAGCGGCAAGGAAGGTGGCAGTGGAGACAAGACACACCACATGGTGGAAGCTGTCATCATTGGTTCAGTCAATAGATCTGATCTAGATGGGTTGGCCATTACTACAGGGTTGTCGTTGAGGACATCTCTGGTTTATTACTGTTCCGAGTGGTTGCATGTCCCAGGCCTTTGCCAAGCTGCATGAACCCCACAGGTCCGGGTTGCAGAAAAAGACCTTCGAATATGCACGATTGGGGCCAGAAGAAGATGAGGCAATCCGAGATCGATCGCTCGTCTTTCTCCGCATGTCTTTGCCACTGGCAAGCAATCTCAAATACATGATTACTCTCGAGAACTCGTTGCCACCCGCTCTCACTAACCTAGACTGATTGCACGGCTGGGTGAGGCAGGATACATACCGGCTTCCTGGATGAGTATGCTGAACCCGCATCAGTGAAATCCTTCCCGCCCGAGATCTAGCGTCGCATCTGAAAATAGCAGTACGACGGGGCGATGGAATGCGCATGCCTGTTGCGCCACGAGTTTTGTGGGTGGCCTCCGATCCTCCCGGCATCCACGCGCCGAGCGGGTTCTTCTTCCACGAACTACAGTTTCTACGAATAGATCGCTGCGAGTCATCATACTCCTACGCTCCAGTATCCGGGAAGTATATAGTTCAGGTCCCCTCCCCCCCCCCCCCCTTTCCAATCGAGCAACAGTTAACGCCCTCAGACACGCAGCCGTTTCCCCGCAGTGAGGCCGACGAAAGCGAGGACGCGGTAGACGGTGCCAATCAGCAGCAGGACGGCCATGTTGCGCCAGAGCCAGCGGAGGTGGTAGCCGGTGAGCTCGGCGGCGAGGTCGACGTTGTACAGGTAGCGGAGGGGCTCGACCATCTGGCCGAAGTACAGCTCGGCCAGCCAGGTGGCCGGCGAGGCGCGCCAGATCCACTCGACCTGCCACTCCTGCACCTTGGACAGGGGCGGGGCCGCGCCGGACAGGATGCCGGCGATGAGGCTGATCATGGTCGCCAGCAGCGGCGCGTCCTCGCGGCGCACCACCATGGACACCACGCTGGCCAGGCCGTAGATGCAGTAGAAGTAGACCAGGTTCGCCAGGAAGGCCAGGCCCCAGTCGATGATGGGCACGGCGATGAGCAGGAACAGCACGGTGAAGTGCAGGCAGCCGGCCAGCATGCGCGGCACCACCGCCAGGTTCTTGGCCAGGAAGTAGCCGGCGCGCGAGTGCCCGGCCTCGGCCTCGCGCCGGTACAGCAGCATCTCCTCCGAGAACACCCGCACCCCGGGCGCCGCCGACACCAGCCCGATCGCGATCACCGTCAGCAGCGCCAGCGTCGGCACCGACTGGATGTCGATCGCCACCGACAGGACGTCGTACGGCTCGTTGTAGATCCCCGTGAACAGCACCCCCTTCTTGGCGTTCTGCGCCAGCCCAAGCAGCAGACCGGCGACCGAGGCGAGTCCCATCTCGAAGGCCACCGCGGCTTTCGTGCGCCACTGCTGCAGCATCGCTCGTTGCAGGCACAGCCAGAACTGCTTGAGTCTGCGCGCGCCCCGTTTCTTGAGCAGGGTCTTGCTCTCGGCAAGAGCAAGCACGGAAGCCCGGTTCGATTTCAGGGACTCGTGTTTTCTCTTGAGGTTGGCATGTTCCACCGACTGCGCCCAGTGGGCTATCAGCGACTCTTTGGACACCTTTCCCCATGGTTTGTAGCTCCGCCCGTTGCCGGTGATGATGTCGGTCACCACGTCGCCGTGGTTGCTGTGCTCGGGGAAATGGTACCCGAACTCCTCGAAGAAGGGTTGCACAGCATCCTCTCGGCCTTCGTAAATGATCTGTCCGTTGCCCAGTAGGATCAGGTTGTCGAGCATGTCGAAGATCTCCGTCCGAGGTTGATGGATGATCACAATGACCGAGATCCCGAGTCGGGCGATGGCCTTCAAGGTAAGCATGATCGATGACGCTGACGTAGCGTCCAAACCACTGGTAGGTTCATCCACTGAAGATACCAAAGTCAGCAATTTGCTCCTTCTGTAGTCGAAGGCCCAGTCGGTCACGGAAACACTCACGGAAAATAGCCATGGGAGCGGCTGATAGCTCCATGCCGATGCTCACCCGCTTCCTCTGGCCACCACTGATGATGGGCTTGCCAACGCTGCCAACCATGGAGTCCCGCACATGCGATAACTCGAGGCAGTCGACGACAGCGTTGACGTGCGCCTTGATATCCTCGTCCGTCCACGAGCGAGGCAGTCGGATTCGCGCCGAGTGTAGGATGTTTTCGTACACCGTCAGCTCCGGCAAGACGATGTCGTCTTGTGGCACGTAACCAATGAGCTTCTTGTATCGCTTGATCTTGCCTGGGATGTGGTTCACCACTATGTAGCAATGGATTAGCAACGAGCCATTTCAAAAAACAGGAAAGGAAGGGTGACTTACTGACTGCCCCGCCAGTGTTCGTCGTTTTGCCCATCAATACATTGACGAAAGTTGATTTGCCAGCACCCGATCCACCCATGACAGCGGTCAAGGAACCGCGCTCGATCGATCCCGTCACGTTCTGGAGGATAGGCTTCGAGGCGCCCTTGGGGTGGAAGCTGAGATCGGTGTACGAGAAGGACAAGCCGAACTGCGTGGCATCGGTCGCCTTGCGCATCGAGTCGACGAATGCGCGCAGTTGCGGCGAGAACTTGGCCTCGGGGTCTTCTGTGTCCGAGCCCGAGCCCGAGCTTCGTCTTTCCAGAGCTTCGTGGAAACCGTAGAACGTGTCGGCACCGGGCATGAACGTGGCTTGCATTGGCAACATCTCCGTGTCGGCCTCTTCTGGAATCTCCTTGTATCCCGTCAAGCTCCGGGAAATGGTACCAATCCTGGTAGCTCTGCCCTGGCTTTGTGTCCTCTGGTTCCGAACCCGCTTCGAGACCGCGTACCAGACCAGGGCCAGGGCCGCCGCTACGTCGAGGATGAGGAGAACGGCCAGTGGAACCAGGAATAGTTGGTATGTCGACTTCTCTGGGCAGTAGCTCCCCTTAGCACACGGCGTAGGCGTCGAAGCACCCGGTTGGCAGTACGTTCCCGCGGGGCAGGGAAGTCTTTCCAAGCCACTGGAATTCGTAGGGCAATACCATCCTTCTTGACACTGCGGAACAGGGTCAGCCACGGATTCAACTATCGGGACGATGGATGACCTACCACGACAGGCTCGAAAGGGCCCATACCGATATTCGTGTCGTTCAATTGGCAGACCTTTCCGGAGAGCCTTCCCGTCTGGCATTCGGTGAGGGGCGGGCAATACTGCGGGAGCGAGTTGACGGTGTTGTTGGCACCTGGAGAACGTCAGCATTTAAACCACAGACGTCGTTATGAAGTTGGGAAACCGACATAGAAATCCCTCTTTGCAACCTGTCGATTGCCAAGACGTCAGGTTCTGGATTCCCACAGGGAGCGCTCCAGGACGCCAGCAGGGGGCGGCATCGACTTGGTCTTCGCCCGCTTGGTCTTCAGCCACGGCTCGATAGAACGAGGTTGAAAATGTTGTTTGGTTGATACCGGTGCAGGCCCAGTCATAGGGGCTGAATTTGCTTTCGTCGGCGGTATCGAAGGACGTGGTATTAGGATTCCAGGCAAAGGCCGCGTTGAGATCGGGACCGTTGGAAGCGTCGTCTATGGACAGATTGGTGTTGCTCCCGCCATGGAGACTCTTGAACCACTTCCCGCTGGTCACGGTGTAGATTCCCTGCGTTTGGTTCCCAATGCACTGCCATCCTGCATCTTCGTCTCTCCTCGCGAATCTTTGGGCGGGTGCTCTCTTGGCAGCATTGCCGTCTCCGTCTTCCTCGACCTCGTCTTCATGGGAATCCTGAACATCTCCCGTGTCATCGGAACCTGTGTCGCCATTGTCGCCTGTGTCAATATCGTCGTCCTCTGAGGGACTCGAGACCGGGGTTTGCAGAGAGCACAGGCAAGCCTGAGTATCAAGGAAACTTGGCCCATAGGCTTCGGCTGGCTCTTGCGGGTAGTAAGGATCTTGCGCCAAATCGGCTATGCCCAGGCCCATAACTTGTTGGCCGCCCATTTCTGCTGTTGTTGTTGTTGTGATGCTGTACTGCCGGTCAGATGAGTACCTGGGTCACCACCCACAATCTAGGTGTATTCTCCAGAGCTAAGGCACGGCAGAAGCAGACCGAGGGTCACTTAGTTGATGTAGCAGCGGCGAGACCTCTTTTATTACACGAAGCCCACGAGCAGAGCCCGTGCAAATTTGCCATGGCTGGCATTTCGACGAAGGAAGTCTGCCTGGGGGGGATCCATACTGCGACGCCGGCATTTTTTTGGGTATTGGTATTGGTATGGCTGACGGCCATGACGGCGTGGGTATACCCCATCGTAGGCGGAGGAATCGTGACAGCCAGCATCCAGTTGGGATTCACGTACCGGTATATGGCAGCCTAGTCGCAAGATCCTGGGACGACACAGCCCATGGACGTGGCCCGCGCATACCGCCCGTCAGCACTAGAGATAGGGCACAGGCCACAGTGAGTGAAGAGGAAGCCTGAACACTGAACCGTGAGTCCTACCCACGCTGCCACAGGGCAGAGGCACAGGGCTTATCGGTTTGGAAGGATCACGATGCGAGACGGCAGAATTCGAGGTGACCATAAATAGCACACTAACAATGTGAGCGATTCCCAGCTGAGATTGGTCGCTCTCCACGCGTACCGTGGGCCCATGGCCTTTCCCCTGGTTACCCTGGTCGGAACCACGACTTCTCCGAGGCTGAGGCTGCATCAATCGTCTAAACTTCGTCACCGTCCTGCATATCGGGGGTTCCACGAGGCTAAGCATGCCCTGCCTGCTGGCAGACCCTTCGTGGCTGACGGTTCGTGACAAGGACGGGCCCGGCAGCGTCATTTGCTGCAGCCTACAGGAGTGGAAGAAGTCCGAGGAACACGTCGAGTATGGGCGCGGCGGCGCATTGCCGAAAATCACGTAGGTGGCGGTCAGACGGTCCCGTCACAAAGCCCTACCGGGACCGGTGCCAGCGTCCCGTTCTGCTAAGGGGAAATTCTGGGTGGCTCGGGTCTAGTGTGAACCAAACCACCCCAGATCAGCTTCCTCGCCTGTTCGAGAAGCTTGGGGGTAAGGTTCCAAGGTTCTTATCGCACGCCAGCTCGGATGATAGCATGATCAGAAACCACGGAAATATGTGTACCCGCTGCCCAGTACGGAATCGGGTACGACCGTTGCCATTCTCGCCGGGGCCACATTCAGAGATGATTCGGGCAGCTTCACCAAGCGCTCTGCGGTGTCGATCTCGTGAGAGCTGGGTCCGCGCAACCCAAGACTGTACGGTATCTATTGCCGCCAAGGCGAGCATCCATACAATATATAAATACACTTCACACGTACACCTTGATCTTACAGTTACTTGTAAGGCTAGTTGCTCTCACGCCTTAGGGGGCGGCTGCAACCTTCTCTGAACCATCTTGAGAGTCGAATATGGAACGCGCAGGCGGTGACCGAGTACAAGCACACCGGTGAGCAAGGCCAAACTGCCTGCCTGGTGTGCTGCAGCCAGAGGGATAGGGACCATGTAAATCAGCGTGCTGATTCCCAGCGCGACTTGCAACGACACCAAATGAACGACGCCCATCATGGATTTTCTGACTGGTTTGGGCAGAACAGAAGCCACCCTTCCCGTCCTGGAGTAGGCAAAAAGGGCAAGAATAGCACAGAATGTCGTGGTGGCAAGAATGCGGTGGTCCAGCTGCACCAAGCTCGGGTTTTCCATCATATTCCTCCACACCAAGTCATCGCCGTCCTCCCTGCGGCAGTAGAACTTGTCGAACAGCTCAGACTTGGGCGGTGCAAGCCCTAAGCCCATCTTGGGGAACTCGTTGTAGATGAGTCCCGCATCCAAGCCCGCTACAAGGGCTCCGGAAAGAACGGTGACGCCGACGAGGACGACTAGAGCGGCCACACATCTCCGGAAGGGAGCAAGAGCGGGATTGTACAGTTCCTTAGCCAGCTTCATAGTAGCGGCGGGATCAGCAAGCAAGCGGTGACTGCGGAGGATACTGAAAGCGGACATGGCCATCCAGGAGTAGCAGAGGAAAGCGGTGGCCAGGTGTGCAGCGAGTCGGTACTGGCTGACACGCGGGTGCGAGCCTGGAGCAAACAGATCGTCCTTGAGGCCAGACTTGACCATCCACCAGCCAATGAAACCCTGGAATCCAATCAAAGCCGAGATGCCTACCAAGTGGCACGCCATGCGCGCGGATACGCGACGACGGGCAATGAAGTAGGTGGCCGGGATGACGAAGGACAGGCCGATGAAGCGACCCCATAAGCGGTGCGTCCACTCCATGTAGTATATCTTCTTGAACTCGTCCAGGTCCATGTGGGAATTTAGCATTCTGAACTCGGGCGAAGCGCGGTACTTCTCGAACTCGGACTCCCAGTCTTCCTGGGTGAGTGGGGGAAGAGATCCGGTGACGGGTTTCCATTCGGTGATACTCAAACTACGGAGCGCAAGGAGGATGATCAGCAATGCAACCCAAACAGAGGAGAGTGTGGGGTGTAGGGGTGGCAGGCAGAGGGCGACTAACCCAGACTCCGTCAACCGCGTCAGGCCGCCAAAGACGACGATGCCAAAGACGCTGACAGCACTGCCGGCGAGCCAGTATGCGACCGACTTGCTGCTGATTTCCGGAAAAGATCGCTTTGCGCCTTGTGCGCCTTGCGCCGCGGCATCGACCGCCTGGGCTGCGGGAACTTCGGGCTTGTGGAGGGTGGGCAGCCTGTTTCGCGATCGCATGGTAGCGAACCGAGCAGGTTGGCGCAAAGCCTGGAGCACACGCGACGGAGTTCTCTGAGGCTGCTGGCGGAGGCATTGGCGGCAGACAAGTCGGGCGCTAGGTAGCCCGAAGGCCACTCCGCGTAGGCTGGGGAGCAGGATCGACATAGCTTGGTCTGTCGAGCAGAAAGCTCGCTCGAAGCGGGAGAGAAGCAGCAGGAAAGAAAAAGGGCATCATCATACGATGCTTGGCCTATGCCCAGGTAGGCGGGTCCACTACCGAGTGGTGGGCCCTACCTACTGTCCCGTCCCGACTGCCGACTAGGTCCCGAGGTCCCGACTCCCGGGATCCCACGGGTGAGGTGCCCCGTCGGAGCTTAAGCCACACCTTCACATACATCAATCAGCCACATGTTACCAATATGAATACAATTGCCGATCATTAGGTGAACCAGGCGGACCAGTCCTCTTTCGTGTGCTGAGGTGAGTCGTGGCCCGACTGCCACCTTACCGTATCTTCTATATAAGTTTTACCATTACGTTTTTCTCATTCGAACATGATTTTCGTACATCGCAAATGTCGCACTTTTGAGTATCCGTCGTATCGTTCGGTCGTCGTCAATCCAAGGTATCCCAGCCGCTGCACACCCGTGGACCCTATGGCAGCACAGCCCCCGCGCCTCTGTTGATAAGCTTCCTGTCGTCATCGTCATGCTGGTACGTGCTTGGGCAAGAGTGTTCGAGGGGGTGAGGCTCGGCCCCCTCTATGCTCTCCCATTCTCACCCTCCTCCGTGTTCTGAAGAATCGCTTCTTCCGTCTGCTTCTTTCGGAACAGTAGAATATCTTTCAGGCTACGCCGTGGCGTCTTCTCCTCTTTCTCGTACAATGGCTTGTGCTCGAGGTGCGGGTCGTGTTCGTCCTCGTAGTCGACATGGACGAAGGCGCGCTCCACGTCGGACAACCCTGCAAATCTGTGTGAGCTTGACTGCTTGGCTACTTGGCTGCTTGGCCGCTTGGCTGCTTGGCCGCCTCGTGGGGAAAACTCACCTTCCATCTTCCTTTGCAGTGACTGACTGACATCGTGCGAGATCTTCAGCGGGATATCCTGGTCCATGACAATATCCACCTCCACGTAGTATTTCTGCCCGGCGTGGTACGCACGGCACTGATCTTCGTTAGCCCAGGAACCGGATCCGCACGAGAGGCGATGAAAGGGAAGGCGATCTTACCGTGTCTACTTTCAAGATCTGAGGGTCATGGGTCATGGCCATGTAGATCAACTTGGAGATGAAGTCCCTGGGGGCCGACTTGCCCACAAGGAGCCAGACCTGCTCGAACGCGTTCGAGACCCAGGAGAAGAGGATGAGGAGGGCGATCAGGATGGCACCGATCGGGTCGATGTACCACACAAACCGTGAGCCCACCACCGACATCACCAGACCGAAGATGTTGACCACGATATCATTCCGGTGATCGATCTGTCCCGGTTAGGTCGACAGTTTCCGGGCACCGGGCTGAGATACTTACAAAGAAGACGTGGACCGAAGGGTACTTGCGATAGGCGAGGCAGTATAGCATAAGGCTGCCCTTTGCGAAGACTGGGAGTCGGTCAGTCGCCTCGTCACATACGGCAGAGTGGGAGCGCCTTACTAGCCACGCCGACGCACACCAGCGGTACGATCTGAAGCTGGTTGGAATCCGAGCCCCCTTCACCCAGCGTGCGCGCTGATTCGATCTGGGCACCCAGGTTTAGCCGCGCCACGGACAACGCAAAGACAGCGGGGGGGATCGACATACGAGGAGCTCGATAGCCACCGTGGTCATCAACGCACAGAAGAGGATTATCCCTAGGGTCTCGATCCTAGTACGGCCCTACGCTTGTCTAAGCCCAATGCCCCAGCAGTCAATCACGCGCCCGGGACCTACCACTGGATACTTGTACACGCTAGGTTTGGCAGCAAGACGCGAGGTTGTGAGCATTACGAATGACGAGACCAGATCCATCTGTCCCCATAGTCAGTGCCTGCCACGCACTATCACGAGGGCACGATGGGGTTACGAACAAAGGCGTCTGCCGCCGTGGCAAAGAGCTACTCGGGCGTGTTATCAAAAGTGTTCATTACGTTGGGATTGTCCGCACTAGGGAAGTTTACCGAAAGGGATCCCGTGGAGATGGCAGCATACAGCTGGATGACGAAGAGGCAGCAGTTGACGGTGAAGGAGGCGTTGACGGCGAAGGCAATCTTGGGCGCCATGCGGACATCTTCCTCCACTTGGAGGCGCTCCTCATCGTCGGCGCCGAGGAACTGGTCGATCAGCTCATTCTGGCGGGTATAGAACTTCTTCAGCTTCCGCTTGTTCCCCTTGGGATGCTCGATCTTCATCTGGCGCTGGGTGACATTGTCCCGTCGATGGCGGCCGAAGTCCAGCGGATCGGCAGGGTCGATCTCAACCACAGCAGCACCAGCACCAGCACCATCAGCAGCAGCAGGAGGGTCGGCTGCAGTTGCTTCGATTGTCGAGCTTGGCTTCTCGGCCGCTGCAGTCGAGGTCTCTGTGCTCGCAATCTTGTCCGAGTTGGAGTTGGATGCTTGGCCCAGTGGACCTGTTGAAACTGGCGTGATGCTATCGTCAGGAACTGTGTTGCTCTTGGCGGGCTGGCCATCATTGGCTTTATTGCGAGTCGACGACTCCATAACAGCACGGCTATAGGAGACGACAACTGTTGACATGGGAGAAGCGGTTCAAAACACATCCGTCTTCGGAAGTGGATGTTTCCAGGAGCCTAAATTTCGAGAACAGAGGAAACGAAACAACGTACCTCTCGGCTGCGCGTTGTTTTGCGGTTCGGTGCTGGCCATTTTGGATGGGAGATTGCTTTGGTAAAGGGATACAACACAGGAAGCGTTTCTGAACGAGAGGACAACGGTCGATCTCTGTGCATATTATACCCAAACTTTGGGTCGAGCAGCCACATCTGAGGGAGCCCGCGGCGAGATGAGGTTGCAGCGAATCCACAGGCCCCCTGCTGTTCTGCCGGGGGGGTTCGAGACCAAAAGCTCACCGAGCTGGCAACTGATTTGCAGTGATATATTCCCTGCATGCTCTAGAAGGTCGCCCGTCTTCCCGTCAACCCGTATGACGGTGCAAAGAAGGGGCACGGCAGGGAGGCGAGCTTCCCTGCTTCCCTGCCTGCCTGCCTCCTGAGAAGAGCGAAAAAGATAAGCCAAAGAGAGGCTGTCTTTGGTGGAGAAAAGCATGGTGTGCCGCTCAGACCGCCTTCCTGCCTCTGAGCAGAAGTGGTCGAGCGCTGGACACAGAGGTTCCAAGGTTGTGCTTGCATGGGGGGCTGAGCCGATCATGGCGGAGATGCAGAGTCCCGATTGGTCACGGGGCTTTGGCTGCCAAGGCGGGTCAGCAAACTGCCGCGACCATCACGCCGCAGGATGTTGCACTTGGACCACGCATCCAGGGCTTGCAGGGCATGGTAGAGTCCAGACAAGCACGGTCAGGCACGGTCAACGAACAACTAAAAGGTACCCCCACAGATTACCCACGCTACCCCATGTTGTTCTAACTTCTCAGCAAAACTGTGCTTGACTGCCGAGTCGCAGCTTGTTTCGACAACACCACACTTGCCACACCACCTCACCGCACATGACGACCAACAGCTGGGGATCGTCAGACTCGGTCCGGCTCCGCTCAATCTGCAACTGCCAAGCCGTCATGCAACCCCACCCGTCCCGACGCCTTCCGGGGATTTGCCATTGTTGACTTGAGTCAGTCGACATGCATGCGTGCGGACGAGGCGGACATGTCCAAGCTGGGGCCAACACCAACTTGACCAACACCCGTGGAGCCGTGGACATTGCGGAGAGCAAACGCCACAAGAGCCGGTAAGGCTTGCGGCTCTATTGGGCAAGTAGGGCAGCCTACCTCCCGTTTCACCTCCCCCCCGCCAATGGGCAGATTTTAGGGGTCTTCTTCGCCGAGAGAGTGTATGAGCTTAAGCTGACCTTCGTCAGTCCCCATTACGTCGGCACCCTACGTACGCCGTGATGCAAGAAGAGCAAGACGCAAAAAGCTAATTCGGGTTGCAGCCTTAACCGCAACCAGCATTGTAGAACGGGCCAGGTCACAGGTTGTCTCTAATCTTAGTTGCCGCCCATGTCATGTCCTCTGGCTCCGCCGCGCTGAGGCTGATACGACTCTTTCGTCAAGCCGACGACGATCACCGCCGTGTGCGTCCCTTCTTTTTTCGGTTGCACTTGCTCGCCACAATATCAACCATTCGAGTGAAACGATGTGATGGCGAAGCTCATCATCATCTATCGTCCAAAAGTGGACTTGGGCCAAGACAAGGGACGTGTGCAACAAGCTTCGACTCGACCTTCCCATTTTCCGCTGAGGTTGGATCGTGCCCGGCACTCGTCTATTCTTGACTATGGCAACATCCCAGACGAATAGCAAGAGCGGGCGAAGGTACCACGCAACCACGGTCCATGTCGCAGATGGGATGGCGATCTACGGTTGAGGTCTTGTCATATCTATGCATATTAAAGCCCAGCCATGGCCGCTGCATCTTCCAAGAAATCACATTCGACTTGACTTTCCTGTTCCCGGTGGAGAGCTTTTCTTGGAGATCTTCTCTTTTTCTTCCCTTCCCTTTTCTTTCCTCTCTTCTTTTTCTCTTGGCGAGAGGATAGATTCCTTCTTGTCTATTCCTTTGCCGATTCAAGCTGTCGCGGGACGACTTCATTCTGTCCCGTTTTTATTTTCTTCATCTTATCAGCTTTAATAGAAGAGATCAGGTGTCTCTCGACCCTTGTATTTCACAGCCCCCCTTTTTTTCCGTTTTTTTCTCTCTCTTCTGAACCAGTAGACACTCCTTCAAAATGTCGATGGATATGGGCAAGCCGAAGTGCGGGAGCGGTGAGGAGACCGGAGAGTACGATGTTGGACTCCACACAGCTGGACTCTGTGAGTATCCAAGGCTGGAAATTGGCAATCCACTCGTACCACGTAAGCTAATATGTCTCGATAGTCCTGGTATTACTAGCCTCCGTCTTCGGGGCTGGCTTTCCTGTGGCCGCGAAGAAGATCAAGTGGCTCAAGGTGCCTACCGGCGTCTTCTTTGCCTGCAAGCACTTCGGAACAGGCGTACTGATCGCCACCGCGTTCGTACATCTTCTGCCTACGGCTTTCTTCAGTCTTTCGGACCCATGTCTTCCGGACCTCTTCACCGACCAGTACCCGCCCTTGCCCGGTGTTATCATGATGGCCTCCCTGTTCTGCCTCTTCCTCATCGAGTTGTGGATGAACAACAAGATGGGCGGGCACTCGCACGGTGGTGCCAAGGGCTTTGAGCAGAACGTTGCGCCGCCAATGGGCATGCCCCCTCGTCCGCGAGCGACGACCGAGAGCAGCGTCGAGACGGTGGACCAGATCAACATGGAGAAGAAGATGGCCCAGCAGATGTACGAGGAGAGCGGACTTCGACACCCGAACATGCCCGTCGACGCCTCACTCGACGTCCAAGACAGCGAGATGCCGCCCTGGTTCGTCGTCTTCTACGAGCAGTACGTCCGGCAGCGCCTGGAAATGATGAACATGATCCGCGGCGCGCAGCAGGAAACCATGGCCATTACGGCGGACGACAAGCAGGACGTCGTCGTCAGCGAGAAGAGCATGTGGGACGAGGAGGGCCAGCCGGTGGACCCGCAGGTGTACCAGCGCATGTCGATGAACATCACCCTGCTGGAAGGTGGCATCCTCTTCCACTCCGTCTTCGTCGGTATGACCGTCTCCATCACCATCGAGGGCTTCGTCATTCTCTTGATTGCCATCCTGTTCCACCAGATGTTCGAGGGTCTCGGACTGGGTTCCCGTATCGCGGCTGTGCCGTACCCCAAGGGAAGCATCCGCCCTTGGCTTCTGGTTTTTGCCTTCGGAACCACTGCCCCTATCGGCCAGGCCATCGGATTGGCGACGCGCAACACCTACGACCCCAACAGTGCTTTCGGTCTTATCATTGTCGGTGTCTTCAACGCCATGTGAGTTAGATGAACCCTTGGAGAGACGGGACACGATGGCTAATATTGCAAAGCTCGTCCGGTCTTCTGATCTACGCCGCCCTTGTGGACTTGCTCGCGGAGGACTTCCTTTCGGAGGAGTCCAACCACGAGCTGACCATGAAGGACAAGAAGAAGGCCTTCGGCTGGCTCTTACTTGGAGGTGTGTATTCATCGAGTGGCTTGAGCCCCCTACGTACGTTTGCTGACTCTTATCTCAGCCCTGGGAATGTCCATTGTCGGCGCATTCGCCTAAGGATGGGGTGTCTTTGGCCGGCTTTTTTGGCTGGTACAAGACCATGATTGCTTCTTCCCAAGCTCCAGTAGCAACCGGCGCCCGAAGCAAATGCACGGATTTCATGAAGGAAAAGGAAACCATGTCTGGCGTCTCGGTGGCGTACCACCGGGGGTACGCCGTGGGTTCGCAAATGAGACGGACCCAACTATTAATCTGGCGGTGCCGCTGACTCGTCGTCGATCGTGCGAATTACGCGCTCCCACAAACCACCATCTGTAATTTTACTACAGTCATTACCGCCTCTTGATGCGTGCACCAGTGCCTCGAGAGAGGGCCGGTTTCTCACATGAACAAGACCTATCACCCACAGTACCGCACCGAGCGCGAGAGCACTTCGATGACGGGAGCTTTCACAAGCTCCCACGTGTCCTGAGTCGGTTCATACCTGAACCTGACCGCCGCGCTTGGTCGACGCGGCGCTTGGGGAGGCCACAAACAGCAGCTCCGCTCGAGAATAGCATGGAATATTCTCGAGCGAGAAGAACATCCTTAGGAAGAGAAAGACCTACAGTGCGGCATTAGAGCGGATCGAGAACACTGTACAATAGAACATGCCTAGATACGATCAAAAAGAGAGAAAAAAAAAATCTTAAAAGATCTTAAAAAAAACTTTCCTAGGCACGCAATGTTCTCTAGGACAAATAAATGAGCATCCAGCAATTCCCTTTCCATCGCCAGAAACGCCGGACGAAGCTGCACTTCAGCTATAGGTACCTACTTATGCAAATGCAACCATACGAGAATCTTTCCATGCGGTACAACCGAGGCTCGTGCAACGGTGCGCAGACAACCCCCCCCCCCCCCCCCCCCATGAGACCAGCGGATGACCTCATCTGGTCCGCGGCGAGGTCATCGCGCCGTGGTAGGCCACGCGCACGACACCTTGCGTCGAGATCACTCACGTTCAAGCCGCGAGTGCTGGCTTGGCGCCGTCGCAGGGCGCGTCGCAGGGCGCGTCGCAGGAGCCGACCGAGATCGCGTCGCGACGATCATCATCTGTCTACCAGGTATCTACACCTACCTTATGTACTTTAGGTACTTACTTTTATGCTTACCTATCTCACGCACCCGCCCGGAAACATCGCTATCTACCTAATGCACGTCACGGTTTCTCCGTCGGTCGGCACGTTACGGTTCCACGGCGACGACAGGAATGTCCATGTCGTGCTGTTTGCCCTCCTGCTGCGGCTGCCGCACAGAGAGAGCAGGTGACGGAGACTGCGTCACGGCAGCCCGCGCCGCCGGGACCGCGCATGATAGGATAAGTACCTAGATAGCTCGCGTGGCACCGCAGCGTCGCCTGGCCCGTGTTTGATCGGCGCGCCTATAGGCGGACGGCCGCCCGGTTCGGAGCTGAGGTAGCCCGCTTGCGAGCATGGACGGTGGTGGAACACACACTGCGATGGCGTCCCACGTTCTATTTAAGGTTTCTGCTCATTACACGGCAGGGAGGCGTATCTCCGTTTGCTTCTCTTCCCCGGAGCCTTCGCCCTGCGCCCTGCGCCCTTCGCCCTGGGGTCGGCTGTGATGGTGGTGGTATTCGCGCATGATCACAACTCCTCACTTGGTATTCGGCGAGTACTGCGTACAAACTCTGGGTTGCATTATCTCTATAGGACCGAGCCTGATCGACCCCTAACGTCCGCACGGCACATGAATCTCGCTTGCCATGTCACCAGCAGCGACATCAGACGATAAGGGTCGGTGTGTATGGTTGTTGATCGATTCCATCTCATCCGTCATGCAAAAGCTACGCTTGCAAAGCGCGTACGTATGTACTTGAACTACCAGTACAGTCATATATACGCGATGGTATCTCGAAATCTGTGACGATATGCCACGCCAGCACCACGGCCACGATCCCGCTTAACGGGTCTACCGTTTCCTCATCCCTCCCTATCTTCTTGGGGAAGACCCTCAGGTCCCTCTTCCGGAACCCTATCATCGCCAGCTGCGAAACCTTCTTTTTCTATAGCTTGGACTTGGTCTCGCCCAGGCCTTCGGTGCAAAAGAGAAAAACGTTATTCATGCATGTGCGACCACGCGGCTATCCGGTGGGTGGTGGTGTGTTCAGAACGCCTTACCCTTGTAGTCCTTGGGGGCGAGGATGACGTTGTAGTCCAGCTCGAGCTCGGCCTTGTCGTCGCCCTGGAGCGGCTTGAAGTCGACCACCAGGTCGTCCTTGACGGCGAACACCGTGTCGGTCGACAGCCAGGGGTCGTCCTTGGGGTACAGCTGCGTGGTGCAGCCCTTGTAGTCGGGGTGCGTGACCTGTATAGCGGGAGTCAATACCAGTCTCCTCTCCTCTTCTTCTTCTTCTTCTTCTCCTCTCCACCGGCAGCACCCCAGAAAAGAAAAGAAAACTCACCATGATGTGGATGTGGGCGGGCCGCATGGGGTGGCGGTCCATCATCTGCAGCAGCGTGTACGAGGGCCCGTCGGTGGGCAGCGAGTAGGCGGTCGGGTGGTAGCAGTAGAACCAGTACTTGCCGTTCTCGTCGGCGCGGAACTTGCCCCGCAGGTTGTTGGGGCTCTGGTTCTGCGGGTCCTGGAAGTCGTATTTGCCGTTCGACGACGCCTGCCAGATGTCGAACACGGCGTTGGGGATCGGCTTGCCCGTCACCAGGTCGCTGATCACCCCGTGCATCAGGCACACCCGCCCGTTCGGCGCCGGGTCCTGGATGATCGTGCTGCCGTTGTCCCGGAACGGCGCGTTCGGCGACCAGAAGGGGCCGAGGATAGCCGACGACGTCGGGTCCACCTCCGTCTCCGAGATGATCTTGTGCGCGATCTCATCCACCAGCCTGCGCCGTCTTGTTAGCCATCCCAACCTAGCCTTTTCACCGCGCCGGAAACAACTCACGTCTCCAGTCCGAGAATGTCAGACACCCGGTGGGACTCGTTTCTCGTCTTGCCCGACTCGGCCCAGACACGGCCAACGTCGTTGACGAAGTGGACAGCCGCCATCCACTCGTCGATGGTCAGCTCCACCTCCCGCGAGAAGTCGTGGAGGTGGCGAATCAGAGAGCCGAGCACCTGTCGGTTCCTCGGGGTAGTCTTGGGGCCCATTGTGTCGATGACATGTTGTGTGAAGGAAGGGTCGAACCTCGAGGGCTGGGGAGGCTGTGCCGCGTTGGACACACCAGTAGCAGGGTTGGACATTTTGAAGATGGTTGGTGAGATGGAGAGCCTGTCACGAGAAGGAAGAAGGCAGTACGAGAAGTCAGATGAAAGGGGGTTGGTGAGACTGCAACCCGTAAGGTACTAGATAGTTGGAGACGGCCTCCGTGTGTCGATGTCAGGGAGGAAGGCGAGAGATATGGAGGAAGAACAAGACAATGAGCGGCAAGCACATCCAGGAGGTAGGGAGTCCGATGCGCTTAAGTACCTTACCTTGCCTACCAAGCCTGCCTCCTACCCAAGCACCGGGCTATCCATCTCCATCTTCCACCGGAGCAGGAACGATGCTAATGACCGCGGCGTGATAGGTCTATCAGGACCCGAAGGCTTGAACCCCGCCGGCATCCATGCTGAGCGTTGGATCGGTCGGAGTGCCCTCGCGGCATGGGACGGACGGCCCTGTTGGTCGGGCGAAATATCACCCTTAGTGGTATACCTATACCCATCCACGAACCAACCTTGGCGGTTCTAGATGCCGCTGTCCCTGCCTCTGGACTGCCCGGCTACTGCCAGAGAAGAGGTTCGTTCAAGCGTTTGCGTGGCCTCGAGAATGCTTACCCTAGCTGTACGGAGGTAGAGCGGGCATGATGATCTCCTACGTAGCCCGCTAACCTAGGGCTCTGCCGTCAACGTCGATGTCCATGGTCTTCCCCCGCAACTGGGATGTACACACTACCTACCTAGGTACTGTTTGCTAGGGGCATCTCGAACTGACTCGCGCTGGCACGGCTGCGCTCAGGTGACACCTACTACTACCACCTAAGGTATCTGGCAGAGGTGAGGTAAGGTAGAAGCCCACCTCCCCTGGACTTGCCATGCCTTACTCCGTACTTAGGTACCCTGGAATTTCAGGGTCCATCCGCAGAAAGGAGGGCGTTGCATTGCTGCTGCTAGCTAGCCCGGGCTGACGGGAGATGGCCAATGCCTTGCCACGGCAAGCGTAGTTGCGGAGGCGAGGCCGGAGTAGCAGGCTTCGGCAGCGGGGAATGGCACGCGCAGGCACGCGTGGAAGCGTTTATCCGGTACGGTCCGGTAAACACGCACGTACTTACTCGAGACCTGGCACCCTGAGAGTCCTGGCTAATCGAGATTCCATTCCGTCAATTGACCCGTGGACCACAGCCATTTACCGCCACCGGTGCCGAACCGGGTCGCCCTGCGATAGATGGAAGCCCTTGCTGCAATCAATGTCTCAGATGTGCCAAGTGTGCTGTGCGCAGGTCAGCCTTTTCTTTAGCGTCGCGCGCGTCGAGGAGGGGTAACAGGGTAGGTAGTCCCGCCCCATTCGCTTGCTCCATCGCACTGAAGCCATTCACCAGTAAGATGTCGTCAAAGGGCCCCCTCGAAGGCCACACACTGGAGTCCTGGAGTCCTGCCACTGGAATCCTGGACCTGAGGATGGCTTGGATGGGCGCGCGTTTGCCCCTCCATCGTCGCGCGAACCTGCGAACCTGCGAACCTGCGAACCTGCGAACCTGCGAACCTGCGAACCTGGCCTGCCTGGTCTGAAAGCCGTTAGAACTTACCTAGGTAAGTACCTACCAACGTTAGGAGGTCGTCCTCCAGCCCACCACCTCTTCTGCCGATCCTGTCAACCCGTCTTGCCTGCCTCGGCTGGCTTGTCAGCTTCGCATTGGAATACCGACAAGAAGCGGCATCCGCGTACAGTAGGCAGCCAACATCATTCGATCACAATTCCTGTGACGGGCAGGTGCCGTCTCCTCGTGCGCATCAAGCTCGTTGCTAGATGCTCAGAGTCGCATCGCCGTTCAAGAGACTGTCCCCCGTGTTACGAAGAGAATCCAAGATGCCGGTTCATCACTTGATGATAGGGACATGGACCCCACCCGGAGCCATCTTCACCGTCGCCTTTGACGACGAGAAGTTGACCCTGGAGCTGGTCAAGCGAACCGAGATCCCTCAAGACGAGCCCATCTCGTGGATGACTTTCGATGTGAGCCGAATGCCCAAGCGCAGCTATCCGATCATCTGAGCTGAGCTGAGCTGATCCCGACCTGGCCCAAAGCATGCGAAGAAGAACATCTACGGTGCGGCCATGAAGAAATGGTCCAGCTTTGCCGTCAGGAGCCCGACCGAGATTGTGCATGAAGCTTCGCATCCCATGAAGCATGACCGTAAGGCCGTCCGAGACTGCGTTTGCCTTGTTCGTGGGCTTTCCTTCCCCAGAAGCTGATACGCCTCTCCTTGCCAGCGCAAGCTAGCCTGTCGACCACCAACACGAGAGCCATCTTCCTGCTCGCAGCGAAGCAGCCACCTTATGCGGTCTACTGCAACCCTTTCTACCTGCACGCCGGGCACGGCTCCGTCTTCTCGGTTTCCGAGACGGGATCCCTCAAAGACAACATCCAGAACTACCAGTACCAGCCGAACACGGGAATCCACGGCATGGTGTTCGACCCGACGGAGACGTACCTATACTCGGCAGACCTGAAGGCGAACAAGCTGTGGGTGCACAAGAAGGCGCCGTCCGGGGAGGTCGACCTGGTGGGCAGCGTGGATGCGCCGGACCCGAGAGACCACCCGCGCTGGGTAGCGATGCACCCGTCCGGGCAATACCTCTACGCACTGATGGAGGCGGGCAACCGGCTGTGCGAGTACGTGATCGACCCGGCGACGCACATGCCGGTGTACACGCACCACTCGTACCCGCTGATCCCGCCGGGCATCCCTCGGCACGACACCATGTACCGGAGTGACGTGTGCGCGCTCACGCACTCGGGGCGGTACCTGTTCGCAACCAGCCGGGCGAACAGCTTCGACCTGCAGGGCTACATCGCGGCCTTCCGGCTGCGTGACTGCGGCTCGATCGAACGCCAGCTCTGCCTCAACCCGACACCGACCAGCGGCGGGCACAGCAACGCGGTGGCGCCGTGCGACTGGAGCGACGAGTGGGTGGCCATCACGGACGACCAGGAGGGCTGGATCGAGATATACCGCTGGCGCGACGAATTCCTCGGACGCGTGGCGCGCTGCCGCATTCCCGAGCCCGGCTTCGGGATGAACGCGATCTGGTACGACTAGGTAGGGGATCGGATGACGGAGGAGGGGGAGCTTGTCCGAAAGGGATCGGAAGTGCAGTGTGTCGTTCTGGTCTCGCCTGATCGGTAGAGGCGCAAGAAAGATAGTAGCATTCGCAGTCTGACGGGCTCCCAAGCAGGTCGATGGCAGCTCTAGGGATGGCTTCCTGGTAAGCGAGTCTCCAATGCCAGACTTCTAGAGAGGAGGCCCCAGGGATGTTCGATGGCGACGACGCCGTTGAGAGCTGCCAGCCTGCCGAACACGTGCTAAGTAGGTAGAAGTTAGCTTGAACTCATCGGGCCGTGCTACCTTACCTAGGTACCTAAGAGGTAAGGCTCATTCGTGGCTCGCGCGCGGTACTTCAGATGAACGTTCCGTACCTCTGTACCGCCTTCAAGTTCAGGAGCCTCAATGCCATGCAAAGGGTTAAACAAGACGGGAAACATTCATTTCGTGTAGAAGCTGTTCGGTGGCGTGATGGTAAGGTGCCTCTACTACCTTGGGTACGGGCTGCATGAACTGACCTGACCACCCACGGGTACCCTAGCATCGACGATGCAGGCTGACCCACGTCATGGCTCTCCCACCAGCCGCTACCCGCAAATGGGCTGAGGTGTCTCGCAGCTCGCTACAGGTACTTTGGGTTAGGTATTTGTTGCATTCAGACCCAATTTTGTTAGGGTTAAGGGTGGTCTGTGCCGCCCTTGGCATGCAGCCACCGCCACACCGAAGTTTAGCCGGCCCATAGTAAATTTTTTATATAACCTAGTTCTCAGCCGATAAAGCCCTTGTTTCTAGCTTTTTGTTCGATAAATAATAAACATATACCACACCTTACGGGTAATTATAATAGTTATAAGCCCGGTTTACACCTTATAGCATTTTTTGTAATTTATTCGTTTTGTTATAATTGCTAATTAACCCCTATTTTCATCGATCCCCGCCGTTTATAGCTATAGTAATTATTAAAGCTTTTTTTAACGAGTTAATTAAGCTTAAAAAACGTGATAATTAGTTATTATAAGTTAACGCATTTTAGTAAGTTTACGAGGTTTAAAAAGTATACGATTATTATAATCTTTTTAACCTAATTATGTTAACGGAGCTATTTATTATTATTATTTTGGCTTTTTTTGTAATTAAAAATAAAGAGATGTTTAATAAATAAAAAAAAAACCTTGTTGATTTTTATTAGTAATATTTTAATAAAGGTTATAGTAAGTTTTAAAAACCGTAACTTTTTAAGCGTTTAGATTTTAATTTAATTAATAAATTTAAGTTATAGGTAGCCGATATTAAGGTAAAGACTGTTTATTATTAATTTAAAAAGTAAAATATTAACGAGGTTTAGAAATAAATATTGAAAACGGTTGATTTTAATTATTTAAGACTTTTTTATTGGTTTAGTAATATTAAAGTAATTTTTAAAGCATTTTATAGCGAGTTAAGTTTTTTTAACGAAAAAGAGTTATTTATAGTTAAACGTCGCTATTTTGAAGTTTTTTAAAAGAAAAGGAAAAAAGTTAACGCTTAGTATATTAAATAAAAAGTAATTAAATTTAAAGCTAAGTGTTTAAAAGTGTTAAAGGTTTAAGGAAAGTTTATTATTAAAATATTTTTTAAAATTATTAGTAAATATTATTTTGCGTAGTAAGTTATTTTATAAAAAAACATGTTTTATAAAAGCTTTATTTTTAGTGGCTAGGTTTTTATTTTTAAGTAGTTTAGGCGTTTTTTTATTTAAAAGTATTACGATATTAAAGATTATTTAATTAGGGGTGGGCATGTTTTTATTATTTTTATAAAGTTTAATAAAAATAAAGATAAGTTAGTTATTTAAAAAGGTTAAAGGAGTGGTTAAAAAAATAATTAAGGTTATTTATATTTTTACGATTTAAAAAGGGCTTTTTATAAATATTAATCGTAGTATTATTTCGTAATTAAGGCGGCGTTAAGAGTTAAAACTTTTATAATGTTTAATTAAGTTAAAGTAAATGTTATTTGCGAAAATTTTAAGTTAGTAAAGTAGTAATTATTTAAAAATATTATTTTTAGTAAAGTAAGGTAAAGGAAGTAAAAAAATAACGCTAGCGTAAGCGGTAATTAGTTTTTAAAAAACGTAATTTATATAATTATATTATTTTAAAATAACGTTTTTAAAAGAGAAGACTAACTTTTGGTTTTTATTATTACCCGCGTTTATAAACTTGCTTGTTTTACGATATATAATTTATATGCTTTTTACTACGTTATTAATAATAAAAACTTGTTAATTAGTAATATTATAAAAGTTAGCTTTTTTAATTACGTTATTAGCGGCGAAAAGAAGTTAAAAGTTATTTATTTCGGTATTAAAGTTATTAAAAATTTATTAAATAAGTTAAAAGGCGAGAAAATAAAAGATTTAACTTTTAATAACGTTACTTTTATTTTAAATTTTTTAATTAACGTTATTTATAGTATAGCTTTTAAAAAAAAAGGTATTTAATTAGATTATTTTAACGATTCTTTAATTTTTAATACTTTAAAAAAGTATAACATAGTGCTAAAGTTAATAATTAAGTTTAAGTTTATAATAACTTAATATATTTTTTCGTTTTTTTATTTTGTGCGATTATCGAAATTAAAATTATATATATTCGTTATATTTAGGACGAGTAGTAAAAAGGCGCATTATAAATTATTAAAAGATTAAAAAACTTTAAAAAAGGCATTATTATATATATAATATTTTTATATTAAGCATTTAGGCGTAGTAGTATTATAAAAGTTATTAAAAAGGGCACGTAACGTTTAAATTAAAAAATAATTAACTTATAAGTGTAAGGCTTGCGTAGTTAATAAAGCTATTAATATTATTTTTTAAGGATTTTCCGAATATTAGTTTCGCTAGTTATTTTAGCGTATTTATTTAGATTTGTTTTATTAAAAAACCGGATATAAGGGGGAGAGGTATTTGTTAATTATTAGCGACGAATATATAAGGTACTAATTTTTATACATTATTATATATAAATTAGATATGTTTAATTATATTATTAACTTTAAGGTGAAAATACGTAGGTAATTTGGCCTGATTATTTATAAAATACGGATAGATAACGATAGCACGCTAATTTTTATATTTGGCCGTCGCTTTATAAGCTTTTAAACTTAGGCGAGTAACGAAGAAATTAATTTTAAATTGCTTTTTTTAAATATTAAAAAGCTTAATAAAAAGGTAAAAAGGTTAAATAAAACGGTAATAACGAAAATGTATGTTATATTAATAAGCTTAAGCTTTTTATATAATTTATAGCTTAAAGTAAAGCGAGTAATAATTTATTTATATAATATTTTTCCTAGGTAAAAAAATAATTAAGAATCGCTTTATAAAACGTTATAGCGATAGTTTCGTATATATTATCGCTAGTACTAAGCCTTAAACTAGTTGTTTATAATAGTAGACCTGCGGCTTGATTGGTCCGGTATTTATATTTATAAATACTGGGTATACCCTTTAAAGCTAGACTTTAAAAAAAACCTTAATTTATTTTAATAAAAAATTATATTAAAGGCGTATATTAAATATTTTATTAGATATATTTTTTTATTATTTTATAAAGTTTAAATATTTAGTAACGAAAAGGTAATTATTATGAGAGATGTTACATTTAATAAAACGTTGTTTTTTAATCTTAAGGCGTAACGTTAATTAAAGGAGGTTTTAAAGGTTTAAAGACTTTAATTAGAGTTTTTAAGCCTGTTAAACGTTTTATAAATCGACTAACTGGCCCTTAATATAGCAGATTTTTTATTTAAAAATAAAGATTAATTAAGAAAAAGATCTTTGCCTAGGAATGGTAATTTAAAGGTAATAGTGTAAATAAAAGAGGTATTAGCTAGGCCGAGCCCGTAATTAATAATAATAACGTAAGCAAAGTTATAAATAATAATAAAAACCACTAAATTAATGCTTTTATTAATTATGTTAAAAAGATTTTTTACTTTTTAAATAACGCTAAAAACGCGAAAGACGCGAGAGACTAGCTTAACGCCTATAAAAATAAGCGTAATTAATGCTTAGGGAAATGTCTTTAATGTTTTAAAACATGCGTTTAATATATAGCTAACTTTGAACGTAATAAGTATATTATAAGTAGTTAAATTGTTTATTTTTAACGCGCGTAAGGGCCTGGATATAAATAAAAGGCTTATAAGTAATATATTTAATATATTGTTAGAAAAATAATACGGGTAATAAATACGTAAAACGGCTATAAAGATATATAGTATAAAGTTTACGAGACGTTTTGTAAAATTATTTAAGCCGAAAAAACACGTGTTTGCTGCGTTAAACGTGTAAAGTAAAAAAATATACGATAAGGACGTTTTAGAACTTATGTTTAATATTTTTACGGTAATATTTAAAAGTAAGTATAAAAAGTATTAGAATAATTTTATATTTACTTTAAAAACTTAGAAAGACTTTTATAATTATTTAATGGGATTAAAGTTTAAAGAAGTTTATAAAAAAGAGTTAAAAGCTTTGATTAATAAAGGTATTTAAAGACTTTTAAACCGTTTATAAGTTAACGGCGTTATTTTATTTTTAAAATGGGTGTTTATATATAAATTTAATAAAAATAGATATTTAAGCTGTTATAAGGCTTAAATTTACGTATAAAGAAACTTTTAAAGTATATATAACGCTAATATATATATAATAACGTTAGTAGCGAAATTGTTTCGTATTATAGCCGTAATAATAGCTAGATTTAATTTTAAATACGAGTAATTTAATGTTTTAAATATATTTTTAAATAGTAACGTTAATAAATAAAATAAACTTATTTATATGTAATTATTATAAAAATTTTAAGAATTAGGTTTTTTAAGAGATAAAAAGAACGAAACTATGGTTATAAAGTTAAAACGGGCTTTTTATAGTTTTAAAAAAGCATTATAATTATAGTTTAACGAATTTACCTCGTTTTTTAAAGGCGTTAAAATAATATAATTAATAAAAGAATTTTATATATTTATAAACGGAAAAGTAATAATATTATTTTACGTTAATAATATTTTATTATTATATTAAAAAAAATATAAGTTTTACGTTTAGCGGTTAATTGTTTTTTTAAAAACGAAATACGAGATTTGAAGCGAAAGATTGGTTAAGTGGTTTTTAGGAATTAAAATTATTTGTGATTGGGTTAAATGGAAAGTATATTTAACGTAAAACGGGTATATTAAAAAAATGGCACGTAAATTTAACTTAGTTAATAATAAAGTTAAGTTATTAATTATATTAATGCTAGTTATTTTGCTTAAAAAACATAAAGGCATTGTTAATAAAAAGTTTGTTAAAGCTTATTAAAAGAAAATTAAATCGATTTTTTATGCCGTAATAACTGCGCGCTTAAACGTTACGAGGGTAGTAGCGTAGTTGTCCCGGCATTTAATAAATTTATCGAAAAAATATTATAATGTTATAGTTTAGACGATTTAGTATTTTTATTTAATTTGTTTTTTTATTATATAATATAATAAAGATTATGACGAAGCGTTTATAATAATAAATAATGTTTTTTTTTATAAACGACGAGGCGTTATGGCGGTTTTTATAAAAATATATAATATTGTTATTTAAAAGACTGGTTATTTAAAAGTTAAGACTTTAAAATATCGTTATTATAAATATTACGGAAATAAAACTTTTTAATATTAAACGTATTATTAAAAAGGTAATAGCTTTATAGCGATTTATATAAAATATTGTTTTTAATTTTAATAAATTATTTAAAGTGTATTGCGATAATTTATAAATTATATGTTTTATAGTTAAAAAAAAGTAGTGTATATTAATTAAGTTACGGTATATTAATATATAAAATATATGGTTTAAATAGTTATACGGTAAAAGATTATTTTATTTAAAATATTTTAATATTAACGATATACTTGTAAATAAATTAATTAAGTTTTTTAATAAGTAAAAGTTTAAATATTTTAAAGCATTGCTAAGGATAGTGGATATTTAACGGGAAGTTAATTTAGTTAAAGGAAAAGTAAAAGATAATTAAGCGATTAACGAAATTATTTAATATTTAAAACATAGTTAATTATAATAAAAATTTATTTTTTTTATTATTAATTTTTTATATTAAGTAATTAAGAAATATTTTCGAAAAAGTAATATTATTTATTAACCGGTTTTAAAGAGGAAAAATTAATTTTTAATTTTATTTACGTAATAAAGGAAAAAATTTTATAAGTTTTAAACTATTTACTTTTATTTAAGCTATGTTAGTTTTTTGCGGCTTATATTAAGATTTTTTTAGTTTAATTACGTTATTAGTTAGCGAGGCTAACGGTAGCGGTTATTAAATTTTAGTTATATAAAATAAGTAGTTAGTTTATTTTATATTTTTAAAAGGTAAAGGAAAATATATCGATTTAAGTTTATATAATTTAGTTAAAAAAAAAGGCTATTTAAAAAAAAGATATAGCTTTTAAAAGAGTAGATTTTTTATTAAATTTAGGGGGTGCTGGCTTTGGCGAAAATTTATAAGGCCGGGGACCTATTATATTAAATTTTTAATTTAAGCTTAATAATTTAACGCTTCGAAATTACGGTACGACCTATAAAAAAATGGACTAATAGCGTAGTAGTTATATTCCTTACTGGTAATTTTATAGGTATATGAAAAAACTTTGTTTAATTTAAGTTAAGGCACTTTTTTTTTTATTATTTTTTATAATTAGCTAACGTTGCTAATATAACTAATATAGCTAACGCGGCTAGGAATGCTTTTGTAAACCGATTAGCTTGATTATTTAAATAGGTCTGGGGGGTGTGTTATATTTAGACCTAATTTTGTTGGGGTTAAGGGTGGTTTGTGCCGCCTTTGGTATGTAGCCACCGCTATACCGAAATTTAGCCGGCCTATAGTAAATTTTTTATATAACCTAGTTTTTAGCCGATAAAGCCCTCGCTTTTAGCTTTTTGTTTGATAGACAATAAACATATACCACACCCTACGGGTAACTGTAACAGTATTACCAGTGCCCTATCGCCTGTCTTGCCGAGTCTTGTCACCACCACCTGCTCACCAACAAGTCAGTGCGCAAGCTCTTCCTAGGTAAAGTAAGTACCTACCTTAGCAGCAACGCCAACAGTCAACAGCAGATCTTTACCTACCACCACTACCGCCTCGGCACGACACCATTGTATTCTCAATTTTCTTTCTTATATACAGGCAACACTACCGCGGAAACATGGACGACTTTGGCTCCCAGTGAAGCTGTCGTCTTCCCATCCGTCGAAGCCGCTCCCATCCGCCACCACCTTCGTGCGTCCACGCCCGCCCGCGCCCGAGCGCGAGCCCGCATAAGCCCACGCGCCCTCGTCATCGTCATTGACCTCTAGGGCGGCCAAATCTATATCCAACAGTTTCCTCAGCTTGTCCATTCCCCTAAGCCGGGCCCTCCAGCTTCCGGCCGCCTGCTCCGCCGACCATGCCTCGCCGAGACGCAGATCTACTTCGCCTAAGGACAGTTGTGCTAGGCCTGGCCAAGGCTGCCTTCCTCGGTCTTGCTTCTGCTGCCCCCGTCGCCATCCGCCAGGTCAAAGATGACGAGCCCGAAGCCGAGGGCGGCGCCCTGTGGGTGCTCTACGTCGTCTCCATGGCCCTCGTGCTCCTGGGTGGTGCTTTTGCCGGCTTGACCATTGCCCTCATGGGCCAGGACGAGATCTACCTGCAGGTCATCGCTCTCGACCCCGAGGAAAAACAGCGCAGGAACGCGAAACGCGTCCACGATCTGCTGAATAAGGGCAAGCATTGGGTCCTCGTCACCCTGCTGCTGTCCAATGTCATCGTCAACGAGACCCTGCCCGTCGTCTTGGACCGGTGCTTCGGCGGCGGTGTTGCCGCTGTTGTTGGTAGCACTGTCTTGATTGGTGCGCCGACATCCTCTCTTCTGTTCTTCCCCTCTCTCACCTACACCCACTAACTCCCTTTTCCTGCAGTCATTTTTGGTGAAATCCTTCCGCAGTCCATTTGCGTACGTTACGGCCTACAAATCGGCGGCTTCATGTCTAAACCCGTTTTGCTACTCATGTATCTCATGGCTCCCGTCGCTTGGCCCACCGCCAAGCTACTGGATTGGCTCCTCGGCGAAGACCATGGTACCGTCTACAAGAAGAGCGGGCTCAAGACCCTGGTCACCCTCCACAAGTCCTTGGGCGAGGTAGACGAGAGGCTGAATCAGGACGAGGTCACCATCATCAGCGCCGTCCTCGACCTGAAGCGCAAGCCCGTAGAAGAAGTCATGACCCCGATGAAGGACGTATTTATTATGGCCGAGGATACCGTCTTGGACGAGAAGACTATTGATCGCATCCTCGAAGAAGGTTACTCTCGCATTCCCGTCCACCAGACCGGCAACCCGACCAACTTCGTTGGCATGCTGCTGGTCAAGATCCTCATTACCTACGATCCCGAGGATGGCAAGCGCGTTAGGGACTTTGCGCTGGCGACCCTCCCCGAGACCCGTCCCGAAACAAGCTGTCTCGATATCATCAATTTCTTCCAAGAAGGAAAATCCCACATGGTCCTCATTTCCGAGTCACCTGGCGAGGACCACGGCGCCTTGGGTGTTGTCACCCTTGAAGATGTTATCGAAGAGCTCATTGGCGAGTAAGTGTTGGCTAGAACCCTTCTTAGTTGGTGAAATTCTGACCGATCGTATCAAGGGAGATCATTGATGAGTCCGATGTCTATGTCGATGTGCATAAGGCCATCCGTAGGTCGCAGCCGGCACCCAAAGCTCGCATCCAACGAAATCACTTGATGGCCAAGGCCATGGCAGCGAGGGAGGGCAAGCTTGTCGACCGAGGAGATGGGGACAACGAGCAAGGCCCAGGCCCAACGCGACGGAATTCGTCGGGTAGCAAATCACAGAGCCCGTTCAGATCCGGTAGCCCTAAGTTGGCTACCCTTATGATGCGAAGAAGCTCGGCTGGCCACGATGGTCAGTTGGTACAGACGACGGTGCCCGTCAAGGCCAATATTGACGAAATGAGGGAGCACCTCAGGCATCTCGGCCCTTCGAATCCGGCTTCGAATCCAAAGGCTACACGCGTTTCCGCCGTCAAGATCAAACCAGCCCTCGGGGGCGGGGCCGGGGCCGCCAACCAGCCTCGCGCGAACTCGTTCGCGGCCGAGCCCATTGTCGAAGACAATGAAGACACTGTCGATGAGCGTACGAGCCTTCTGAGGCCTACAGTCAAGCCCAAAGATGGCGTCCAAGCTTTGCACCAGAGCTACACTGCGAACCCTTCAGACGGTCGAGACAACCAGCTCAAGATTTCAGTTGACGGTAGTCGCGATGCCCAAGGCCAGCCGCGGGATGACCAAGACCAGCCGGCCCGTAGCCCGGCGGAGGATAAATTATCACCTACGGCCAGCGCCAGTACCGATTCGCTGGGGAGACGTCGGGGCAACGTACGTAGCGGCAGTATTACTGAGAATGTCGTCGAGGCGGGAGGCGTGCGGAAGGTCGTACTCGAAGCCAACAGCTCTTCGGAAACGGAAGAGGCAGTACAGAGTTCAGGGCCGGCTAAAACAGGTGATGCGAACGGCACATCGTCCGGTTCCCAGCAAGCATCCGGTGGTTCGACGAGGAGGAAGAAGAAGAACAAAAAGAAGAAGGGAGGTAAAAGCGGTCATTAGATCTGGCTATCCTGCATGCATCAGGTCGAGACTCGAGGCTCGTGGCACGGCCGGTACCACAAGAATGATGCCTGCTTGCCTTGAGCGGTATGCATCGAGGCGATCCAAAGAGGAGATGGGTCGCTTAGATCCGAGTCCCGTCGTTCAGTTGTTAGAGACGGGGCCTTGTCATTGTACGACCAATTAGTTCTTGTCGAGAATGACTATTAACGAAGAAGCTAATGTATGCAGATGCTCGAGTACACACCCCTTTTTGGCAGCTTCTAATTAGCAAACTTGCATTCTGGGACTCCCGGTGGTTGCCAATGCCATCGACGAAGAGAGATGTCTTGCTACTACGCTTCTTAGCCGCCTCAGATCAATCACCCTTTAGTCAAGGGGGCGATCCATGTCCAGGATTCGGTGGCGTGATATGTTTGTCGAGTTTCGAGGGTGAATGGCCAGCGAGATCTGTATCAGGAGCAGCATACCATACGCGTTTTTGGAAGCAGGTAAGTAGGCAGTCAAATTCCTGTTACGGCATGTATGGCACTCACCGAGGAGGCTACTCGGCAGGCATTCAATGTGATAGGCCATCCGCCACCTGTGTGTTTGACAGTAGGACTCGATGTCTGTTCCAGTAGACGCGAACTCGAAAACATGCTACCGGGGACTCCAACTCGATACCGACAGCTTGGTGCTGGCCCCAGAGTATTCACTCAATTTCGAACACACACCATACAAACTGAACGTCAAACCTTGGGCCTCCAACGTCATGAAGTCCACCAGTCACAATCAGAAACAGTTTGCCGAGCCCGGGTCAACGGGCTGTGGGGTGGAGTCTGCAAGTTATCAACCACGTGGACGGAGCTGGCGAGTGGACAAAGGACTCTGTTCTTCAGAAACTTGCGATGAAGCTTTTCACGTGACCTTCCTGTGATAGAATGCCCGTCCTCTCGGGTCCTTGCTCACCTCACTGTTGCTTGCCTCACGAGGGAACAAGAGTGATTCAGAGATTGACCGTGGGCCAGCTCTGGGCTTGAATTATCTATATGTATGCGGCCGTCGAGACAGCATTGGCAGCTCTTACCATCACAGAGACACACACCCAACACGCACGCATACACGCAGCACACACAGAAGACCAGCAAGATCGACAAGTCTCCACCTTTCCCTCAACCACAGCAAAGACACTCATTCGCTCACTTACTCCCTGCTCATCACCATGTCGACAGGCGGAGGATCCAGCCAGCCCGGCGGACACACCTATAAGGCGCGGGAGTACAGCCAGTTGGACTCGAACAAGGACAAACGCGGCCCGAGATATTACGACACTGAGTGGGTGCAGTACAACGAGGAGGCCGGAAGAATCAACTACTTTCCGCCCGCGCCGCCTCCTTGCAAGCCCCGGAGCACCGAGGAGGTCGCCCACGATGTTCTGGCCCGGGGCAAGGGCGAGGACACGGGCAAGGGCGAGGACAAGGAAAAGCGCAAGGACGAGGCGAGCGGCGAGGGCAGTAATAGCAAGAAGAAGAACGAGAAGTAAAGGAGGAAGTCTGAGGGATGGTACGCGGCCGAGAGGCTAGTCGGGGGACAGAGGACGGTTTCTGTTTCTTTTGGAGGGGATTTTGGTTTCGTGGCCAGACAGGCTAACCCCTGATGGCGGCGATGGGTGATATGGTATCCGTGGAGGATTTAGGTAGACGACACTCGTTTTCTCGCTCCCGCTACTGTTGGCTTTCTCAGCTGACTTGGCTGCCGCTTTCTATCTATTATAAGATAATCTCTATCAACCAGAGACGTGTTTTTGGCATCAAATGCTCCCTATCATACCGGCCTAACACAACTGACAGATTGAACACATAGAGACGCTTGCTGTATAAGTGAAATATGGAGGATCATCTTCAGCAGTCCCCCACGGACCGAGACTGGGCTAGAGGTCAATTGAAGTCGAGCCGGTAGTCGGCGTGCTCCGGGACCAGCGTCTCCGAGAGGGGCTCGCTTATCTCGCCCGAGAGTCGGCAACGGCGAGCTGCTATCGGCCCAGGTGCGATCGGAAGGCCTGGAAAGACCAAGAGAAACCATCACACTACCTACTCAACCCGGTCTCGACAGCATACAGTAGACCATTGAACGGCAACAGATAGCGACCATGGCCGCCCCGTTCGTCATCCCGACCGTCGACATTGCCCCGTACCTCTCGGACCCATCTTCGGCCGCGGCGGGCCGGGTGGTCGACGAAGTGCGGGAAGCCTGCGTCACGAGCGGCTTCTTCCAGATCGTGAACCACGGCATCTCCCGCGACCTGCAGCAGGCCGTGCTGCGGGTGAGCGAGGCCTTCTTCGCCCTGCCGTTTGAGGAGAAGAGGAAGCTGCAGCACCCGACGCTCAAGAACCGGGGCTACGAGCTCATCGGCTCCCAGGCCCTTCAGGAGGGCGCCCTGCCCGACCTCAAGGAGGTAAATACAAGCCGCCCGGACATCTATCTCTCTGTCGCGCGAGAAGGCTGATACATAGCCGGCCGGTCCCCCCAGGGCTTCTACGTCGGCAACGACATCCCGGCCGCGGACGCGCGGTCCCGAGCGCACCCACACCTGATCGGCCCCAACATCTTCCCCCCGGGGCTGCCCGACGAGGCGATGAAGGTGCCGACGGAAACGTACTACCGCGACGTCTTCGCCCTGTCCTGCCGCGTGATGGAGATCCTGGCCAGGGGCCTCCCCTACGGCGACGACATCTTCGTGCCCTTCACCTCCAACGATCCCGTTTGCTCGATCCGCCTACTACACTACCCGCCGCAGGCGTCGACCGATGCGCGGCAGCTGGGCGCCGGCGCGCACACCGACTTCGGTGAGCCGAAACCCGGCTTTCTTACTTCGTTTCGGGATGACGGGGAATGCTGACGTGGAAGCGAACCAGGCGCCATCACCCTGCTGCTGCAGGACCGCTCCGGCGGCCTCGAGGTGTACGACCGCGCCGCCGACGCCTGGGTCCCGGTGCACCCGGACCCGGACGCCTACGTGGTCAACATCGGCGACATGCTGGCGATGTGGACCAAGAACGTTTATAAGAGCACCGTCCACCGCGTGATCAACCGGAGTAGGCAGGATCGCTACTCGGTGCCCTTCTTCTTCGACGGCAACACCGACGTGAAGCTCACTCCGTTCGATGGCAGCGAGCCGATCGACGGGGTTGCGCTGACGGCGGAGGAGCATATGCTGGAGAGGTTTGGGACTACGTTTGGACGGGTGAAGAAGGCGGCTGCCTACTAGGCACACACGACACAAGAGGCGAGACAGACGACATAGGACTAGGTAGCTCTTTTTTTACGTAGTCCTGGCCTGTTAACTACAAGACATTCCTGAACCCATACCCCTCGTTCTCGAGGCCCACAGGACTTTCATCCGTGACCAAGCCAGCCCGACGTGCCTCCTCATCCCTCTTCTCGAAGGTCCTGTTCTCCCAGGCCAGATAGGTTCTCAGTGCCAACGCCAACAGGGCATTGAAGAACATGAAAGCAGCACAGACACCCATGCCCATTACGAAGTATGGCGCATCCCCGGCGGGAAAGACACGGGTACCGAGCAGGGGGCCGGTCTGACCGATGATGTTGAGCACGGCTATACCGGCGCCTCTCTTGGAATCGCTGCCTTGGTTGTTGACAGTCCAGGGGAGAATGTTGGCGATGGCGGGGAAGACACCAGCCGCTGCCAGGAAGACGCCGAAATAGCGGACGCCGACGCTCCTGCAAGTAGCCAGGAGGATGTAGCCGACGCCGGCGATCAGGGAAAGGATTATGATCATGATGCCGCGCTGCTGCGTTCGATCGGCGATCCAGGTCGTGCCGATGCATATGAAGAAGGCCAGGAAGTACGGGGGTGCGCTGAGGCCTTGGGCGTTGATGGCCGTGAAGCCCATGTTCTCGATTATAGATGGTAAGAAGACGGGAAGACTGCTGAACGACACTGTATCCAAGTCAGCCGCACTCGAATGGAAGCCGCTCGGTGTGCTCACTTACCATTGCAACTGAAATACATCAAAGGGGGTAGCCAGGTTTTGGTATCTTTCAGTGACACTGGAGTACGCGAAGTTAGTCACGGCTTCGGGGCAGATAGGGGGGTTATGGCATGAAGACAGGGGTAACGTTGGGTGCGGCGGGCTGGCACGACCACTCACTGAGTATCTCGTGGAATTTTACATGTCCGATCCGAGATGTCCCTTCGGTGCCTGTCTGCTGAATTGCTCGAGTCTTGGCGACCTGCCTCTCCTCTTCGGTAAGGAAGCGAGCAGTGTCGGCCGAGTCGGGCATGTATCGAAAGGCCAGACATGCCAAGAGCACCGATGGTATTCCCTCGACGATGAACAGCAGACGCCAATTGGCTATAGCTGGATGTCCCGAGGTGATGCCGTAGGCGAGGGCACCTGCGAAGGTCGTCGCCAGGGGCGCAGCACTCAGGAAGAGACCACACCGGAACCCCAGCTCATGCCGCTTGTAGAAGAAGGTGAGCAAGTACGGGACGCCGGGTGCGAAGGCTGCCTCGGCCATGGCGAGGAAGAAGCGGCAGGCCATGAGCCCGGCCCAGTTGAACGCCGCCGCCTGCAGTGTCGAAGCCAAACCCCTGACGGCGGGGTTAGAACGGTGTTTCCGAGGGTCAGGGTGTGACCTCTTACCATACTAGCACGCAGATGAACGCCCATTGGTGCCTTTGCCATGGCTCGTCAGTGTGCGGTTTGGGGTGAAGAAGGTCGAGGGACGCACGGAGGAACAGCTTTCCACATCAGAGCACACCACTCGAAGAGAACTGCAGTACCATCAGTCACTGCATCCTAATCTCCTTCTAACCTTGGAGACGTACTGTACGGTATGTAGAATATGGTCAGGAGCCACTATCGAGAGGTTAGCCGGCAATAATGGCTCTCATCGGGTTGGCCCTGTTCTCGGGGCACTTTGGTACCTGGTACTGCGCATCATCGAAGCCAAGATCCTTGCCCCTGTGTGGTGAATGCGAAGTTAGTCGCCGTCTTGGGTAGGCTGGACTTGGGAGCACCACGTACATGCCAGCCGTTTGCGCATTTCCTATGTTGGAACGATCCAGGAAAGCGACGAGGTCTGATCCTAGTCAGTGCGACGACACGTCGTATGGTAATGATACGAAAAACTCACAGAGCCCCATTACCAGGGGAATGAGTACCCGATCAATCTTCCTCCTGACACGTCTCTCCAGGACGGAGTCGATCGGAGAGCCTGGAGGATGGCTCTCTGTCGCCAGCTTCTCGTCTGCCTCGGTCATGTCGTCGTGTTGCCTGTGCTCAGGCGCGTGTTCCGTCTTCGAGGCATCCATGACGCCGTAGTTGTAAGTCCTACCTATTAGCCGTTGTCACTCACAGGCACGAAGGTACTTCGTAGGTCCTGCAGAAAAGCATTAACTCCGCCCCGGCCTGACTCATAACAAACTAAGACAATCAGATACCCGTGTGCAGCCCAAAGTGAGGGGATCAAGGGTGAATGCAGGTTGGCGACTAATGACGCAAACTCCGTGGGGAGAATACCAGAGGGGCTGGTGAATCCGACACCATGGGCCTGCCACTGTACGCGGGGTTTCCGCAGACGCTAACCTTAGCTAGCCAGTGCATGCCTGTAAGAAGTAAGTACAGCATTCTGTATGTACCTTATATATTCATCCAACCGCAATCTCCGGGCTTCAGGGCCTTCGGTAGCTCATACTCCTCTCCTCGGTGGCTCGGTCTCCCGTCTTCAATGCCTCGCAATCAACCACACCACTCACCTCGTTTGGTAGCAAATGAAGCTACATAGCCGCAGCATTGGATGCCGGTGATCTTAGGCGGCCAACGCAGTCAGTTCTCTGGAGCTCTTTCTTTATCTCGAGTCTATCCCCTAGAGGACGGGACGTGTATTCATGGGCAGACACTCTACCGTCTGTCTATGAACCAGGTGGGGCTGGTCGGGGCTTGGTATGCGCAGAATGCTTGCAGAAGAAGACTTGGTGATTCCACTCAACTTCGAGCCTCGACAATAACCCAATAGAAAGAGGGCGCTTGGTTATCTGCGATCGAAATCAGCATTTGTGATCCTCGGTCTACATAAACAGATCGCTTACAAGTCTCATCGAGCCTGCTTGATATAGATAAGGCGTGTGAGGTAGTGCCAACCATCCGCGTAATGCCTGCCCCGACAACGAACCAGCCAAGTGAGCATATAGCACATATCTGCCCCTTCAAAGCAGTGGACATTTGTAACTTCCATATCTGGGGCTTGTCCAACACTTACAGAGGTTGACCAAGAACAATGCGACGGTCCATGCTACGACCAGGCCAATCATAGACACGAATATTATATACATTGTCATGAATGCCCATGATGCCTGCGGAGATGGTGAGATATCAGTATATCGCATTCGCTTCAAAAAAGGTGGTCAAATTTGCTCACTTGCGAATACACCGTATATGATGCTTTATCCAGGGGGGAATTGATCCGGACCAAGGATCAGATGTCCACCAAGGTTTCCAGCAAACACGGCTATTGATGGTCTTTATCATTCTTTCGCAGTGTCATTATCAATTTCCATTGAGTTCGGTTTGCCTCGGAGTGTTGGTCTCTTTCTGCTGCAATGGTCTTCACTCGTTTCTGGCCTGCGTGTCCAAAAATAGAAGACGCTGTCGCCTTGTCGTTTTTTTTTCTTTGCGTACGGTGTTACGTAGATGCTGCTGCAGGCAACGAACCAACTGCATCGGATTTGGTGGCAGCGGGTGCGGGGGAAGTGCCTTTAGAAGCACTCCCTTCCGGCCTCAGTCCACGACTCATTCTGCGACGTCGTAAACATGGCGATAACAATAGACCACGCTGATCAGCACGATCTCCCTGCTCTCGCGGAGATCAACCGACAGGCGTACGCCAGGGAGCTGATATTCCGGTTCGCATTCAACTCCGCGGCCGATGACGAGGCATTAGACCGGTTCTTTGAAGCGCGGATTGTTCGTCGCTTCGATGATGGGCGTACGCGGATCTTCAAAGCTACAGATACCACCACAGATACGATCGTCGGTTTCGCTTGCTGGACGCTGGAGTCGAGGGACAATGCAACCCCGCCCCCGACTGGGAAAGCAATGGAACAGATGACTTCTCTTCTGAATATGGACTTCCTCGTGGCGGCTGGATCTGCGACGGAGCAGCTTAGCAAGTGCAGGGAAGGCGAAACTCACTACTGTAGGTAGCTCGAGGCTCGCGCCAGCGTCCGCTTGTCTGGAGCCAACAACAAGCTTACCGCTTCCTAGATTTATCTGCCTTCGCGGTACAGCCTTGCCAGCAGGGGAGGGGCATCGGCTCACAGCTCCTCAAACACTGCCTGAAGCTTTCTGACCAAGAATCACTGCCTTCCTGGCTTATTGCGCTTCCCGGGTCGCACGGCTTGTATCTGCGCCATGGGTTCGTCGACGTGGAACATCGAGATATAGACCTGAACACATGGGACAAGGGCCGGTTTCGGGGCTATGGAATATATCGCCAGTATGCCATGGTACGCAATACATACTGATGGTGACTACTTCACCTCCACATACTCTCTACTCCCGTCTTCGTAATCGCTTGCCACGCTCGCGTACCTTCGGCCGCAGCATCGTACTCCCAGACCCACTTGAAAGGGGAGGTATCTGACCCGAGTGGCGCCTTTCCAAGATTCGCATCCCGCTCTTCCTGCACCGGTCCATCAGGAAGAGCATAGACGGCCTTCTGGGCCTTGGCAGCCTGCTTGATGCGCGTTGCCCGCGGTTTCCGAAGCTCTTCACACACCGAGATGGCGGCGGGGATTTGTTCCTTCTTGGTGATATTGCCAAGAATAGTCCCCAGCATAGCCGCGTCTTCAAAGGCCTGGGCGGCCCCCTGTGCCCTACAAGGACGTATACCCGGTTAGCTATCCGCGGGCCGCAATGCAAGTGAGGAACCTTACATGAACGGCAGCATTGCGTGCGCGGCGTCACCAATCAGAAGGAATCTTCCATCCTTGTGACTCCAAGTCTCCAGGTCATTCGTTTGGAACAGCGTCCACTGGCTGCACTCGAGGAACTTCACATGCAGAAGATGTTGGAGTGCAGGGTCCCATCCCTGAAGGACGTCCTGCAATGTCTCCATGTCCGGAGGCTGAGGACCATGCTTGAGTCGGTCATGCTTGAACGGCTCATCAGAGTGGGCCAGAACGACGTTGAGCGTGTCGTTCTCCATCAAATAGGAGACACAATGCGCACCCGGCCCCATCCAGATGTTCACGCAGCCCTTCTGTACCAGCTCGTAGGAAGGGTGCTGTTTTCCGATTCTCCGGCAAGGTACCGTCATACGGAACACAAGGTCTCCAGTGCTCTGGGGAGGATCCTCGTACCCCAACAGGGCGTTTCTGCAGAAAGAACTTTCCCCGTCTGCGCCCAAATGAGGTCGGCATCGTAAGTCTCCCCTGATCGTAAGCGCAGTGAAGGCCGCGAGAAGTCGATCCCCGCCACTTCGCAACCTAGCTTGACCTCAACATCGCGACTAATTGCGGCGCCGAATAGGACTTTGATCAGCGCAATACGTCGTATGACCAGATGAGGTGCCTGGAAGGCTTGCTCAATAGCCGGTCCAGAATTTGGCCGTGCAATGATCGAGCCGCGATAGGAGCGAATTGCGCCAGATGTAGGTTGGTAAGCATGCTTGCGGACTTCATCAAGCACACCCCACGTCCGTAGAAGGCGTGTTGCGTTGGGAAACAACTGAATGCCCGCGCCAGTCTGGTCTCCTCGTAAGCATTGGCCTTGCTCGTATCACCATGTAGTGAGTGCCTCACCTCTCGTAATTCGGGTTTACGCTCCAGAACGGTCACATTATGACCCGCTTGCTGGAGAGAAAGCGCTGCAGCTAGCCCACCAATTCCAGATCCGACGATAAGAATTGTCAAATCGACTGCTGGGTTGCTGGTGTTCGCCATCTTCGGCTGACACGCTCGTGTACTGTCGGTAACTGGTTGGGTGCTTGGAGGGGACTCTTGTGTGTTTTTATGTTGGCATGCCTAGCACGGTTCCCTCCTCGTCTGGGTGGTGTTCGTAAGGATAACGACTGGTGATCTTGAACACAGTGTGATTTTCTGGGGTTAAGAATAGAATGCCGTCATCGTCTTCACCGAAGCAAGGGGGGAATTGCATGGCTCAGAGCCCAGCTGGAAAGTGTAACATCAACCCCAATAATGTACCGGTAACCCACTAATTACCTGCAGTTGGAGAGTACTTAGTGTGACATCACTCGGCTGGCAGCCCGGTTCTAGACACTGGATGTGTTGTCGCGTCATGAACGCGATGTAATCTAGGCCGAGGTCGACCGCTGCACTGGATGGAGTAGCCTATGCAGTATTATCAGTCCCACGTGCTTCGGCTCTTCAGCAGCATATCACAGCAATAACCACGACTGTTGCCTGGACCTTTGGGGGTTGCAAATGGTTCTTTTTGGATCATGAATGGGGGTTGCTCCGCCAGGTCCATGGGCTGATGTAGCTGTAACTGCCTTGCAAGTCATTGTTCGATCAAAGAGCTCCCGAGGCGTTCCCAAGGGCTTGTATGGGAACAAGAAGTAAGTATTTATACCACGTAAAGCAGACGCCGATTCTACAATAAGACCTGAGAATCGTGGCTCGAGGTTCACAGGAAACCTCTGCGAGTTACTTACGAGGGGCAACAATCCTTCTCTGCTCCCATCAGCCCCTCATAAACTTCCCAATCGACTGTCACGCAACGGGCTTGTCCAAGAAAAGAACACCTAGCCATATATTTGCAGTTTTCCTTACCGCTGCTATTACCACTGCCTCTTCCATTACGTATATCTCATCAAACTTACGATATCACTTCGTCATGGCTCCCGGTCAGCGTATCACCATCCTCGACTTGTTTCGGGCTCTCTCGCCTGCCAGTGTACCATACGCCGAGCTGATACGAATCGAGAAACCGGCTGATACCATCAATCTTTATTTCCCCTACCTCTTCGGGTGCCTGTACGCTGCTTGTCTCGGAGAATCTCGATTCACCATCAACCAGTTGTGCTCCACAGCTCTGCTTCTACTGGGCCTCTCTTTCTTCATTCGAAGTATAGGCTGCACTTGGAACGACTACGTGGACCGAGAATTAGACAAGCACACGGAACGCTGCTGCCGACGCCCTATTGCTCGCGGCGCCATCACTCCTCGTAGCGCTCTTGTGTTCATGCTAGCCGAGTACTTCCTCTTATTTACGCTGGTACTTGTGAGCTGCAAACCGACTTTGCCCTACCTCGTGGCCGTTATTTCGACTGGAACACTCTATGCATTCACTAAGCGCATTACCCATTTCGCTCAGCTTTTCCTAGGCATAATTTTGTCTGCCGGTGTTCCAATAGGCTGCATGAGCTTGGGTCTTGATCCAGCAAGGCACATACTCGCCAGGTTAACCTCTGACTTATCCTTATTCGCCCTCATGGCGGCCTGGATCACTTGGACCATGATATACGATACGATCTATGCATTTCAGGACCTGGAACCAGACAAAAAAATTGGGAACAAAGCAATGAGCGTCCGGTTTGAGAACGGCATCCAGAATCTCTTCTACGGCCTTTCAGTGGTCGAGGTCATACTCTTGGTCGCAACAGGCTGGTTCGAAGACTTTGGTGCATACTTCTATGCGAGTGTTGCACTTATAGGGTCATTCTTGCTGACTATGCTGTCTAGGACAGATATGAAGAAGAAGGAAGATTGCCGCTGGTGGTTTGAAAAAGGTAGTCTGATGGTCGGCTTTGGGATTTCCGCATGTATCCTGACGGAGTACGGCACAAGATCATCCATGTAAGCAGGTCGGCCTATTGGAATGAGGCTCGAATGTATCTAGCCTCATTGCCGGGAAACTGTTCATATATGAGTAAGATATCATCAGGATGAAGTGAAGGACGATACAGTGGGCGTGAACAGTTTGGTCGGAGAACACAGTCCACAGTGCTGCTAAGCGTACACAGAGCTCTGCCTTCGTGTTTTATATGCAGACAATTGTATGGGAGAAGCATCGTTCTAGTGCTTAACCATTGTGTCTTCTGCTTTCGCCCCCCTGGTGACGCTTGAAAAGATGAAGGGATAGGTCAAATCAGCTAGCTCAACACATATAAACATGCAGATTGCCATGGGTGATCCAACCAGTGGATAACTGTCTGGGTAATGCCAGTATCTCCAAGAAAACATGACGATTGCAGAGAGTGATCCCAGCCACCTCAATGCCCTATGGATGTTGGTTAGTTGGGTCAGTCTGCCTATGCTTACAATTGGGAGGACGTACCATATCGTCCATGAGTGGCCACTGGTGTTGTGCCGAGACATGATCTGGGCTACAGAGGAAGTGCCCAGTGGACTCTGACATCCGAACCCAGACCAAAGGCCAGCATCATCGATAGAGCCACACGTTTCGATGAACGCCCGGTGCATCGTGATGGATAGGATTGTACCGAGTCCAAGAATGCTCGGTAGGTTGTTTGTAACCAAAGGGGAGCGTATCCACTGCTCCGGTCCAAACTTGATGGTTGTGTACATAATGGCCATGTCAATGAGAAGTCAAGGGATGAATGTAATAGTCTCAGCATACGACAGAAGGAAAAGGACGCCGTAGACAAATTCCCAGCCAATGTTGGCGCATCTATCCAAGAACCAAGTTAGCGGCAGCAGATGGGGGTTGGTACCGCACTATCTTGAAGCTGGAAGCTGAGAACCCGAAAAATGGCAAATGAAACACCCAAGTCGTTCGAGATCGTGATCCTGGGTGGTAACTTTGGGGGGTGCGACATACTACCTTCTACGTCAAACGATCCCAAGCCTCCAGAGACTTGGGGAAGGTCGACTGTATCATGTCACTCTGGTGGCCCCGAACTCGCAAGCATACTTCAAAGTCGGCAGTCCACGTACACTGGTCCAACCAGAGCTCCTACCTGAGACCAAACTTTGGAGACCGTTCTTCGAGGCCATCGACCAGTATCCCAGGACAGGCCTCCTCAGTCATCTGTTCCGAAGTGGTAGCCAGACGTCAGGCATGCCGGTAGCGAGAGAGTTCAAACCAATGAAAGATACGATTCTGGTACCTATTGGGATTGGTGGCGGCGTCGGCCAAACCCTGGGCTGGCAGGTGCCCAGCTGGTTCAATCAGGATGGCCAAGTCAAGGACGTATCTGATAGACATGTTTGATCCAGTCATATCCGGTAGCAAGTGGAAATCCTAGGACATTGTCGGTACCCCTAGCCCGGGGTGTAGCGGGGACTGGTCAAGGCGTGTGCTTCCTTTATTGCCATCTCTTGTTGTATTACATCTTGGTTTGTGTTTGTTACTCCGAGACAGTCCGCTCATCAAACTTGGATAAGTGGCCACTGCTTCTTGAAACGTCAGTTGAGCTATCAGTATTTTGACTAGGTATCACATTGCTCACAACGACCTATCTTAACCCCGATTGCGCAGTCACCTGTGGGAAGTTTCTAACTCCACAAAGGGTCGGAGTCTCTGGTTTCTAGCCTTGGTAATTCCTGCGCATGGGTCACTAGTCGAGATCCCTTGCGGGTTCGCGGAGAGCCTTGGCTAGAGAGGTTGGTCAAAAACTTGAACACACTACCACACACGCGTAGGTAATGGTGGATCCATGCCAGTCTTTGAGCTTCTGGTGGCCTTATTGTAAAAGATTTTCGCCTTTTGACCTGAACGGACAAGGAAATGCGACTCAATTGCGCCTTGTAGGTCCACACGTTGAATGAGGAGAGATGGCCCCCTTTGTCGACAACAGACTCGTCACATCGAACAGACAAAGGCGTATGAGGCAGTGATGGTAGACAAAAGGCAGTACGCATGTATATAGAAGGAAGCAAAAGGTGGACTGCACGATGGACTTGAATCGGGGGTACTGTAGCCACTGTGCTTTTCATCGAATCGAATATGCTAGGAGATTGGCAAGTCTACATGAGTGAGCGTCGCGGGTTGCGAGGCAGCTTCAAGGGGAAGACCGCCCGGATTCGAGAACAAATCCAGGAGTTTAGAAACCAACAGAGTGCAAACGTCGATACCCTCGCTTACCTGAACGCTACCCCAGGCCATGAGTACGCCAAGTTGCCCAAGTGGATTGTCGCGGAGAACCCATTCACACACTGGAAAGGCCCTGTCTTCTCAGAGAGCCCCCAGGCACTGCTGATTGGAAACCGCTCGTCTTTCGACGTTGGGCAGTACAAAGATAACCCGGCAAGGGCGGGCATGTCCATGATACACCTCCTGTGCATTCCCAAGGCCGGCATCTACAACGGGGTGTCCCTGAGCCACGATAACGTCGCCATCCTAGAACACATGGCCGACCTTTTTCGACTGGCCTGGTCTCAACCCCATATCCGTCAGAATGTGCTTCGACACCAGCTACTTGCTATTGAACGTCAGAACACGGCCGAGCCAGATGCGAAAGCTCACCGTAGAGCTCTCGAACATTACCAGGCCCTGGCGAAGAAGATCGACCGAATAACCATCGGAGACTTCGGCTTTGGCTTGCATCTTTATCCCGACCACAGCGTTGGGCACTTGCACATGCACATCGTTGCGATGCCCTACGCCTACCGGAAGTACAGCACCTCATGCCACGACGAGAAGACGAAAGACGCATTTGAGGTTCGTGACAGCATTAGAGGCTTTCCCAGCTTGTAACTGGCTAGTGGGAGAATAGAAGTTCCTATGCAGATTTGCAGTTGATACTGGTGTCTTGTATGTTGTACAGCGTCACGAGATATGGTAGCACAGGGTCGAAGTATCGGTCCGATGGGCGACACATTGGCCCTCTGGTCATCCAAAGGCCACTTTGTGGCGTTGCCCAAACCTACCAATTTGGATCCATGCCATAAACCGGATACCACAATGCAGAAGAGCGAGTGTCAAGTATCCCCAAGTGGACTTCCGGATTCGAGTATCTGGTTTGTATCCAGGTTCCCTATATCAGCATAGCCTCTTCGCGTAGTATTGAACTGCCCTCGTGATTGTTTTCCTTTCAGGTCCCACCCGATGTCATAGTTATAATAACTGTGTCACTACAGTGGTGCTGCCACATCACAACTATGGTCACAGAATTGGCCGTTCGCGGTGCTGAGCCAGGAGTCTTCAAACAAGAGCTCCTTGTCAACCCTTCTCAACTCAACTCCAGCAACGCCGTATTGGTCCTTTGTGGGCTCAGTCCCGAGAACAAATCCCGAATTTGCAGTTTCATCCTAATCCACCAACCAATACAAGCAGCATTCGCCCGTGGCAAGTCAACGTAAATCCATGTGTAGCCGGGCAGGAAACGATTACTTGGCGGTGGCATGGAGTCTCGTACATGTCAGGACCCAGACGGCCGAGCGGTGAGGACGGCCGGGGCCGAACTGCCTGGGGTTGTGAAACAACCAGCGAAATGATCTTAGGTGCCGTGGTGCATGGTCTCTTGAGTCTGTAGCCAGAGAAAGGGTCTTCTACATGCTGCATCTCAGTAAACAAGAATAGGCAGATTCATTTCACTATCCTCACGTAAGACAGGGAGGGGGGAGTCGAAAGAGCGGTCCAAACTGCAGCGCTGGCGTCCTTGATCATTTTCATGGCGGACCATGGAGATGCAAGTCAGAGGAGTAGGTATGGCGATCCAGGACATCACAGGTGCCCAGCACATCAATCCCCCCATTCGCGCTAATGTGTTCCATGATCGAAGGGTCAGTAGGCTATTTGAGCCCGCCCTCGTGGCCCTCTTTGGCCGATGTGTCCCTTGGGCTGCCCGCCAATGTCCCCAAACCTCACCTGCACATATTCTTCTCACGGAGGATGATGAATGCGACGCCGATATGACATCTGATTATCCGAAGGCTCAGAGTAGGTGCGTGAGGCGGCCGCACCAACCCTCCTTGAGTTCCTTTCACAGCCTGCGGACCGCGGAAGCTTACAGTAGGAAGCTTGTCTTTGCTTGGCGGCCTCGATGTCACCCAGTCCACATCAGCTTACCTGATGCCGCTTACTATGGGGTTGAGCCCCCCCTGGTGCTTGGTATACTTGAGCCAACTCGAAGAACCCATGGATCGCCCGTAGTTCGTAATATGTTCTGACGGTTGAGATAAGCTTATTAGCTAGCTTCTCTCTTGCCCGGGTTACGCCTCTTCCCCCCTTCCAGTGTCCAGTTTGTAAGCCTGGTCTCAGCAGCAGGGCCACATGCGGTGAACGAAGATCAACGCTCGACGAGATTATGCGTCGGTGCTCACGGAATTGACCGAGAGTCAGCCTCTATAGACAGGCATAGCCCTGGTGCGGGGAAAGAATGATGGCGGTCAGTCAGCGGCCAGAAAGACGGATATGGCTTCGTCTGCGGCATACCGGTCATCACGCAGGCGGCGTACCTGGATGTCAGCATCGGCCCAGGTGCCATGGCGTCAAGGGAATTGCCAAGGCAAGATGGTAGTATCGACACAGCGAGCCGGTGCCGCCGGTGGTCTTGGCTGCTTAGATCCTGTCGACGACAGCCGCACACGGCGTGCATGCTCCTGCATCCGTCGGTCGCCACGGCCTGTGTTATCAGGAACCATACCGTTGCCAATATCTTGCTTACCTGCTTTCCGTCCTATGTTTACCGTGCTCCCCACGTCAGTATTCAGGATCGCGTTTCTGCAGTCGGTAGTTTAACCCCGTGATGGATATGCATATCTTACCCTCGCGCCATCGCTCGTCATGGGACGGTGGGTTGGAACATTGTTGTTCATTGTATGACCATTGTATGACCGCATGGGTATCATAATCGGCTGCCATAACAGGCCGAGACCGCGATGGGCGACCCCGCAGGTCATCTGTCCTGGTTCAGCCTATCCCACCGCCCACGAGTTGACTTTCTCTTGAGCCCCAGAAGCGAAGGAGGTCGGTATCGCAATGACTCCTAGGGGTGCGAGCATGAGAGACGGTGTTGGGTAAGTCTACGCGCCTCGGCACTGACTGCCATGCGGATGTGGCGAATCTCGACGAATGATGCTGGTCTGGCCCGGAGTGCGGAGAGGCAAGTGCCATTTCAGTACACTTGACGATGCGCAAACCCCCTGGGTCAACTGCCATGCATGACCACAGAGGAGTTGGGCATGTGACTGATTGAGTCCAAACTGAGAATGCGTAGACACCGCAGTACAGGCTAGCACCTCCGGCAACCGAGATAAAGGCTAGTCGTGGGCATCTGGTCGGCGGTATGACACATGTATCTCGGTAGAGAGCAGAGTCCCGCTCCGCTGGGTGCCAAGAAAAGATTCCGCCCTGGGAAGGTCGGCAGATACATAAAAGCCCCCGAGCTGACAAGCCAGTGACGGCGAGCTCTATGGTTCACCTGCTACCCAGTCGAGTGGGATAATCACCAGTGTCGTGATCGTCCGAACCGCAGAGTGATGGGCGGCTAGTACACCTCGCCTAGGTAGGTCTGTTCAGAACTTCCATGAGAACGCGCCAGGCTCTGTGCGACGTTATTGCCGGACGACCTTGGGCTTCTCGACTCCCAAGGACCGGGCCCAGGCCGTTCGGCGCGGTTGGCGTGTTGCGAGGATGCTTGTTCGTAGGTCGTGCGACCGCGACTTCGATGCGACGATGGCAGGGAAACATGGTCATAGTCGTGATTTAGGTTCCAGACCATGCTAATATTCGCTACGGACTTCCAGTTCAGCTCTTTGAGAAGGAGGCAGGGCTCTGGGAGGGGGTGGCCTGTGTGGGATTGTTAAAGATAACGTTGGTGGGGGAAGAAAAGTCATAGGTGACGCGTTGGCTGCGCCAAACGTGCTTCTAGAAGGCTAGGGTAGCCAGGGGGTGTGGTACTACATTAGCACCGTGGGAATGATGGGAGATGCCTCCCTCTACTCGCCTTGGTCGAGGGTCCTCCTTCGTGGCGGCCGCCAAGGCGGGTTGTAACGTGTAACCGGTGATCTACAGAACAGCCGGCATAGCATGATGTGGTCATTATTTCGCGAGCCCTCGTCCAAGTCCTGGCGGTCTAAGGCAGGGACAAGTCGAGAATAGAATAGGATAGAGGTATAGGTATAGGTAGGTCGTAGTTTTGCTGGCTCGGGGGATAGAGGTCCCGAGGAGCGCGTATGGACGGACAACCTTGGGCCTGCGGAGTTGCGACTCCTCGAAAACTCGTGAGGAGAGCAAGCTGCGTCTTGCCGCGTCCAGCCTTGGGCATGTGGTCGAACGAGTGTCCTCGATGAAACCCGAAGTTCGCGAGCTGCGTGTGGGGGTGCAGACAGTCGGCCTGCGTTGGTGACCGGCGGGGAGAGCTTTGCCCAATGGCGTCCGTTCGAAGGTACCAGCCCATGGCGATGGGCCCTGCAGTGGTTGGCGGCCGGCATCCCGGACTTGGTGCTAGGTATCTTGCCCTCCAGGACCTCTCTGCAAGCCGGAGATGCTTCGAAATGCGGGGAAGGGAGTGGCTGGTCCGGGAATGTAGATGCGGGAGTCCAACTTCGACAGTCCGAGCTCCCATCGAGCGACACTAAAGATGTTCGCCAGCGTGGCCAGCCTATGGCAAGGGGACTATGCAGAGGATGGGGCTGCCGCCGCTGAGTTGGCCGCGTGATGCCCAGCTGCGAGCAATCAGTCCTGCCCAGACTCGTAGAGGGCTGACCGAGTGCGGTGACACAACCACCCGCGAACAGGAATAGGTACCATACCCCCCTCCCCCAGCCCTTCCAAGCGACCGAAATGAGCGGCACAGGAAGAACATGACAGACCCGGGCGTTATTCCCGACGAGCAAGGACAGAACAAGCATCCCACGTCAGATACGCTATGCCGGCCTCTTCCAGCTTAGGTGATATCCTCGTGAGAGTGAGACCCAAGACAGTCCTGGGGCCCCGGCCAACAAGGCTGCGGAAAGCCAGCCGCGCGACGAACCCTCTGGATGGCACCGTAGAAGGGGACCCTCTAGATATCTCCAGACGGTCTTGCTGCACGCCCGAACGCCACCGACCGGCCTGGCTTGTTGCGGCCGGCGCATCAAGCTGAGCCTGAAGTGACCGTGCCATCGATCGCCCCGCGGGCGCTCCCGGCACGAGAAGATTGGACCTTGGAGAACATTGTCTGCGGCCCAGCAGCCACCCCGCCCATCTTAGCGGGAGAACGTATCGAGGTGAGCTGCAACTGTGATAGTTGCCGGAAGCAAGTGCCCCCAAGCGGAAGAGGACAAGAGAGCCGAGTCTCGGGCTTCCGTGGCCACCTGGAGACTGTTGGCGACCCTACATCCGGGCGATCGACGGGGAATGGCGGTTGGCTCGACGAGGAACGAATTGATTGTGAGTGGTCTTCAGCCCCAGCGACACTAATTGGCAAAGTAGTAGGTATTGAAGGTTGACGAGAGGTAGGTATCGGCCAGGGAGCAAAAGGTGACCCAGCCTCGGAGCAGGCCGTGGAGTGTTCTGGTCCAATGGTAGCCCTGCTGAGCTGGTCTGGACCTGACTGTCATTGGATTGGGGAGGGAGGCTTGCTGTCGTCGTGACTTGGATGCATTGTGAACTGGGAAACAGGCCGACGTGGATGACCAACCGCCCACCTTCTTCACTCCGTGGAGGAGTCCTCGAAAGACCCAAACGACGGAGCTGCTGGTCCAGGGTGTCCAATATAGCTTATGTACGCCGGCTCGAGGGCGCCTCACATGGCATACGGACAATGTGTGTGTGTGTGTGATGGTGGTGTAGTGGTGCAGCCGAGGAGATACACCCAGGGCCACGCTCATACCCAGACGAGATGGCACCAGGTCCGTGGGCAGGGTGTGCTGGTAGGATTCACCTTCACATGCAATGCAACATGGGAGCTCCAGGCTTGCCAGGGCTATGACGGCGCATGCAGCGGAACGGACGGCGAAATGGAGAAGCTTGAACCCAACAAAGTTCACCTCCCTTAGCAGCCCGCCCACTTCCGTACTATGCAGGTAGCACTGCAACCACCACACGTCCGTGTCGGCCTGTCACTACACTGTCAGCCAGCAAGCCATATCGAAACCGGTTCCAATACCTTCCAGGACGCGATATCCGTCTCACCCCGCCACGCTCCTGACGTATCTCACGGTCCATGGTATCCAGCACACCGGGGACACTCGACACTCGACAGACGAGACGCTCAGCTTACCGTTTGGTCAGAGGCACAACCCGGGGAAGTACCCGCCGGGAAGGCCGGTACGAGCGAAGCTACCTGGTATTGGCCAGGCAAGCACCCAAGGGGACGGGTAGTGACTCGGTGACTCGTTGCCAATCTCAAGGTAGGGGAGAGAACACAGAGTTACAGCCAGGCACAAAAGCTGTACGGATACGTACGAATCGAGGTGTGGTATGTACGGCACTGCGAGGCCACGCAAGGTACCGTACAGAGATCGCCGACGGGGGGACTTGGCCGTAGCCGAAGACTTGACATGGTCGTAAGCAACCGGGATCTCCAGACTCTGGGACTTTGGTCCGTGAACTCCTGGGGTGCGGGAATGCTGGAATCGCTTTTGCTTGTCTCAGCGTAGCTCTGGCCCGCCCCAACACGGCGGACCGGTCGGCCGGCTACGGGCACAGACGCGACGAGCCTCACGATCTGACTTATCTCGCATCCATGTGTGTTGTATACGTACGTACTTGGGGGGATCTGTGTACGTGGATGTGCGGCCGCAGCCCCACGGTTCTCCCGGCGCCGCAAGCAACTCGGGAACGGGAAACTCATCAAATCGATACGGCCCATGACCGCACAAGCACGCAGGCTGCTTGGCAACCAAGTCAGCCAACAGGAGGCTGTCGCACTGCACTGGCTGACTGTGCGCGCTCCCGCAGAGGGGCTTGCAAGTGTGCAGGCCCTCCTCAACCGTCGACCCTGGCCAAGGTTCTTATTTGTTGCCTATCAGGAAGCTTGGAGCTACCCTAGCTCTTGCCGGCCGGCCATCCTACATGAAAGCATGGCAAGATGGCAGCATGGCAGCATGGCAACATGGCAGCTGCCGAGCCGCAGGTAAGCAAGCCGATTGACGAGAGGAAGGAAGACGACATGACCGACACGACCGCAGCCAGCCTGGGGACAGAGCGCAGCGAGCAGCCGAACTCGCTTGGATGCGACCTCCCCGGCCAGAGCATGGTCCGAATCTGCGCCTGTGTGTACTGGGTGCGTACTACGTCTGCAGACCGACGGCGGCAAGGCAACGAATAAGCATGAACCAACTCGATCATCGCCAGGCCATCGTTGCCGTTGGCGAACGTGCGCCTATACGCTGACTACGGACCCAAGACTCACCCTCTCGGCCGAGGACTGAAAGTAGAAGCATGGCCTGCTGCATTTAGCCCAATATCAGGAGCTCCTGATCCCAGAATAGCAGGTCGACGAGGAGCTAGATACCCACGGCATGGGCGAGGCTCATCCCGGACGTTGACAAGGCGTTGTCGGCGTTGTCGGCGTCGTCGTCGCCGTCGATCTCCGTTGTGCATGGTAGGGGTGGTGAAGAGGCCGGTGACATGACGTGCGGTCTGATGAGATCGCAGCATGCACAGGCAAGCTGGGTAAGACAAGGGCATGTGTGTAGGATGCTTCCTCTGCCGAGCCGAGAGAAGGGCGCAGCTTATTACGGACGGGATCCTGTCGCCAATATGCCGTCTTGGGCGCGTGGGGATGCGAAGATAGGAACAGGTGACTCGTAGGTCTTGCCAATCCAGGCGCGGATGCAGATAGAGAGGAAGATTTCGAGAGATAGGAGGATGGAGCCTCTGACAGCGACAAGCACTGGGCGTTCTGGGCGCCGCGGCGGAACGGAACGAGCAACGCCAATGTTCTGCCAATGCAGATAGATACCTACTACTCCTAATAATAAGCCAGATAGATGGGAGTGGTGATAGGTACGTACTTAGGTTACTGGGTTCGCAAGGAGGATCTGGATGCGCATCTCATCATCTCTCTGCCTCCTGTGGTTAAAGACGGAGCAAGATGCGGTACGTACCCGGGCCCATGCCATTGCCGGGGGCATGCATTTCCCATTCGCTGCCATCCCGCCCAAGGGCAATCGGGATTCCAGACTATCCCATTTCGTCCATCCTAGCCCTCCCTGGTCGGAAGCTGTAGGCAATCCCGCTCTTCGCTTAGCTTTGATGTGCTCTCTGGATTCCCTTCCTCCCGCGCTTGGCTCGAGTCGGCCGCGCATACGATCTGCGCGTTTCCATAACGCGAAGCCAAGGCGTAATAACAAGTGCTCCCGCGAAGAATTACCGGCTGTGGATTAGTCTACTGCGTACAGTTTGACAGTGTACAGTTCCAGCTTGGTCGTGAGTTACCTTATGGGACAACGCCGGGAGATGGGATGGGGGAGCGGGAGACGTTCGGGATGTGTTTCGACGCTGCAAGTGATGACAGTCCCAGGAAGTGCTGGTGGTATCCTCCAGATTCGTCCGCACTTACATACAAGTTCACTCATATATGCATATGCACATCCACTCGCACATATGTCCGGTGCCCCCCTTTAACTGCGTGCGTACGCTTAACCGGCCAGAGGGGCGTACGGGGCAGGCAGGCAGGGCCGCGCTCGAGGCACAGAAACAGGAAAGAGTGGTTGCAGCTCAACAGGACATGAAGTGATTGCCAACTCCGATTTCCCCATGGGTCAGTGTCAAGCATCGCCGCCGCCGCCGCGCGCTTCGCAGCCCCGCCCGGTCGCTGTCCCTGCTACCGGTTCGAGTAACGGACGAGCACAGCACAGCACTGGAGCACAGCACAGCACAACACAGCAGACAGCGCGAGACGAGACAAGACGAGGTGACAGACCGCGTGCGTGCGTGGGTGCATGCATGCGTGGGTGCGGGCGGGCTGACGGGCTGGCGGGCTGGCGATGGGAGTCCCGGCCGAGGCCAAGGTCCAACCCACAGCTCCGTCATCGCGAGATCCCATTTGCCCGCGAGGCAGAGGCGCCCGCGGCTGGCAGTGGCCCAGGATGGCCGGGTACCGAGTAGGATAGACTACCCGAGCAGCAGGCACTCTCTGCATGAAGTCCCCAGCCCGGGCTGTCAACTGTGCTGCAGCAACAAGCGGGCAGGATGGGATGGATGTTCCCGAGCCACGCCCGGCCAGCCAAAACAGAGGCTTGGTTGCTTGGTTGCTTGGGCTGCTTGCTGTTGTCATCATGTAATACCATACCGACGGCGGCGGCGGCGGCGGCGGCGGCGAGGAGCAGCACCCATGAGACATCCCACTCGGGTCCTTCTATGCAAGCAGCAAGCAGCAAGCAGCAAGCAGCAAACAGAAGCTATTAAACCTGCCGCATCCCCCGAGCCCCGGATGAGTTGGGAATGCCAACTCTGCACACGTCCAGAGATTCCGCGACCCTGCTCTCTGTTCACCTGAACACAATTCCAGACGCCGAAGAAGAATAAGAACAAGAACAACGACATAAAGAAGAGGCTAGAAAGAAGCCGCGGGATGAGAAGAGCGTGTGCCAGCTTCTTACCACCACCGGGCAAGCTTAGTCATCACCGCACTTGCCCTTCACCTTGCCTGCGTTGCTGGACTGGTCCTTGGGGTTATTACCGGTGCTTCATCGTCGGAGACTACGGTCGCGAAACAACGACGTAACGACACTAATAAGACGCTGTTGAGCCCGGACCGTCGACCCCTATCCAGCCCTCCAGCTTTCCCCGGCCAGCGTGCAACCTCTGCAGCAGCAGTGCATTGGACCCTGTTCATCTTCTAGCCTGGTAGGTAGTGCTTCCTTTTTTTTCCTCTCTATGAACCCGACTTGCTGTTTTCTCATTATTGTTGTATCGCGGTTTGCTATTAGCCGCCGAGGGCAAGCGAGCAGGCAAGCGAGCAAGCAGCTTGTCGCGAACCGCGAGCCGCGAGCCGCGATCTCGCTTGGAAGAAGGCCTGGGCATTTACGCGGAACAAAACAGAAGCGCCCAGAGAAGATGCAGACACAGGCACAGGCACAGACAGAAAACAGAAAGCAGAAAAAAACAGAAAAGACAAGAAAAGACCAGAAAAGAGTGGTCTCCGAGCTTCCCTGCATGACAGTACAGTACAAGGAACCGACTGACTGACTGATGTGAGCGGGTTAGGTCGAGCTACCTTACCTACAGCTCCTCCCGGTCTACCCACTGCGACGACGCAACGACATTCGTCCCTCCTGCGCTTACTTACACGTTATTGCGTCTTGGTCTCCCACCTACCTGCCTACCTCACATTAATTAGGCCGTTCTGCCCAGCCCGTCTGTCCGTCGCCGTTGGCATCTTTCCAAGAGTGTCAGCTCGTTTCGCGGCTCTCGACCGATCGACCCGACCGCCCACCTGCCCGACTCGCTGACTTGACTTGTTATTCCTGGCTTGGCTTAGCTCCAGAGCCCAGTACACCTACCTCCGTACACCGTACTCCGGCCATTTTCGCGAATTGCAGACCGGACGGGAGCACTGACGAAAAAAAAGCGACAGAAGAAGAAGAGGAGGATCTGAAGACGCGCAACCCTCTCGTTCTTCTTTTCTAGCCTCGATCCCGGATCCCATCTACCTTGCCTGCTTGAGTAGACAACTCTGCGACGTTTTCACCACCCATTGTCCCATCTGGTTCTGTGTACGGAGTACTACCTACGTACAGTAAAGTACACGATACGACCAATCTCCGCTCACCAAACAACAACCTTTCTTTCAAAGTCGCTGATCCCGATTGCAACGGCACCGGGACCGCTCACTCAGCTCAGCCCAGCCCAGCCCAGCCCAGCACAGCAAAGTCGTCGCAAACTCCCAATTTCGTCAGCAAGGAGAAGAGCCCAGAAAAGAATAAAGCTGCCTTCTCTCCGGCCCGGTCAGGATTGTTCCTGCTTTGCGACATCCCACGCTTGGCAATGCTTGCATAGCCAGCCTGTGTGTGCCCTTCACCCACCCTCCCCAGTCTTGTAAGGTACTCTGAGAGGAGCGCCTCCGGCCTGGACGACTTTCCCATCTGGTCGCCAATCCGTGACTCGGGCCTTTCCATTGTCCCTTGTCTCTTGCTGCCTCTTGGCACGCGTCTTCCCTCCCGCCGCCCGAGGAACGCTCCTAGACCCCCCCTGCCAGGCCCAAAGAGGTACCTTGCCCTACGTATCGTGGTCCGGGCTATCGGTCTATCGGTCGAAAAGCACCTCCCCCCAACGCTTCGATACTGTAGCACGTCCGCCTAGGATTGCAAGCGTCCCAAGCGTCCGTCCCGCCCTGCCCTATCACCATTCCTATCTGGTGCATTGTTGCCCGGCGTCTGTGGCGGCTTGAGCCTTGAGGTCACCGGCCGTCACCCTTAGGGCGCCGCTTGTTTTCAACCCCGATCTTGCCGGCCGTCTTTGACCTGCTACCCTCCCACTACTGCCACTGCCACTGCCACTGCCACTGCTACTGCTACTGCTACTGTTGCCCGTTGTCCTCTCTTGCTACCCATACCAACTATAGCCTTCTGGACTTCTCCTCTCCCTTTCCCAACCCGGACAAAGATGCTGATCGACGGCGAGAAATGGGCCTGTGAGGCCTGCGTTCGCGGGCACCGCGTCAGCAACTGCCAACACGCAGGTGAGAGCTCCCACCCTCTACCCCGTCTCTGCCTGCCTCCATCCCCATCTCCGTCTCCGTCCACGCTGCACCCACAGGCCCTACGTGCGACGTCACCGCGCGAGACCGCAGGAGTTGAAAGTGGCTGACATGCCGCCCTCCAGACCGTCCACTGCAACACATCAACAAAAAGGGTCGCCCGGTGTCGCAATGCCAGCACTGCCGCGCCATGCGCAAGTCGCGCTCCTCCCACGTCAAATGCGACTGTGGCGAGAAGACGCACAAGTGCGCCCATCTGCAGCAGACCATTGAGGGACACAAAGGTGAGTTTCCTGGCCCCACGGCTGCAATAGGCACGGCCTGGTAGATGAGAGGTCTCTGACTGGGATTCGCAATGCCACAGACAGCTGCTGCTGCAACCACGGCGGACGCTGCACATGCTCGCACAAGAAAGAGCCCTCGCTCGACACGGTGGCCGAGTCCGAATCCGACCGGGAGAGTCGCCGGGCCAAGCCCAAGACGAACCGCCGCCGCCGCCCGTCCGCCTCCGAGACCCTGCTGAGCTTCGACGAGAACGGCCACCACAAGCCGACGCACAAGCACACCAAGGCCTCCCAGAAGTGCGGCCCCTACCCGCTCAACCGCGGCTCGTCCATGCATAGCAACAGCAGTGGTGGCTCCAACGACGGCCTCTCCCACTACGGCAAGAAGGGCGGCCGATCGCGCACGGCCACCAGCTCGTCCTCATCCGTGTCGGCCCAGACATCGCCGTCCGTCGGAGCCGGCAGCACGCTGCAGCAGCTCAACGGCCAGTTACCGCCCCTGGACCTGTCCAACATTCAGTATCCGGAGTATTCGCCCTCATTCGAGCTGTTCAGCAATATATCGGACCACGAGCCACCGATGTTCAGCGCAGGGCTGAGCGCCGTTTCGGTCGATTGGACGCAGTACGACGGGCTGGAGGCGCGAGGCGAGAACTTTGCGCCGTCGAGCTTCGAGCAGGCGCAGTCCTACGGCGGGTTCGATCTGGCGAGTTCGGTGGAGCCGACGCTGACGTCCAACTCGGGCGACGTGTCGGAGACGGAGGACTTCGTGACGCCGGCCTTCAGCGAGACACAGATCGAGGGCTTCCGGCACGGGTCGGTCAGCAGCTTCCTGGACCTGCCGCACCAGGGCCAAGCGGCGGCGATGCTGACGAGCGCGGACCTGGGCAACCTGGATTTCGACCAGTTCAAGGGCACGGCGGCGGCCAGCAAGTTCCTGTCGGACCCGTCCTCGCTCGACGAGGCCACCGCAGGCTTCCCGCTGATCGAGGACGACTCGTACTGGAGCATGAGCAACTTCAACGACGGCATCACGCACTCGCCGGATCCAGTCGCTACCGGGTTGTGGGACACGGCATGAGAGGCAGCTTTGCCTCGGTGGGATTGCGCAATACCGGTATAGAAGGAACGAACGAATGAACAAACAAAACCAACAAATCAAGACACAAACAAACGAAAAAGCGAAGGAGGAAAGAGGAAGTCGACAGCCCACGGGCTACTGCACCGTTTCAGGATGATACCACTTGATTCCGTGATGCGCTACGTTTCATTTCTCACGATACCATGAAGATTCATGACGGCCGGGGTGGAGGCGCTTGCGAGCTAGTCATACCTTATACCCACGAGGGCAATGGTGTTTCTTCTGTTTGAATACTATATCTCCGTCGGTGACCATGTCATCATGGTTCATTTTCGACACCATCGTCTCTTGTTGCATACACCATCAATTTTTATTTTTTTTATTGTCATCATCATGGGTCGGCGCGGGATGCAAAAAAAAAAGAGGATAGAAAGACCTTGGATTGGTCATGCATCCTTTGCTACGACAGCAGAGGCGGGGGTGGCAGGGCAGTCTGGCAGGCCGGGGAGGGCGTCCGGGTACATTGGGCTCCAAGAACTGCACATACACATACACATACACATACACATACACATACACATACACATATTCCCTTCGCGATTATCATCGCCTGCGGCGGGGCGGAGAAGCTCGACTGATTCTCTCGTTGCATTATACCTTACCTATGCCTGCTATCTGCACATACTCACTTGTGGTTGCTATATAGAGGGAAAAGGGGAGCTGTGGCTGGGTCCGGTCAGGGGGCACGAGGAGGATGAAGTCGATGCAGGCTCATAGGTGGAATCACTACAATTGACTCACTACGGTACCAACTCTGCTGGTCTTCCAATGTGAGCTGCGGTATTTGCAAGAATGAGAGACGACACGACAATCGTGGCTCAGTGGAGTTACCTGGAGGCTGCAGGTTGGCTTCACGTGCGATGGGATTCTGGCGTGGCCGCGTACGGCGCCTAAGGTACTTACTTTACTTTGCCATGAATTATGGTAATTGCCCGCCGGCTCATCGGTAATGGAATAATAATAGGTGGGTAGGGGGAATCCGGAGCAATGAACCCAGAAAAAGCGGCTGGCTAAAGGAAGGAGACGGGCAGAAAAAAAGCAATCAAATGGAAGGCCCACCTTGGCGGTGCGCCGTGCGCCTCGTGACTTGCAGAAAACGGTGCTCCGTTCCTGCAGGCCGATGTCGCGATGGGCGCCTGCCTGCCGGCCCAAGCCGAGCAGCCGCAGCTGCCTCTGTCAGTCTATCTATCAGTACACCTAACAGCTACCTACCTGAGGTAACACGCAGGCGAGGCAGGCGTGGCAGCGTCGAAGAGGCCGACCCAGCTTGACCCAGCCTGACCCAGCCTGACCCAGCTTGCCCCGGACGGCGCAAACTCGGCGAGCGCCCTGGCTGGGCCTAGCACTTCAGCACTCGAGGCACTCGCTCATCCCCCATCTCTCTCATATGAAGAAAAGGTACAGCAGAAAGAGGCCCGGTCTCTGCCCGGCGCATCTCCGTGTGAAATTGGCCAACCGTCGGTCGTGTCGTTCCTCCGTGGAGATCCGGAGAGTGCCCATGGGACTGGCTGGCAGTGTCCCAGCGGACTGTGGAGGATGGGCGCTTGCCTGCCTCGCTTACCTATCTCGCTTGCCTGTTTGCCTGTCTCTGGTATTTCGCAATCAAAGGGGGCCACCCACGGTGCCACGGACGAGGCCACGGCGCGGATGCGGAGGGGCTTGAGGGGCACGAGGGTTGGGAGGGGCAGCAGACGCGAAGGAGTCGGTCGAGTCGAGATGTAGGTTAGCATTATAGAGCTCCATTCAGAGCTCCGTTCCGAATCCGCCCCCCCATCATGGCAGCAGCAGCATCCCATCCCTCTCCTTGAACTTTCCGTTTCGTCCTCTTCTCTCGTCCAATGCCCCATGCCCAGTGCCCGATGCCCGATGCCCATTGAACGATGCCCATCCAGCGCCATCCCAGACACACTCCCGAGTCCTGACTCCAGCGCCCCCTCCCCCCCGTCCCATCAGCCTGCCATCATCGATCCCGCCAGCTTGGATCCGTCCGGGCGGCTGACCTGACTTGTCGAACAATAAGCGAGTTCGGGCCGCGACTCGTGCGCCCACCTCGCCGTGCTTTCGAGAGTCATGGAAATGACGGCATCGTCGACCTGGATGCGGAGCGCTGGGTGGGTAGGGCGACGTGGTGTGCTCTGCCGAATGGCCAGCCTGGCGGGGAGAGTGCGTGGTACCGCGGTAGCCCAGGCACCTTCGAGAAGGTGGCGATCGGATTGACGCACTCGATCGAACATCGTCGCCCAACGAACAGCATCTGAAGGTACGAAGTAAAGGTAGCTCGACCGGAAAGCAGCTTCACTCAACCGCACCACTCAACCACTGGCAGGGCACCACTCTACCACGGAGACGGGAGGTGACACCACCAACAAGCCACCACCACCAGCCGCTTTCACACACTCACACACTCGCACACTCACACACTCACTCACATACACCCACATACACAGCCGCAACCTCACCTCACCTCACCTCAACATGGGCCTCGTAATCTCATTCGTCTCATGTCTCGCTCGTCTCGGAAAAGCTGTCGTGCGTGTCCTGCCTGCGGACGCCCGGCCGTCGGTCATGGGCAACTCCATATGGGACGGGAAGCTGGGACGGAAATTAACGATCCTCCTTGGACCAAGAGGAACGCTGCACGTCTTTATATCCATTCACGGGAGCGCGATTTTCGTTCAGTCGTTCCAAATCATCAGGCCATGTTCTGAGCAGCTTTGCTATCCGGCTAATCTCCCGCCTTACAATTCTCGCACTAACACCGGTTGGGATGCCGTAATGTGCGGCATTTTCATGATATCTCCCGCGCTCAGTACTCCTCCTTGATCAACGTCATGATCACAACTCACGAGCAGCCGCGCTCAAAATAACTCATCGTCCTTCACAATCACATCCCGCGTCACCTCGGACAGGTCGCGTAAGCCGGCCAGGTGCATGTTGAGCATCACATCGCCACAGAGCGAGCGCAGCACGTGTTTGCACCCCTCCTCGCCACCGATGGCCAGACCCCAGATGTACGGCCTCCCAATCAATACACATTTGGCTCCCAACGCAAGGGCCTTGAGCGCGTCCGCACCGCAGCGCACCCCGCTGTCGAACAAGACATCGAGACGTTCGCCAACCGTGTCCACGATACGCGGGAGTACCGCCAGGCTGGCACATCCGCCGTCTTGCTGTCGTCCACCGCTATAGACAATGGTCAGCAAGGAGACGTGCTCGTTAGCTCGGTCAGTACCCACTGGTTGCTGACCACGATGCCTTGGCATCCGGCGTCGGCCGCTCGCTTCGCGTCTGCTACCGTCTGGATCCCCTTAAGCACGATCGGTCCATCCCAGTGCTGCCGCAGGAAGGCCAGGTCTTCCCAGGAGTGCGAGTGGCCTGGAAACATGATGCGCGACCACTCCTGGTTAGCCTCGCTCAGGCGCCCGCCCCCTTCGACCTCCACCGCGTGAGAGTCTGCCGCATCTTCGAGGGCGTACCCGTGCTGTTTCTCGAACTGCTCCCGGAACACCGGATCCGTGAAGCCGACCTCGGTGCCGATTCGGTCCGCTTGCAGGAAGGGCGAGTAGCCATTGTCCATGTCTGGAAGTATATCAGCATCCCGTCTAAGCGGGAAACGGGGGAAGACGGCCCGAGGCCCATCTCAAGTCGGAAAAGGGAGTCACAGGCATGGGAAGGAGGGCTTCACGCACCATAGGGTCGCCAGCCCAGCGTGTACGTGTCTAACGTCACGAACAAGGCGCTGAAACCGCTTGTCTTAGCCCGCCTCAGCAGCGACAGTGTGATGTCGTCGTGTGTCCGGGGCGGCCAGTACAGCTGGAACCAGCGCAGACTGTCCGGTCCGTTGGCTTCGGCGACCTCCTCGATGCTCGTGCTGCTCGCCGTACTCATGATGTACGGCAGGCCGACCGCCGCCGCCGCCCGGGCCGTCCCGCACTCGCCCGAGTGGTTGAAGATGTTCTGCACCCCAACCGGCGCCAGCGCCAGCGGGTAGTTCAGCTTCTGTCCCAGCACGGTGGTGGCTGTCTGGCTTATCAGCTCCTTCCCGTCCGCATTTCGCCGACTCGGGCGCATTCGGCGCGGTACGATGCTGTACCGCGAGAAGGCGGCTAGGTTTTTTGCACACGTGGACCCCTGGCCAGCGTTGCCGTGCACATATCCCCATGACGTCCTCGACAGAACCCCCTGGGCCAGACCCTCCCAACGCCACGACTCGAAGGTGAAGGGTGGCTTTGCGTCGTGTAGCCCCGAGGCGTAGACTTGCTCCTCGTACTTGAGCGCATCTGGTTTTTCGTCCTTCTGTGCCTGTGCCGAGTGGTCGGGTGCCATCTTGCAGTTGCTGACCTCCAGAAGCCTAGCCTAGGTAGGTAGGTGTGTGTGTCTCTCTCTCTCTCTCTCTCTCTCTCTCTCTTTTCTTCGGGCCAGGCTTTTGGAAGAAGGCGTGATGTTGCCGCCGTATCCGAGAGTGCCAGCGAAATGGACAGCTTAAATACTCGAGAGAGCTGTTAGGTTTGTATGGCACAGTAAGCACATCACCATTGTGTCCATTACGCAGATAGTACCTCATTCCTGGGGCCGTTCGGCTCACGCGGTACCGGCTGCCTCTGCCATGGTTGGTAGGCCGGTCAAAGTTGGCACCTTACCTACCTACCTTAGTAACCTAAGTTGGTTGGCTGTCCGTATGTCTGTGTTCCCAATGCACGTCGGCCATCTTGTCCTGTTGGGGCCCAGACATGTCCGGCAGAGCCGCCATCGACCGCCATCCCGGCAATGGAACGTTCGATCGATCTGCATATATCGTCATGCCCGTTCATCCGCCTCCATACACGCACGCATCCCTGCCTTATCGCAACCTGGAAACCTTCCGTGGACGCTTCTTGTCCTACTTGAATTGGGGATGCATGGATGAAGCACGGCCTAACGTGGCTTATTTTACTCCAAATACAACCAATCCTCCTGCGGTGCTCCAAAGATTTTTGCCCTTTCCGGGCATCCACAGCGTGGTGATTGGTGAATGGTGATAACCTGCAGGCAAGCTTGCCCATCGGCTACGTGCCGCGGCCCCGTGCCGTGTAATCGTTCCTGTCCGTGCATCAAATCGAAAGCCAAAGAACCAGTCTTTGCTACCCGGTCATCCAGCAATACAAGGTGTATATATCGGTGCCTCGTTGCGTCCAGGCGTCCAGTGACGGCACGTTAGTCACAGATACTGCGCTCTCAAGAGTCTCCTCTCCGATCGGTCAGTCTATCATTCGCCCCTATCCGAGCAAGTAGGATAATGGTCATTGCTGATACGATTACCCGCCACTCCGAGTAGACCGTAGGACCAGCAAGATCGGCTGTGGTTGTCTCTGGATTGACGGAATGCGATTATCCTACCGAGAGGCGCTTTTCTTGTTATCTTCATGGGCTACTCTCTACTTTGGTAAGCCATAATACAACCCTCGTATCTCTCCGACTTCACTCCGGCTGGAGAGATGCGTAACAAAGTCACGGCACGGTCGCGCTGGTGCGTTCGGGTGTTGAGTAGATTCTCTGAATTATGATACATGTACAGTGGTAGGCAGAGCCCCCCGCTTATCTTCATTGTACAAACAAGCAGCGTGCTTTCCCTGCGCTCGCATGTCCCGGCCCGGTGTTTGGTCCATTGACGGCGCTTGGGGGTTCCCGCTCCCAGACCGGAAATCCTATGCGGATTCATGTCCAGGCATGGCATCAACCCACAAGGCCTGCAGTCTGGATCGCGCAGACGGCTTGGCCAAGGAGGACTGGCCCAGAAAACGCAGGATCTTAACGTGATGTCCCTGGGCGGTCTTCAGCAAGAACATTGAGATAGCCTCCTCGTATCAGGAACTTGGGATCCACGCCAACCTCGACTTGATTGGTGCTTGCCTTCGAGGCCGTGGTCGTTGCCTCATTCCCCTTGTCCGATTCGGCCGCGTTCTTCTCTGCCGCCGTGGCCAGGTCTGCCAGGTGCTGCAGACTCTGGCTGGCGGCGGCCTGGGCGGTCGAAGGCCGCTGTTGCTCCCCGATCCGGCCGCGAATCACCGCATCCCACGTCGACGGCGCAAGATTGGACTCCAGAAGCTCTCTCAGGAGATGGTTGGCCTCCTCCCGCGTTTGATCCTCTTTAGCCAGCTCGAGTAGACACAGCGTCGTCAGGCAGAAGAAGTGGTGATTCAGAGGACTGAGGAGCTGTGTATTTGTCAGCAATAGGCCTGCGGATTCCTTGCAAGGCCACAGCAGATCGATGGCCTTGACCGTGGTCTGGAACAAGAAGGCCAGTAGTCGACAGTGCCAGTACACCATGTGGAGTGTCGGGTATGCCGATGGGGTCAGACTGGACGGAAGCATCTCTCGAAAGAGCTCCATTGACAGATTGAAGAACGAGTTCAAGATCGGAGCGGCTTGGGAATCGAGCAACATCCCTCGAGGCGCCGCCAGAGAAACGGGCGCAAAATGGCCCAAGATGTTTGATAGACCTAGCAACATCAGCTCACGCCGCTCGGGAGATGAAGAGATGAGGACTCACGTGCAAGATGATATACACTATCCCCAAGCACCTCACCCAAGGTGGGAAGTATGACCACACTGTCATTCGGTATGAACAAGGGACTGGCCGTGCCGATAGCATTCCAGCGGTCCAGCATCACCAGCGTCCACCATGCCCGGATAGACAGGTTCTCATCCGAGTCTTCGAGAGTGGCGTCGGCAGTTGCCTCGTGACCTGACATGTGAAGTCGCATCGAATACGCCAAACCTACCGCTCGTCCCAGGATGGAGCCCTTGGGAGGCCCGCCATGTTCCCCTTTAAGCGACGACGGCCCATGATTATCGGTAGATATGGCAGTCAGGATAAGCGTCTGCAGGTGCACAAGATTGACAACGTGCGTGCGCGGGCCTGAATCGGATTCCCACTCCGCGATCATGCGGGTGGTTGAGCCAATATCACCGTTGGTATACAAGCCGGGGACGGAAACGAATGACTGCATGGTGCCATACAACGCCTCCACAAAGGCATCGCGAAGGGAGGCAGGACACTGCGCCAATTGCGCCTCCACGCGCGCTTTGGTTCCAGCCAGGAGGGGGAACGACGGATGTACCACGTTCAGATAGCCGTTGAAAGCGCCGTCATCGATCTCTCGCACCGCACCATTCTGATTCAGATCCAAGGACATGGCGTCGTCCATCGGGGCTGCCGGCCGCGTGGGCGTTTGAGTCTCCGCTTTCGCCACCGGCTGCGGTGCCAACCCGTTGGCCGAGTACGGCGTTCCCCGTGAACCGCCCGAGGGTGTATGGTACGGCTGGGCAGGGCGCGAGTTGGTGGGCGTCCCCAGGTCGCCGCCGCCCGATATGCTGGAGTACGGTCTCTTCCGGCTCGTCTCGTCCGGCTGACTGGGAGGTGAGAAGAGATCCGAGTCGCGTCTGCTACCGCCGAGAAGCTCAGTCAAAGCGTCGACGTTGCCTCCCTCGCTCGCCAGCTTTCCCTCGATGTGGTTGATGCGGTCGGCAAGCTCTTTGATATAGCCTTTGCTCGGCCCACGCTTCTGTGGGATCCGGCTGAACATACACTGGATGGAGGAGCGGCGGCAGTTGGAGCAGGGCTGCTCGCCCGTCTCGGACGTCGCATCGCATTTGACCTTCTTGCGGCGACACTCATCGCAGGCGCGGGATACTTTGGACCGCTTTCTAGGAGGAATGTTGTCGGAGAGTGTCTGTACGTGGGCGGATGGGACATGGGCAGCCTGGGCGTGGGCCTGCGCATGGACAGCCTGGGCTTGAGCGCTATACTGTTGGCCTAGATGTTGTAGGGACCCTTGCGGCGGAAGGTGGCTGGGACGGTGTTGCTGTTGATGCAGATCATGGACTGGCAAGGGGGGCGGTGGTTGATGGTGCTGGTCGTGCTGTTGATCTTGACGCTGCTCAGGGCGATGGCTGTGCTGCTGGGCTGGCGGCTGGTCTGGGAGATATTGCTGGACAGCTGCATGGTCGAAGGAGCCATTCTGTTGCTGATGCTGGTGCTGCTGATGCGGATTTTCATCATGTTGATGCAGTTGGTGGTGCTGTTGTTGCTGTTGCTGTTGCTGCTGCTGCTGCTGCTGCTGCTGCTGCTGCTGTTGATAATTCTCAGCAGGATGGCTAAGAGACTGTTGTTCCGGAGGCTGCTCGAGAGCGTGCTCCAGAGGCTGTTCCAGAGGTTGTCCCAGAGGTTGTTCCAGAGGCTGTTCCAGAGGCTGTTCCAGAGGCTGTTCCAGAGGCTGTTCCAGAGGCTGTTCCAGAGGCTGCTCGAGAGGCTGTTCGATGGGCTCCTCAAGGGGCTGCTCCTGTTGTTGCTCAACCTTGAGCAGTCCCAAATGCTGCTCGATTTGGGGTTGCTCATGGCCATGAACTTCGGACTGGGGTTCTTGAGGCGGGGGTGGTGCGTCCTTGCTTGGCATCTGGTGGCCCTCGGGCTCGTGGGGTGGACCATGGTGTAGTTGGTCATCGTGGGATGGAAGGGCGGCGTCTTGGGTGCCATCCGCATTATGCTGAGCCAAAACGTTTCGTAGATTCGCGTCGTCGCTCGCGTCGAGCACAGATGGCATTCCCTGACTTAAGCCCTGACCCAGCTGTGCAGCGAGCTGCAGTTCTTCAACACTGTTAAAGGATTGGCGAAGACCATGTTGGCGCAGTGTATTGGACTCGGGTACTAGCTCGACGTCTTGACTCCGTTGCTCTGCCTCATCGTGATGCGGCTCAGCGTGGGGTAGGTGCTGCTCTGGGCGGTCGAGAGTATAGAATGAGTCAGGTTGCTGGTTCTCGTTTCCTTCGCGACCTCCATTGCCCTCGTGGAGACCGTGACGCTCCGAGGCTTCGGCTGTAGGCGAGACACTCTGATGCACCACAGCATCGCTCTGGTGTGCGGGTTTGGGCCCGACGAGTGCAGGTTCGGATTCAGACATTGCGACGGGTCTGGCGGTAGACGGCGAATGAGCTTCGGGGCGCTCTCCGCATGCGATCGATCGAGGCTTCGGTGGATGGCTTTAGCAAATCACTGGTCGGCTATGGACGTATGGGCTGACTGGCGAGCAGTCACAGAGATTGGGGCATGGAAGATGGTGTAGTATTGCGGAGAGATCCTGTAGCTAACAATATTAGACGACTATGTACTTGAAAAAGCACCAACGCGGTGGTGGTGATGTACGAGGGAGCCATGGCGGGGGAGGGTTGATCGAGAAGAGCTTTGGGTGGAGGCAAGCGGGTGAAGATGGCGCATGGTGAAGGGGACGAGGGCTGCGAGCAAATGTGGTGGTGGTGATGGTGGTGGTGCGGTGATGGTGAGTGTCGGATGGTGATGGCATGGGAATGGGGATGGGAACGGGAACGGGAATGGGAATGGGAATGGGGACATGGGGGACATGAGGTAAGTTGTGAGTGGCGTGCAAAGACAGTTTGGTTATTAGAGACAGAACAGACCTCACGCACCTTTTCCAGGACTCGGCAGATATTATGGGGATGGAAAATAGATGGACGAGATCCGAGATCAGCCAAAAGGCGGAAGAGGAAGAACTTTCAAACGGCCGATGCTGCGCTCCCGTCTTATTAAGGGCCGGCCAGCTCAGGTAAGTATTTTTTTTGTGATTTCAACCCTCGGAGCTCCCAGCTTGCTCCAGCTTTGTTTTCGCGCCCAGCCCTTCCACTCCTGGAGTCCTGCAGCGTGGACCCTTTTGCATGACGCGCAACGGGGCCTTACAGCCGGTTAAGGTACCTTACCTACCTACCTAGGCAGGTATCCGTTAATTGCTTACCCCGTATAGCTACTCGCAGTCTTCCGCTCCTCTGCACCTGATGGCAGCAGACGCGCCTGACGCTCTAATAACTTAACGAGGTACCTCCTTGGAAAAGTAATTTCGCGTCGATGCTGATATCAGCGTGGGAACCTTATTCAGGTAGAGAGAGAGTCAGGTCCTCGAACTGATCAATAAAACAAACCGAAGATGCACCAACCCGTGCCATTCTCGTGCCATGTCCGTTGGAAGAGCTCGGATTGGCTGATCGACCAGCGCGTTGTCCCCAGCGGCTCTGTCCATGCAGTCACGCAGTGGCTTCCGATGACCATGCATCGTCGTCCCCTTAGGTGCATCTGCATATCCTTCGTGACCTCCTTAAGTACTTGCCAACCCAAGTCAGTAGGTAGATATTCAGCAATCGGCCTACCTCTTGGGACCATGAGCAGAACTGTCACCTTACAACTGCCAAAGATGGGCTGGGGCTGTTGGGAGTCGGGACAGGGAGTCGGCAGGTAACCGCGCATTACAGTGGGTACCTGGTTGTGTAAGGAAGTACCTACCTAGGTAAGGACTTCCATGCTTTCGAAAGAGGACGAAACACCAAGAGACACATCCGCGAACCCTCTTCCGCCTTCTCGTGCGTGCCCTGATGCTGTTCAGGTCGATGCTCGTGGCATCATGGCACGACTGTCTGCGGTATCAGCCTATAAGACGCCGGTCTGTCCCCTCTCCCCCCGCATCTGCTTCGATATCAAAGTCGGGGTCCTATAGGGCATCGATATTGATCGCATGTTTTCCACGTTTCTTAGATTGCCCATTGCTACGATGTGGACTGTAGACTGCCCGTGCATTATTGGATGCAGCTTGACTGTTTGGATACCACCAGCTTGGACCCCGAGTGCAGCCCATCTATTTGCCGGTTGCAACATGGCCTTGAACTCTGCACCCCGTCGTCATTTCCGAGACTGGCGAGACTGGCGAGACCTGCTTCCTCGTTGTAGTGTGCTTCCAAGTTCCAACACGGCCTCGAGTCGTGGCCTCGTGCTTCGTACCGACCTGGCTTCGTAGCAGGCGTATGAAGCGGCGGCTAAACAGGGAGAAAGGGATTGCTGCAACTGCTGCTCGACTGCTTCCGCCATGTCCTGTTGTTGCCAAAGTGTGCTTTGGCAAGGAGTAGATCGTCAACCTCACTCGGTTCCGGATCGCGGCCATCACAATTTGCGCCGTGTTTCCGTTTTTCTCTCGGCCCGGAGTCTAGAATCTGCAGCGAGGCGTTGGTGTTTCGTGCGGAGAGCTTACCCCAACAGAGCTTCAATCGAAACACAGCGGTGCCCTACGCACCTAACGGCATGCCTTCATTGCGTCGATTCCCATATTAACCCTCCATTCTGCCTCGCATCTTCGGGCATTTTAGAACGCCCGAATAGTATCTTCCGCGGTGAACAGCGATGGCTTTTGAGCATCAGACCGCGCGCGGCAAGGAAGCACGAAAGACATTCGCTACCACTTCGCTGAAGCCAGCTCGGCTCAGGTCACTCGGCATCTCTGTCTTCACTTCGGAGGCGTGCACACAACTGTGTCGCATCTGCAGCTCATCAGTCACCACTGCGTTGCTTGGCCTATCCAGACGGAAAGAGCTGCCGGCGAGTGTCTTTCAGAAGCAAGTATCAGCGAGGTTTGTGGGTCGAAGCGCCCGGACCAACGGCATTTCGTTGATCTCGAGTCCTGGTGTGTATCCTAATACACAGATCTGGGTTCACGCGTGTACTTGCCGAGACGCCCCGGTCGATCCAGCGTAACGAGAGGCAGTGCCCGACGAGGCCAGTCAACTCGGAGCGAGCAGCAGCATACTAATCGCAGGCCTTCGACGCTCCGATCGATCAGAACGTAAGAATCACAAGCCCGGAGCTTGTGGCTTGTTTACCCCAGTGTAACGTAGCCCTCTTCTGGGAGGGCATTCAACGAAGCCAGCAAACGCCAGACTTGCGATGGAGTCCGTAAGCCTCACCGAAGAACGTGGGGTGCTACAGGACGCACCTGTGCCCGATCGTGCCTAGGCGGAGGAGCCGAACCCTCTGGGAGGATGGTTGTCTGTAAGTGATTGATGCCCGCCGCTTTGGACGGCAAAGTGTCCCCCGGGTGCGAGCTCTGGGTGCGCAGCGACTCATAGCCACTTAAGATTCGCATGCTTCTGAATCCTGGGAAGTATGTTTCACCTCGTGCTCAACCATCCTCTTACTCCAGAAGCCTTTCCCATAACTGACGAGGATCTCTTGTCCTTTGGCGATGCCGGACACACCGCCCTTTCTGGCACTCTTGCTAGCAGGTAGCACAAAGACTGCCATGCACTTCTGTCTGGTCCGCAGGTCCCAGCATTCGCGAAATTCGGCGTTTGGGCGCTCACCGACACCTCGATAGTCGTTGACAAAGCGAGCTTCGTTCCCCGCAGTCGCGGCGTCGACGGCCACATTGGCGTCACGGTCGAGCCAAAGGTCATAGTCTGATTTCTCGTGTGGCAGGCTATGGGGCGGCTGGGATGAGTGGAAGACGCCATAATAGGGCAATATGAGATCTCCTGGCCCTAGATGACGGGCTGCAAAGAGTCCGGCTTGGCCATTTGCTGGATGTGAGGGCTGCCGAATAGGTGTTATCCGTACAGAGGCAGAAGGCCCGCGGGGAAGATGAGCAGGAATCTCGTCAGTGAGGTCGACGGATCTGACTTGTAGCGACTGGCGTTGTGCCTTGGAGAGATGCGATGAGTACGAGGGCTGCGCAAGGTAGGCAACGGAGGATGGCCAGCCTTGCGGTGTTGCGTTCCTGCCCATCTGGGAGGGGTACTTCGACGGGGAGTTTTTGTGTTAGAGTTCTGCCAAGCATCAGAGTTGCCAGATCCAGGCGCACCTATAGCAACATCAGGGGTCGACTGGTGGACTTGCCAAAGCGGGCCGGGCATAGAGGCAATGGTGGCGTTGTTGGATTAGCGAAGAAAGGGTGATAGGGTTATTAGGTGACCGATATTTGGCCTCTCGTACGGACTCTGTTGGGTTGGTAGGCGATCCACGTTGACGTGACGATCGGACATCTTACTGTTTCCTGCCAAACAATCGGCCCGGATGAAGTGCATTACCTAACCCCAGGCCTCCCCCGCCCCCCGCCCTGACATTCGACGGGAAGCCCGATACCCATCTCACGGATCCTCAGGCTACCGATGTTCCGACGTTCACGGTTCGAGGCGGCACCTTCAGTGCTCTGGAGAACGGGTGCCTCGGGGTCGGACGGGGGTGCAGAACGTCACAGAATCTTCGCCACCCCGCGACACGGCCTTGGTAGTATCGACGTTCGCAAAACCCAATGTGCTACGGAGTACAGAACACCGGCAGCTGGCTGGCTATTTTACCAATAATTGCCGGGCTACCTACCGGGGGCAGGCACCGACTCGCGCTGGCGCCCGCAAGCCCAGGCCCGACCACAAGCACATTTCGGACGGTACCAGGCCTTAGGTTTGGTGTCACGCCCGCACGGAGTTTTTCCGAAGACGGAGGGCGAGCGACGGGAGAGGGTGCCGCCGATCTGGTTTCATGGCGCCGGGCCTCGGATGTAATCGATAGACGGCACAGGAACTTACTTAGACCGGGCGGATGAACATTCTCGACGAAGGCGAAAATTGACATCGGGCACGATCGGGCCCCTCCTCGGGGATGTGCAGGCAGCTCCGGCTTTTGGCACCCGGGTCTGGACTCTCTGGACCGCTCCAAGGCCCAGGCAAGCCAGGCCTGCCAGGGGCATTGGGACGGCGGGTCCCGCTGGCCGCATCAGGAGCATTTTCTCCCAGTCTCCCCGTTGGTGTGAGGTGTCGGCTTGATTGATAGACCGCTGATCCCGCCCGCCGCCGCTAGTCATTAACCCAACATTGCCCTGGCGAGTCCAACGGCAGCAACCGCCGACACTGGAGTAGAATACGATATGGGAAAGGTGCTGGATAGCCGAAGCAATGGAGAGGATCACGAAGCAGACAAGGCAGAGCGGTAGGATGCAAGAGGGTAAGGCGACGGTACGATGAGCTGGAATATAAACTTGAGCCTGGACGCCGTCATGATGTCCCTGGCGGTCATCCAGACGTGTCAGGTGCTGAAGAGGCCCGGAAAGTTACCACTGCGTGCTACGGCACGGCCTACCAGTCTTCGTACCGGTAGCGTGCAGGGTGGCGCAGTGTCCGGTCGAACCGTCGGCGCCCAATGGAATAGCTAAGATAGACCATCACGGCGATGATACCTTAGGAGCGCCCGTCCATTGATCGCGAGAGACGCAGAGGTGCGTGAGAGGACGAGGGACACCCCTTTGCACAGGGAGCCGGGAGTTTCAAAATAGCAAGACAAGGAGAGGCAGATGCCGAGCACAGGTTGCGGTGTCAAGGTGTCATACAAAGCCAGATACCGTCACAAGCAGAGAGGCCAGAGAGGAAAGGGGAAGAAGAGGTAGCGGCGAGTCAAGTCCGTCACGCTTGTCAAGAAGAACAAGGCCAAGAAGGGCGGGCGACAGCTGAGCCAGCACTGAGCTGCCGGGCTCTGGCCGGGTCAGGGGCAGCTAGCTCTGCCGGCTACAGCTGCCTGGGCCTAGCACAGGCCTAGCACATTGGGCTTGTTGGGCGCACTTGTGCCGTACCTACCTACTTGGTACCTAGAGGTAAGGTAGCCAGCTCTCTGCCCGTTGCAGCCGAGCTGGCGGGCGTGGCAAGCGTGGCAGGCTGGCTGTTGCTCGTCTACCGATCTCCCGGTACCAAGCCAGGATCCCACCGTCTGTCCTGCGTCTCTTCCATCGTCTCCGCCGACACGATCCTCGCGCCCCATCATGCTCGTCAATGTCCCGATCTCCATTACGCATTGAGTCCCCAAGCCCGCCTAGACGCTCCATTCTTTTTTGACCTTTTGCCTTTTCTCCAGCTGCCCACATCCATGCCCACACGCTGACCTCGCTGCGACGAACCCACCTGGAACCTGGAATCATTCCACCTGGTCCCCGTCTCCATCGAGGCTGAAAACAATTCGAATTTCGTGACGCTGCGACTTTGGTAGAGGCACGACACTGCCAACAGCAATCTCTCGGAAGCTGTCTGTCAGCTGTCAGCCGTCGGCGCGCCTCGCATAAGGCGTACCGGAGGCAATCAGCAACGCGACTCGTGTGTCTAGCACACGGCCTACCGAGCGAATCAAATCGGACACACGGGCGAAGGAAAGGAGAGGGGAGAAGCCGATCAAAAAAGAAAGGGACGACAGGCCGTCAGTCTTTCTACTTTGGTACCTTACACTGCCTGCCCTTGCAAACCGCCATACGACCCAAGCCCACAGTCAGGTTGGAAGTGAGAACTTGGAAGGTATCTTGAACTGGAAGGTAAGGTAACCACACCTCACCTCACCTCACCTCACCTCACCTCACCTTTACCTTAACCTTTCCCGTCCCGGTTCCACCCATGTGTTCCTGTGCTTGTGCCTGTGCCTGTACTTGTGCTGTCTTGTACGGAGATCTACATCTGCATCTGCACTCTGCATTCCTGCAACCTGCAATTCGCTCTACTTGCCCGAGGCTGAACTCGCCACTTCACATTGCACACTACCTTACCCTACCCTACCTTTCCTATCCTCGCCCGCGCCCAGCCCCGGGGCCCGATCCGGATTGACTGCTGGTGTACCTCTTTCTGTCCTCGCCTCGGGATTTCAATCTGCTGTTCCCAGTCCTCCGTGTCGTTCGTCTCGTTCGTTTCATCCGTGCCATACCGCCGACCGGCTGGCATTGCCTCCTTCCGCTGCCGTGTCTGAGTAGGTACTGTGTACAGGTTCTCTTCGCCTTCTTCTAGGTGCTTTGTCCGTCGCGCTCCAGCTCCCGGGCTCTCTCGTCCAAGGCCCAAAGGCCCCCCCCGACTGCGCTTCCCACAGGCCCAGCGCGCCCCGCGGGTGATCGACGCTTCGCCCGACCGAGCAGTGATCGTCATCCATCGCAGGCCCGACCTGGTCTTCCTGCTCAACCTCGATTTCTCCACTGCGAGCACTGCTATTTGCCATTTCACGCTTGCTGGCCGACCGCATTTCCCTCCTCCCCTCTTCCTTTCTCGATCTCCCCCCTCCCACCCCCCAGAAAGGCAGCCTGCCGCCTCACACCGATACACCACCGCCCACGTCCACGCCCAAGCCCACGCCGCACCAGCGCCTGCTGAGCCCCAGCTCTTTCGTGAGCCTGTTCCCATCCCGGCGGACTTCATCTAGGGCCTCATCCTCACCTACCTACCCGCCTGCCCGGCTGCTCTGCTCGCCTCGCCTGCGTACCGAAGGTTATTAGGCCATTCATCGGCATGCGCGTGGGAAGCCGCCGCAAGCTGAGTCAACCCGGCCGTGACTTCTGCTGCTGAAGAGCACACCCAGCCCAGTCTGAGCCGCGACACCGTCCGATCTTCTGCGCGCACCTTCGCCGCCAACTTCCATCACAGTTGAGCTCAGCGCGACTTCTAGGTCGCCGCCATGGGGTCCGCTCAAAGCCCGCCACTCCCGGCCGTTCCCGCGCCTCCTCCCAGCTCCCACGATGATGTGCATCGCAGCGCCTCTCCTGCCTCCGCCTCTGCTGCCTCCGCCTCCCCACGCCCTGCCGAGACCGAGCCTCGATGCCCGCCCTCGCCCCAGTCCGGTTGCGACGACCCCGAGACGCCTACCCCCGTTGGCCAACCCATTACGAAACCCACGGCCTTGCCTGAGCCAGCTCTGCCGCCGGCGGGACCATCCGATCGGTACCACACACGCAGTGCAAGCATTCCCTCTTCCGCTTGGAGTGCCAGCTCCGATCGCCAGCTCGGCAATCCAACCAGTAGCAGCAGCACCGCTGACCCTTCCGACCGGGTCTTCCCTATCCGCTCGGTTGTAAGCGTCGACGACTCTCAAGCCACTCCTTGGGCCCTCTCGCGCTCATCGGGCGAGCATGACTATTTTCCCCGCCAGCACGATTTGGTACGGGACCGTCGCAACCGCCCCAGCCATTCTCGCATAGCTACCGATTCTTCGGCCGGCATGCGGCGAGCCGAAACTTTTGCTTCGCATTCCTCTGTCAGCTCCCCGGTCGGAGGGGACTCCACTACGGCTTCCAGGCGAAAGTACACTATCTCGGGCTCCATCGGGAGCCCTCCGCCCGAGAGCGAGCAATCGGCCTCATATGTGCCGACTGGGTCACTGCCCCTCTTCAACGACGCTGCCTCGGACGTCTCGGAGCGGACCAGAGATAGTCGGTCTTTCCTGGCTGCCGATAGCCAGGCTGGAGAGTCAGAAGGGCGAAATTCCCCAGGCGAGCTGAACGAAGCCCTGGTCACAGTCCGTTTCCAGCATGTGGTCACCGATGATGGCCATGCTGTTATCACCGGTCGTGATAATGACATGCAGCGCTGCGAAGATGAGCCGATCCACACACCTGGGGCTGTCCAATCGTTCGGCCTCCTCGTCGCCGTCAAAGAAGAGTCTGACGGCTGTCTGTGCGTCCGGATCGTGAGCGAGAATTCCAAAGAGATCATTGGCTTTTCGCCTCAAGAGCTCTTTCGCCTTAAGAGCTTCACCGAAATTTTCAGCGAAGAGCAGGCAGATAACCTCTTAGACCATATTGACTTCATCCGCGACGAAGAGTCGGACCCCGCGACGAGCGGGCCTGACGTGTTCAGCATATCTGTTCGACCCCCGAAGAGAAAACCACTCAAGCTTTGGTGTGCGATGCACATAAACGAAAACCACCCCGATTTGATCATTTGCGAGTTTGAGGTCGAGGACGATCGTCAACACCCTCTCCGTCCTCAGGAAGAAGAGGTCACCGCCCCTGGCCAGCCCCAGGACACGCTCTACCAGAACCCGACGTCGGAAGAGCTACAAGAGAGCACGGAGGTCAGCAGCAAGCCGCTGCGGGTGTTGAGGAGCGCGCGCAAACGACGTGGAGAAGCTGGGGCCATGCAGGTGTTCGACATCATGTCCCAGGTCCAGGAACAGTTGGCTTCGGCTCCTAATCTGGAGAAGTTCCTCAAGGTGCTGGTGGGAATTGTCAAGGAGTTGACAGGATTCCATCGCGTCATGATTTACCAATTCGACGCTGCGTTCAACGGGAAGGTCGTTACCGAACTAGTCGATCCCGCCCACACCCGTGATCTTTACCACGGCTTACATTTTCCGGCGTCCGACATACCGAGGCAGGCTCGTGAGCTTTACAAGCTGAACAAAGTTAGGCTGCTCTACGATAGAGACTTGGAGTCGGCACGTCTGGTGTGTCGTACAGTGCAGGACCTGGAGCAGCCTCTTGATCTCAGCCATGCGTATCTGCGCGCCATGTCTCCGATCCATCTGAAATATCTCGCCAACATGGCCGTGAGGTCCTCCATGTCCATCTCGATTAATGCTTTTGATGAACTGTGGGGCCTGATCTCGTGCCATACATATGGCAGCAAAGGAATGCGTGTTCCCTTCCCGATTCGGAAGATGTGTCGCTTGGTAGGCGATACGGCATCGCGTAATATCGAACGCCTCTCGTACGCCTCCCGACTGCAGGCAAGGAAACTCATTAACACCATGCCGACCGACAAAAACCCCTCAGGTTACATCATTGCCTCTTCTGAAGATCTCCTGAAGCTCTTCGACGCAGACTTCGGCATGCTGTCCATTCGAGGCGAGACCAAGGTCCTGGGCAGGATCGAACAATCCCAGGAAGCCCTTGCCATGCTGGAATACTTGCGTCTGCGGAGCTTTACTTCGGTGCTGACAACACAGGATATCCGCGAGGATTTTCCGGACCTCCGCTACCCACCTGGATTCGCTGTCATTGCTGGCCTCCTATATGTGCCGCTGAGCGTGGGTGGGAACGATTTCATCGTCTTCTTCCGCAAAGGACAGGTCAGGGAGGTAAAATGGGCAGGAAACCCGTATGAGAAAATCATCAAAGAAGGCACTTCCAACTATCTCGAACCGCGACAAAGCTTCAAAGTATGGCGGGAGCAAGTCATTGGCAAATGCAGGGAATGGTCCGAGGAGCAGGTTGAGACTGCGGCGGTCCTGTGCTTGGTCTACGGTAAGCAGCCGCTTCCATTTCTGTTGCGGCGGGTACGAAGATTTACTAACTCACTTCAGGTAAATTCATCGAGGTCTGGCGGCAGAAGGAGGCGGCCCTGCAAAACAGTCGGCTTACTCGTCTCCTGTTGGCCAACTCGGCACACGAAGTACGGACGCCCTTGAACGCCATCATCAACTACCTCGAAATCGCTTTGGAAGGGAGCCTTGATCAAGAGACACGTGAGAACCTAGCGAGATCCCACTCAGCATCGAAATCGCTCATCTACGTCATCAACGATCTCCTTGATCTCACAAAGACCGAAGAGGGCCAAGAGCTGATCAAGGACGAGGTTCTGGACCTTTCTGCGTGTATACAAGAGGCGACCGAGCCATTCAAGGTTGATGCCAAACGCAAAGGGCTCGCGTATGATGTTGTGGAACACCCCGGCCTGCCCCGTTACGTCCACGGCGACTACCGCCGAGTGCGACAGGCCATCGCCAACCTCACTGCGAACGCCATGCAGCATACTCTGAAGGGCTCAGTGAAGGTCGAGGTATTCGTCATCGAAGTCATCGACACCCGCGTGCGCCTGGAGTTTGCCGTGCATGACACAGGACGTGGCATGAGCAACGAACAGCTGGACAACCTATTCCAGGACCTTGAACAGGTCAGTAGCGCCGATATGGAGAACGATTCTTCTGTCGATGACGTGGAGCAACCGCCTGAGAGCCGTACATTGGGCCTGGGCCTTGCCGTAGTCGCCCGAATTGTGCGGAATATGGATGGTCAGTTGCGGCTCAAATCTGAAGAAGGCAAAGGCTCCAGGTTCGTGATCCAACTCCCATTCGAACTACCATCCGGCGAATCGCTTCAGAAGCTTGGCGTCAACGACGAAAGGGGCGAGAACGACGCGAACTCGACGCTCGCCTCTGTCACGAAGGACCTGCCACCAATGGACGCTGGTGAAGTCATGCTGGTCAACAGAGGGAGTCATGCGAACTCGAACGCGAACAGTGCGGCCAGTCGCAGGCTTAGCGAGAAGCGTAGCTTCGACGAGACAAACAGCGTTGCCAGTATGCGGAGCGCTAGCAACAGTGCACGGAGCAATCGCAGTGATGCCGACCGCCTGATCGATGCCATTCAGACACCTTTAGGTATTGGGGAACCAGACGAGGAGGCTTCCAGCATACAGCAAAATCTCACGCGGCGGCCGCACCACCCGAATTCTAGCACTTCTTCGCTGCCAGAGGGCGCCGCAGGGCAAATGCAGTCTCAATCCACAACCCATCCTGACCAGCGGCCTGCAGCCTTACGACGGTCATTTACGGGACCCATCAAGGGGCCAGAGGCCGGAGCTGGGACCCACGCGGTCCAAGACAGCAAGACGCCGGTCAAACCGGTCAAGGTTCCTGATGACTACGTCGATCAACCCAGAGACCAACCTGGCGCTCCCCAGACTGGACAGTCTTCTGGGGTTTTGTATGAGACTTCGGAGCCCTTGGATAGGAAGCAGGCATCGAAGGCCAAATTTGGAGCTCCACCTCCTGCGCAGTCGGGCAAGCTCGAGGTCCTTGTAGCCGAGGACGATCCGATCAACATGAAAATCCTGAAGAAGCGTCTCGAGAAGGCCGGGCACGAGGTAATCCAGGCGGTCAACGGCGATGATTGCGCCACTGTGTACAAGGAAGAGCCGGCGAAGTTTGACCTCATCCTGATGGATATGCAGGTATGTGGTGCCTACTAACAACACATCGCCTAGACATGAACTGACCGCCACTCCAAAGATGCCAATTGTGGATGGCCTCAATAGTACCAAGATGATCCGGGCATTTGAACAGTCAGAGGAGCAGCCACCACACTCGCCTCTGGCGGCTCACCATGGACGGACACCCATTTTTGCCGTTTCGGCTTCGTTGGTGGAGAAAGACAGATCGATGTACACAGAGGCCGGCTTCGATGGTTGGATTCTGAAGCCGATCGATTTCAAGAGGCTCAACGTGCTATTGGAGGGCATCACCAAGGATGACGTCCGAGAGCGATGCCTCTATGAACCCGGGGAGTGGGAGCGGGGTGGCTGGTTCGTGCGCAGGGCCCCAGGAAAAGCCCCCAGGACACGAGAAGCCGGGTCCGAGGACGACGGGTCCGAGGATATCACCCCTACTGGACCGATACGTGCACGAAGCGGAATCGAGGCGACCTCGTAATCACGGATCGACATTGCTCGCCCGGCCATGGCCACTGGATAGCCAACTTGGACAGGCAGGAGACGGCCACGGAGAGTTCCCACACTTAAGGCGTTGATCATAGAGCCCAGAGACTATGGTCGGTCGCCTTTGTGTTTGCATCCTTTGGCGGCTTTCCGAGGAACCTTTCCGCAGGGTTTCAAGTGCACAGAGTTTGATTCTAATTAGGGGAGGGGGGGCCAGGTCTGCTGCGCATACGAAACAAGGCAATATGGGCGGGGCTTACGGCGTTTGAACGAGTAACAACAGGTTCAGTTCACGCGAACCGACGGTCGAGGTGTTGAAGTCTTTATTTTTCAATTTTTATCTTGTTGGCGAATTTGAGGATGGGCGTTTGGAAGGGAACCGGGGCGACCATGACAGAGTACACGCATATGGCATGGCGTTTCGGACGGGGGAAGGGACCGGGGCGGCATGATACGGAATGCCATGGAGCCATGCAGCGACTCCACGACGTGGCCAGCAGCGGGCATGGCGCCCAGCCGGCGTAATATCCGGCATTGCATGTTCATTGCACGCGAACACGAGTTTCCGTAACTATATGAAGCCAGGGCGTTCACTACCGTATAGAAGTGGGCGCATACACACACACACAGGGCGGTCGAGAAGCGAATTCGACCGAAATAACATACCCCAAACGGATACGGACAGGCGTAACACACATGTTTTGACTTTGAAGTCCTAGGCGCGGAGCAAAAACAAAAGGCGGCGGGACCGAGGAAAGGAGACAGTAACCAACCTACCATATTGCTAGGTTAGGTACCTACCTAGCCTTATAGCCTTATTCAGCAGTATTTCGAATATGATGCATGTACGAGGCAGTGATTGATGGTGTCGATGGGTGTATTTGAACCGATCAGGGCGGCCTGTCTCGTTGGTCTGTCTCGTTGGTCTGTCTAAGTACGTAGTTCACAGCCCGGCCAATAAATACATTATTATACTGCAATCACCCCAGTTACCCAATTCATATATGCATGCCCGCGCCAGTAGTGTGTGCCCGTCCCCCGAGTCGTAATACGTGCGTGTTCCGCTCCAAGCGTCGTCGTAAGCCATGCCCATTACGGCGCTGCCTCTTAATCGAGCTCGTAGCTCGTCCTGCACGGAGCAGAACCCCCCTCGCTGGGGGGGAGGGGGGAAGAGGAGAAGGGGGCCTCGTGAAGACGCACGATGGTCCGTCGTCCCCAGTTTATGCGGGACGAGGGAGGTGAGGAATGTGGCCGCCTACGCTAGGGTAGGCGGCGACGGTGATAAAGGATGATTGAGGAGATAGATGGTCTACAAGTAGCTGCTGCCTCTTGGATTAGACGCGGTGGCTGTGCGAGGACCCCGTGCTGCTCTCGGAGGTGAGGGTGCCCTGGTGGCGGGCCATGTGGACGAGGCGGTAGATGCCGAAGCCGATGAGGGCGAGCACGATGAAGAGCACGATGATGATGATAGCGATGACGTCGTTTTCCTGCATCGTGGCGTTTTTATTTCTTCGCACGCTCAAAAAGTCTGGCGGCGAGCTGTGCGAGGTCAGATGCTTGCATTCCACGGCTGGTGGTGGAGTCTCGGGGGATGATGGACTTACACGGCGGCGATCAATACTGGGGAAGAAGAAGAATAAGAATGCGGCCGGGAATGAAGTTACAAGGCTTCGCGTGGCAGCAGATGGGATCAATGCAGCAAGTAAGTAGGTAGGAATAACGGTCAGGTAGGACAGAAAAGGAGGTGTAGATGCAAAGACACGAGTGCAAGCGGGTGGATTGGTGGAGGCAGATATACTGCGGGTTGTCCTGCCACCCCGTAGGAACATGGCGAGTAAATAGAAAAGCGTGAGGCTGGGGGAGCTGCTGCAATTGAACGGTGAACCTTGGAACCTGAAAAGCGCAGGGCGGGGGAACTCCAGGGGGAGCTCCAGTGGGGCGGTCCCGCGTGTGTACTTACTTCTTAGGCACTTTCTACCTAGGTACCTGGTAGTTGTGGAGTCTCAGTGCACGTACGGGCTCTAGGTACCTAGGTCTAGGTAGGTAAGGTAGGTAGGTAGGTAGCACCTGTGCAGCCTTAAGAGGCACCTAAAGTATTTACCTAAGGTAAGATGTACCTTCATCATCATCACCGTCGTCACTATCGCCTTCGGAAAATCAGAGAATGGACCGTTTTCCAGGTGCAGAACCAATCTGCTCCCTAAATGCCTTGTTCCGCCGGGCGAGAGCCCATCTATAGTACAATCAGCTGTGCCCAGTGACCCTCCCTTCGAGGCCTCTCGGCCTCTTGCGTGGCTCCGTCCACTTCACTCCGTCGGCTCCGTCTTCGGCGCCCCGTCCGACGTCACGATCTTGACATGTCGCTCGTAGAAGTGCAGCATCTGTCACGCCCGCCTAGGTCAGCACCGCACGACTCAATCAGGACTTGGGTCTTACCTTCTGCGGGCATCGCTGGTAGATGACCTTGGTATCGTGTTGCGTCTTATTGCCGTTCTTCCACGTCAGGTACACGGTCAGCTTGCCCGTGTTCTCGTCGTGGCACGCGTCAATCGACTCGACGTCGTCCTCCCACGAGCCCGCGGGGGGCTTCCACGACTTTCTGCTCGCCGGTGGCGTCGTCGAGGCGGGGTGGCCATCATTGCGTCGTCGCTTGCTGCCGGTAGAGGGCGTACCCGCCGTCGGTCGGCCGCGCTTCTTGGTCTTCAGGCCGGTTTTGGCCTCCTCCAGGATCTTCTCGCGCCCACCCACGCTGTTCAGATACTCTTCCAGTACCTCGGCCGCATTCTCTCTGATCGCCCAGCCTAGAGTCAGCCCGTGCCCTCCCCGCAGGAATGGGAGCGCTTGGCGAAGACGCACCTAAGATTGTCGTCGTCCTCCCAGGTCTGGTCCGCCTTCTTCTCGTAGCCCTCCCACTTGACCCTGTACTTCAAGGAACCCTGCCATTTGACTGCTGTTAGCAAAGCGCTGTGCTTGAGTGGGAGAGGAGACGAGGTGGCGCACATCGGGCTCGACCACGTGGGCTAAGATTTTCTCGACGATGTACCTAACCGGCAGCGTCAGTCAAGGTCGTCTTCATCTGCACAGACGCCATCGCGGGCATGATCGTACTCGTCCTCGTCGAGGTTCTCGTCGTCGCCACCCTCATCATCATCATCATCATCATCGCCGTCATCATCGTGGCCGTTCTCGATATCGCCCTTGACCACATCCAGCATGTCTTCGTCCTCGCTCTCGGGCTTGGCGGACTTGCTCTTGCCGCGCTTGGTCAAGGTGGTCGCAGGGGCGGACGCGTCGCCCAGGTCGGAGGCCTCGTCGTCGCTGATGGCTTCGCAAGATGGTCAGCGCGCGTGTGCAAACTCACAACACGGACGGCAGAAAGCCGAGCTGTCGCAAGCAGAAAAATCCGAGGCGATCGGGGCCAAAGCCAGGACATACCGGGCGGCATTGTGGGCGCAGTCGATTCAGACGCGTGCAGTTATTGGAAAAGGCGGGATGCGCAGGTGGTATCGATTGCAAAAAAAGAGAGGCCGGGAAAGTGGTGGTTGTGGGTGACTCTGTGAGGACCGCGAGGCAAAAGGCGACGGCGACAACGCTTGGCGCGATTGGGATTGGCTCAATTGGCTCAATTGGCTCGAGCTTCCTCCCAGTGGCTCCACCTGCCCACGCCACACCGTTAGGTAAGGTAATAAGACCCCAAGCAACTGGAACCTTGGAAGCTTGCACCAACTGCGCTCTCCCGAAGTCCCCCAAGTTCCATTGTGAGCGTTAAACTATGGCTTCACCTGCTACATACACTATATCGGATTCCATCTACTAATTATTAGGAAAGCTTGCCTTTCCCCTTCTAAATTCAAGGTGGTAGATCCTCCCACTCTTTCCCGTCCCGTCCCTTCCTTCCGGTTACCGTCTCTCTCTCTCTCTCGCGTGCCAAATGCCTATCGCCTATCCTTCCTTCCTTCGTCTCTCAAGCTAAGTATGGCGCTCTATAAAGATCACCCTTAAAACTTTAATCTTAACTCGGTTACTATCTATTAGTCAAATCCGAATCGGCCAAGTTCTATTAATCGTGTGCACCGCCCAAATATAGCTATAAGTATAGTTAACGAACATACGTAAACGTCGCTTAAAAAGTTTTATTTCCTTAAAGCAACGCCGTAAGCGTTGCTTACGCGCCGCAGGCGGCCTAAAGCCCGCCGTAGGCGAAAAGGAGGTCCTAGGGGATTTCCCCTTAATAATTAAAAAACCCTAAGCTTAAAAACTAATAAATATATAATGTACACGTAAAGCACCATATAATAACGGTTTTATATTAACGGGCTACATTCTAATTGCCTATCTAATTACCGGTCTAATTGCCGTATAACTATAATCGATAAGCTTAACAGCTACTAGCTACTAAATAACCGGCAAGCTAGCTATAGCTAAAGTTTTTGCCGTACCTTACCGCCTACATAAATTTTTTTACTTACCTTGCGTTAAATCTATTAGCCCTAGCCCTAGCTCGATCCCACTCGACCTACCTAATCCACTTACATACACATACCCACCTACACGATTTATATTTATACACACACCTTTCAACCCTACTGTTTTACGTCTACCCTTCGTCAATCGTTTATCTGCCATCCCTCAGTCGTCTACCTATTATTTATTCGTTATAATAGCTGTAATTATTACTAAGTTTCCTCTGTCCGATCTTAACGATAGTAACGGTGGTCTTAAACGATAACCTCCCGCTAATCGTCCTAACTAAGCGGCTAACTTTAATAACCGTTAACCTTGCGCTATATGTTTTCAGTCGAAACCTTTATGGCATTTTATCTCCAAGCAAGGAAATAAAAAAGTAACGATGTACATTAATTGTCGTAAAACAATTGCCTAAGTAAGCGAAAAGAAGTCCTTAATATAACTCCTTTAGCCTTAATAGCATAACATTAACGTTACTTATTACCTAACGCCAACGCCAGCGTCGTTTAGCCTCCGCTACAAGTCTTAGTGCGCCTCCCAGGCCTGCTCCAGGCCGGGGTTTAAACCGAGATCTCCCTCTTCTAGCCCCCCGTCCGGTTCTAAGCTTTACATAGCCTACTATAGCGTCGTCTGCCCGTAATATAGTTAGTCGTCCCATCGCACCTCAACCTTCCGTCGCTCCTACTAACCTTATGCTTTGTACGAAATAGTTATAGCGTAAACTCGCTAAGCATAACCGCTGTCGTTAAATTAGTACTCTTATCCCCTATAACGTTTTTAGCCAAAACTTGCCAACTACCATTACTTAACGTCAGAAGCTAGCTGCCATCGAGCGCCATATACGTGCCAAACGTCGTAACGATAATCCTAACAACCCCAGCAGTCCTAACGACCCCGGCGATCTTAACAACCGCAACCCTAATCCTCTTCGCCCGCCTCTTTACTTTATCTATTCGACGTATAACATCGCTTAAACACATATACGTCGTAATCTAACCTACCTAATAAACTAAGTATTCGTCGTTTATCAATACTATTCTAATAATATAACAAGTAAAAACTTAAAAATAAAGTACCGCTAGTGCTACGAAGGTCGTTATAAACGTACTCGCGCTAACTTCCTCCCTAACGTCGACGTTAACGGCAAAAAAGCAAAAAAAATTAAAAGTTATTAAACTTATCTAAATATTTTGCTCTCCCCTCGTGGCAGCCGCTCTCCTTTTACTAGCGAAAATCTTAACGAAATTATCCTTAACGAGCTTATTTAACCCTCTATCAATATTCCCTTATAAAAGCAAAAGCTAATTAACAAGTTCTAGCTTCTTAACCTAAAGTATAATTTTAAAAGTCTTAAAGCTAAAAAAATAACTAAAAACTCCTTCTAACCTACCGATCGTCGTTTACTTAACAAGTTTTAAGAAGCCTTTAGCTAACGCAAAATAAAACGTTACTCGCGTTATAATAAACGTTAGTTCGATATAAAACTTCGTTAAAACGTTTATAATAATTGTTATAAAATAAACGCCGGCGGCCTTAAAAGGCATATCCAATTCTTTATAAGCGCTAATAACATAAATTTTAGCAACGTGCCACCCAAACTACCTACTCTTTCCCAAGTAAAAAAAATATTAATCGCCCGTGTTCATATATATATCAAAATACATTAAATTTAAAGTAATTTGTACTAATATCGCGGCCATATTTATTATTTTCTACGTAACGTCGGCAAAATCTAAAACTAACTCCTTTTCCTTCCTAAAAACCTTAATATCGTCGTCGTTCGTTCAAACAATACTCGTTTACAACGATAAATGCTTCGTAACTTCCGCGTTTGTCGTTTCGCCATTACGCAATAGCTATCCTACCTTCGCAATAACTACCCTAAATATCGCGAGGTGCTAGTCGATTAAGGACGAGTAAATCGGCTACCTAACAACAATAATGTTCTAAATAATCTACATCTTAACAACTATATCGACGTACTTAACGATAGCATTAACAACGCTATCACTAATAAAAAGCTCGGTAAGCTTATACAAAACTATAAAGAAAATGTTTTACCTAATTTCGTTGCTTGTTAAGCTAAAATAAACATCTTACGAAAAACAGTCTATAGTCCTAGCCAGCATCAGCCTAAGCCGGCTACAGGTTAACAACGTTACATCGATTTACCTCCCTTTAAATCAGTACCTATCTCCAAGTTTAATAATTCCTATCCCCTCTTCTTTTTAGCCTTCCCTACTCTCTTTCCCCAGGGTTAAAGTAAATTTATCTATCCTCGTTCGCGGGAGGTAAACTTTAAAAATTAAGTTAAATACGCCATAAAATGACACGATAATCGTTTTGGCAAGCACCCCCGTTTCCGCTACGTTTATCTAAACTAGATTATGCGTTACTTCGTACGTAGCCGCAATACCTTTTTCGTTAAAAAGCGGCTTAGTAAACAGCAACATAACAAGCCAACCGCGAACGACCTTCGTACCGCGTTCCAAAAAAAAAGACCTAAGTCCACTACTTTACTTAATTCCATTATCCGTTACTCGTCTAACATACGCAACACGCGGCCGTATTAAAATATATATTGTTAAAACTTAAAGTCGTTCTATAACGCGCTCGGCGCCCCCTCGCTATTTCTCACCTTTTCGGCTACTAACCTGCAGTAAGAAAATCTCTAGTAACATATACCTAATTACGAAAAGTAAAAAGCGGCAAATAACGAAAGCAAAGTTCGCATTACTTGTAAAAACTATCGTTTACGGCCTTATATTATCGTTATTTAATTCTACATCCGTTTTGGCCTTTTTATAAAACATTTCGTTAAACGTAAGTTTCGAGTATAAGACTATTAAAATCGGTTTAAATGGCAGGCTTGTAATACCACCTATAACCATAGTTTCGTTTAGTGCTAAAAAGCGCCCCCCGCAAATATGTTGATAAAAAAATCGAAAGTAGCTTTTACGCGGTTTTAAGGCAACCACGTTAAGGCTATTAATCACTTTTTCGTTCGCCATCCCGGTCATAACCCTCTCACGCTCGCCTAAGATAAATATAACACGTCGTTTAATTTTTTTTATACGTTTCTTTTTCGTTTTCTCGTTTATATTTACACCCTTAACTATTATATGCGTAAGAAAAAAAGGGAGGATCGTTAAGATAGTAAAGGATAGCATTATTTAGATTAGGTATAAGTGTACGTTATAAATTTATATTTTATTAAGGCGGGAAACTTTCGTTTTAAAAACGCTACGCTTGTTACGCTTAATTGTTTACGTAACGCCCGTATATTGATCTTAGATTTATACTATTGGTTTTATTATCTTCGCCATAAACGTTTAGTTGCTAGCGTTAATTAATTATTAAACCCGCACCATTATTTTTTTATTACTGCTTGTAACGATTAATATATTTACCTGTATAACGCCGGCATTATTATTAGGTAGATGGCGAACACGGATGTTTTGCTTTATACTTTTATATAAGCCGTAAAAGATTATATAGCTAAATATTACTTTAAAGCCGAGACTAAGTCGAAAACGTATAAGAAATTAGTAACTAAGGTATTATTACGTATTAGTAATTATCGTTTAACGCTATTTCTTATTATACGTATAATAAATAAGCTTATTAGTAAGCGAGATATGTTAGCGTAAGAGGTTATGTGGTTTTTTTTTAAATTACCTTTATAAAAGTCGTCTTGGGAGTGTATTAAAGTTAACTGTCGTCCTTTAGAAATGTAGGACCAACGCTTTATAGCTTAAAGTAAACAGGTTTTTTAAAGTAAAAGCGTTATTACTAAATATATAACTCGTCCGGCGGGCGATAACTTCGATAGTATCACGTATTTTTAGTGGTTATTATTATATTTTTATAGGGCTAATCCTGCCTTTCGGCCCGACGCCTTACCTCGCGTTCTTATTTATTATCCTTAGTATAAGCCGGATATCTAGCACGAGGATTAGTATCGCGTAAAGCTAATGCTTTATTACCTGTTTTAAGCGTCGATATAAGATATTCGGCGAGTAAACGACGTTTTGCATTTTAATTACAGGGATGCCTATACTGCTTATAATATTTACTACGCCTATTAGTATAACGATAACTATTATAAAAAATAAAAACCCCTTTATAATTTTAATAAGTTTAAAAACGAAAACTAAGAGGAAAAAGCTATAAATAACGAGTAGAATTAGCTAGCTGTAGCGCTCCCTAGTCGTGGTAACGAGGCTATTTCCGTATTTGATTAGTTAAGTTAGCGAGACGTCGACAAGGCGTTTAATTAAAGTCTTTTCGTTAGTATATACCCTAAGTATGATAACTTTTTGTAATACGTTTTTTAGCTAGTCGCCTAAAGTCGTGATATGGTCTAGGATTTAGAAGCGAACCTTTTTAACGACGCTAAATAAACGTTAAATAACGACTAGCGTTGTTTATACGATTTATATATACGCTATTACGATCGCGTTTTAGTAAGCAAGTAACCCGCCCCTTTACTAATAAATGTGGACGGCTCGGCTAGTAGCGGTAAATCGTATGTTATATAAGTTTTATGTCTTTACTTAATATAACGCGTTACGGCGGCCGGGCTCCCTAACTTTGTCGTTTATATTACGCCTATTAATATTATAGCTAGTAACGTGGTAGGCATGACTCTCTACTCTTTATTTCGTTTGCCTATGTTTAGCCTTTTTTTTAATTTTACCAGAACGGGGTTTGCTGAACTTTAGCGGGCGTTATATAGCGTTTAATATTTATTTATTGATAAAAAGTCGATAATCGGCTTAATAACGTTAGGCCATATTAATAGTCGTTTTTACGAAGCGAGGCCCGAGTTAGAACATCTTATAAGTAGCTTTAATTATATCTTTTTCGGCGATTTTTGCTAGCTACCCCCCGTAAGTTAAAAGGCGCTTTTTTCGTTTACGCCGTTGCGATATGATTTTAAGATTTTTAGTTATAATGTTTATATGCTATTTAATAAAACGGTTCGTTTAAAAACGATTATATGCTAATAAAGCGACGAACAAGCCCTTTTTTACGTTATTTTAAAGGCTTTACGCATTTATTAAGTTACCTGGCAAGACTTTAAACTATTAGTTACTCGTGTCTAATGCACCTTAGGCGCTGAGGAGAAGGAACGCTTTCGCTCGATTTTACGCATTTTCGCCATAAACGATCGTATAAACGACTATAATTTTAAGTATATAGTAAGCTCGTTTAATTTTATTTTTTATATTAACGCCACGGGTCGTAGCGAGTATTAGGACAAGGTAGTTGCTAAAGATATTAGTTAACTTAAACTTTGTCTCTTCTTAGGCGACCGCACTCGTGTGATGTTAACTTAAAACATTTCCGTTGTTTATAGCCTAGTAAATGGCGCTATAGGCATTATTTATAAAATCGTCTAGGCCAAGGGTTTAGACTAGTAAACTAAACCTTTCACGGTTATTTTCGTCTGTTTTAATAAATATACCGGGCTTGTTAATTTTATTACGGACGATAATAACGCCCTCCTTTTAGTTTTTATTACGCGTATTACCTAAGACTATTTTTATTATAGATATAATTATTACCGCATATAATTCTTTTTCGTTATTGCTTTTATGATTATCGTATATAAAAGTCAGTTTTTAACGCTGCCGTAAATAGTTTTAGATATTTTTATTAAGAAGTTCTTGTAAAGTCTTAATTATATTGCCGTATTACGATATAAAACTTTGTAAGGCATTATGTTTAACCTTCTATTCACTTTAAATTAGCTCTAACGCTCGCCTAGCTTAACTGCTATTACTCGTTTAAAAGATTAGCACCGTTATTCCGCTTAAAAAATTTAATTTTTTATAATCGTCTCTACCCGCTTTGCCATATTACCAAAGCGAATAAAAACAACCATATAAATGCCGGTAAACATGTCGTTATTGCCTGCCTTATTCCTTTTTAAAGTAGGCAATAACTTTCGCATAAATATCGCGAAATAAGTTATCATTACTTGCCTTATCCTTTTTTAGGGCAAGTAACAATAACTTTTAAATAAAAATGTCGTTACTTGCCTTATTTCTTTTTAAGGTGGGTAACGACTGCCGTATAGATATCGTAGAATAGGTTATCGTTACCTGCCTTGTCCCTTTTTAAGGCGGGCAACGACGATTTTTAGATAAAAGAAAAGGCGGTAGTTAAATAAAGGTCTTAAATAGTAATAGTATTTTTATCATTTAATACTTATGCCTTTTTTTACTTTATGACATATTATTTATTCCTTTATAAAACGTTCGTTTTACTAAAATATAATATATTAAATTAGGGGGGGAATATATTTAGGGTATTTATGCTATAGATAAACTAGATAAACTTTTATGAAAGGATATTTAGACTATAAATAAATTATGTAAAAAACCGAAAGAATAACGCGATAGAGAATTATAAACGGAAAAACATAACCGCGTAAAGCGTTGTTTAGCGCGAACAACACCCGTATATACCTCGCTAAAAAGTAAAGGTAAGTTATACCGTTAACTAGAAGATATATTAATAAATAAGCTAGACAAGTATAATATTAAAGCAGTTTAAGTCGACCTTTTCTTAAATAGCAACGTTGGTCTTTTTTTACTTTTCGTAAGATTTAATTAAGTTTAAGCAGGCAACGAATATGCCTTTTCGCTTTAAGGCATTTACTTAGTCTTTTATTAAAGCGATAAGCGATAAGACCACGATAGTGATAAAATTATAATGGTAATAAGACCACGATAGTAATACCGGAGCCGTTTTTTTCTCGTGGGATTTGGTCGAGTCTAAGTAAGTAGCAGATATGCCCCTTCGCTTTAAAGCATTTACCTAGTCTTTTATTAAAGCGATAAGCGGTAAGACCACGATAGTAATGCCGGAGTCGTTTTGGGAGACGTTTAAAGTAGTAGACGACGTGTTATTAACCACTTATTTCAAAGCGGATTTCCTGCTTTTTTTTACAACGGGCGGGGCTAGGGTAGCTTTAAATTAATGGCTTTTTTTTTTATAGCTTATTTATGTTTATAGGCCGTTTCTACTTGCGATGGCGTTAATAAGCTAGGTAAACAAGGGCTGGGCGATACTAGACTGGGCGTTAGCAAGTTAAGTTTTGGTGAACGAAGGTTAGGCGACGTAGGCAGCTTGGGTAAATGTCGGTAAAAAGACGCTAGGCTAGTTAGGCTTATTAGGCGTAAACGTAAATGTCGATGGGGTAAGAGGAGCTAGGGTAAGGCGTTAAAGTTAAGCATTAAAGTGTTTTTTAACTATGGCTAAGATTTTTTAGTATAACTCTTTAAATCCTAAAAAGTCCTTTTACTAGCCCTTCATATTCTTAAGCGCGTTATATAACTCCTCCATTTCAAATTTAACTTTAATAAGGTTTGCTTAAAGGCTTAATATATTACCCGCTTCTTTATAATAAGCTTCCCTTAGTTAAGCGACTTTTTCGTTAGCTTTACGTAAGGCTTTTTTTAGCTCGGCCACTTTTTTGTTTGCTTTGTTATCGTTTTTTTTTTTAACTTTAACGTCGTTAGTATGCTAGACGACGTCCAGCATTATAAACGACGTTTACTACCAAAATAGATAAATTATTAAGTTTGCCTTTAATTCGGGGTAAAAGAGATGCTTAAGCTTAGCCTATTAAAGTTTTATATATAACGCGGCTAGAAAATGTCTAAAACCGTAATTTATGTCGCCATATAACCGTAAACTCTTTAATTATAAAAGAATAAGCCAAAATTTTACCAATTCCACTGCCGATTTTATAAATATTTATGCAATAATCGTACTTAAATTTTTATAAATAAACTTAAAAAGCGTCGTTTCGCTAATTACTAGTCCTGGGGTAATCTTACCTAAGTTTTCGACAACGTTTTCTATTTAAAAATGGGAAGCGATCGAGTAATAGGCTATTACTTTTTACCAATATTTAACGCTATTTTAAGTAACGCTAGCGATAATTTTAGTATCGTTTTTAAAATATTATCGTTTATAAGAATAATTAAAGTTATAATTGTTTATTTTGCCTTAATTTTTCTCTAAATACATGGCAAGTTTACTCATATACTTTAAATTATAGCGCTAGCCTTCGTTTTCCTCTGGTGACGCGTACTAAATTTTAGCGTCGTCCTAAGCGTTAGCTATTTTGTAAACGATTACGTAAACGATTAGGGCACTGGTTATCGGTTATCGGTTATCGGTAAGTACTTAGCAAACGTTTTTCTTTGCACTATACTACTAATTTTATACCTTACTATTAGTTAAGTCGTCTATAATATAAGATTCAACTTATTAGCATCCTTAATTCTACAACACTATAATCGCTGTCAATTACACAATAATCCAACTTCTTCAACTAAACAACCATCAAGTCTAACAATTACAATCCTCGTCAATTAAACAACGAAATCAAATATATCTCTATTAATCTAGCGACCAAGTCTATCAATTAAACGGCAAACGATGCTTTATATTATGCACGACGTCGGGCGTATCCGACGATATATAATATTACTATATATAATAATGCTTACCTTGCTTATGTTTTATGCCTAGGTACGTACCTAGCCGGACGATTGTTATGCAAACCTTACGTCGGACAACGTAAAGGGGGGTATCGAAAGGTGAAGGGTAAAGGGTGTAAAAATGGTTAAGAAGTTAGGAGGTGGCTAGGACTTTAGGAGTGGCCCGGGGGTTAAGTTAAAAAAATTAACATTAACTTAATCAATGCACTTTCTAAATGTCTAGTAACTGTTCACGGTCGCCCTTACTAACTCTATCTCTTCTATTCCTAAACTATCTACTAATACTACCGCCACAAACGACGCCTACCTCCTACCAACTAATCTAAACGAGCTATTACACCCAAAACGCTTTAAATAATCTCTCCAGGGGGTCTAAAGGGGCTAGCCCTTTAATAAAACGGGGGGTCTAGGGGGCTTGCCCCCCAGGAAAAAGCCAAATAATAAAGTTATTTAAATAGTATCTCCGGGGGGTTTAAGGGGCTTGCCCCCTAGCAAAACGAGGGGTTTAGGGGGCTTACCCCCCAAAAAAGAGCCAAGTGGTAAAAAATTTCACCTAATCCTCCCACTCCTTCCCGTCCCGTCCCTTCTTTCTAGTTACCGTCTCTCTCTTTCTCTCGCGTACCAAGTGCCTATCGCCTATCCTTCCTTCCTTTATCTCTTAAACTAGGTGTAGCGCTATAAATCTCCTTCTTAAAATTAAAGCGAAGCCTAATTTTCAACATATCAAGTTAGAAAGTTACCGTCAACCCGATATCAAAAAAGCAAGCTTTCCCAACTTTACACGGCAAGCATCACCAAATCGCCTATGCTGCCGTGTACAGCGAGTTCTTGATTGAAGCAGTAATCTAACTATTATATGCCCCTACAAACTTCTGTCTTGAACATGATGGCAGGATTGGCAAGGTAGAGAGAGAGAGAGACACGAGCATGTCGCTTCCGTCCGCCAGCTGTCGGCCTGGTGTTGTTAACGAGCTCGGCGTTACCTGTCACCCTCACCCCGGCAGAGGATCTGTCACCGCGTTACGAGATCCCCTATGGAACCCATGATCCACTGACTGGACAGAGAACCGGACGGGACCTGGAAGTCCTGACTCCTGCTCGACCCCTGCGGCCGGGTCCTGCTTCCGGGCGTAACCGCGTCCACCTGCTGGAGGTCCTCCTGGCTATTGTTAGCGGCCGATCATCCATCCTTTGACAGCTCTCCCCTGAACAACAAGGCTTGCTGGCTGGACGGAGTGTCTAACGAGTGTCAAGTGTGGTGTTGGCCCGATCTACTCGAGATACCTACTTACCCAAGTATCTACAGGAAGCACGGATGGGGAGGCAGAGTGCGTACGGCGGTATGCGTGGAATAATCAGGTCTCGTTCGGGCTGATACTACCTTAGGTACCTCCAGCTCCAGATTCCAAAGTGCCCGAGAGGACCCCCCAACTCGCCAGCCCCCCTCCCACGCTCGCCTGCCAACCTACACTCCCTCCGGATGGATGCCGCTTAGCGTGATCTCGTATGTCCCCTACGGAGCCCTGCACGGAGCAGCCCGGGCCCCGGTGTACGTGGGAGGACGAGGATGGCACGGTGCCTGTAGAGGTTAGCTCGCTGATCTTGGGCCGCTGGCAAGCCCCTGACCCCCTAAAGCCAAGAATCTTGAACTCCCCCAAAATTCGTCCTAGCTTACCTCTTTCTGACTTATTACTGTTATTATTGTTATTATCGTCGACATCGCCGTCTGCGTCGCGGCGCCAAACTGCCTGCCTACCTAGGTACCTACCTACCTACCTTCTTTCCCTCCTTTCTCCTCGCTTCTTCTTCTTCTTCTCCTTCTTCTTCTTCTTCTTCTCCTTCTTCTTCTTCTTCTTCTCCTTCTTCTTCTTCTTCTTCTCCTTCTTCTTCTTCTTCTTCTCCTCCCTCCCGCTGCTCGCCGTTCACACTCGAGTCCTTCCCCTCTGCGAATGCGTAAGGTAACGGCTCGTGCCAGACCCCGTAGCTCCTCCCTCATCTTGACCCATTGTCCCTGGATGACAGCCGCACGGCCGAAGCTCCTTTGGGGCGCTGCCGGCAACCATCCTCCCCGGTCTTCCGTCCAGACCCTTCCCTAGCCATGTCCGAGCCCGTCAGTGGCCCCGCCGACGAGGCCGCTGGCTCCAAGCCGAGCGCTCCGAAGGACAAGAACTGCCCGTACTGTGGCCAGGCCTTCACCTCCTCCTCCCTCGGCCGGCACCTCGATCTCTACATCAAGGAGAAGAACCCCAAGCCTGCCGACGGCGTTCATGATGTCGACGCCATCCGCAAGCTCCGCGGCAACATCACCCGCCGCCAACCCCGTGGCTCCCTCGCGCGCCGGGACCAGTCCACTCCGGCCACCCCCGTCTCTACCACCCCCGCCGCGACCGCGCCCTCCTCGACCCGGAAAAGCCCGGCACCCGATGCTGCCATCAAACCTCCCGCCATTCCCAAGGAGGGCCAATTCGTCGTCGACCACCCCCAGGCACCGAAGTACCCCTTCCAGGCCAGCTGGGAGGCGACCGGCGTCATCAACGACATCCCAACCAGGAACGGGGATCTGACAGGCAGCTGGGATGAAGCGAGTGCCGCTCCAGACTCGGCCACGCGACCACCCGTGCAGAGGGTGCCGAGCCGGGCGGCCCAGAAGGTCCAGCTCGACGCGAGACAAAAGCTGGCTGAGGCGATGGACACCGCACGAGCTGCTGAGCTGGCCTTGAGGGAACTGCTCAGCTCCTGGCGGGCCGCGAAGTACGTTGCCTTCCACCTCCTCTTCTCCTGCTCGCCGGGGTCCGTCACTAACGCGGTAGCTGTAATTCTAGGCAGCATATCGACATGAATTCACTCCCCTTTGAGTTCGATCCCCTCTCGCTCGACTTCCCGGCCCTCACGCTGCAGTGCCTCCAGGCACCCCCCACGCTGTTCTCCTCCACGCCGCATCCCACCTCGACTTCGTGGTCGATACAGCCCCCGGCCCAGAAGCAGTTCGAGGCCCTGCAAATGTATTTCCTGGAAGAGTTCAGGAAGTGGAGGGTTGCCTGTGCCATGGCCACCACGGCCACGTCGGAAGACCTGACCTACCCGCCCGCCAACACCCACTTCCCGCGAGACGTGCGAGATGGCGTCAAGAAGGCCGAGAGGGCTGCCTCGTCGCTCGAGAAGCAGATCAACGAACACCTGCAGTCCACCTACCACGTCTGGGAGCAGCTCCCGGTGCAGAGGAGGAGCGAGCTCTGGGGGCTGGAGCTTGCGCGAAGCGTGGGCCGCAGACAGAAGGACCTGGAGAAGCTCAAAGAATCGCAGCAGACGCTCAAGCAAGAGAACGCGAACCTGAAGATCCAGATCGAGCATCTCAACCGGCTACAGCAGCCTCGCGAGTACCGCATCGTACCGCCCACCACCATACCCATCGAAGAGTCGTTGCTTTCGTACTGTATGGACATGGCCGCCAAGGGCCACCACCAGGGTGTCGGTTTCAGCGCCGATGACCGCCACGTCGATCTCAGCACCATGGTCTCGCGTGCCATTGATCGGTGGAAAACGGTGATTGTGTCTTCACGGGGCTCCGGCATGGGTGGCCAGAAACCTCTGGATCAAACGACCCCGGCAGCCACGCCTACGAGTGCTGGCACGCCCCAGGTCCCGCCACGGCCGTCACAGCCCAAGTCGGCGCCTCCAGCACCGCCGACCCCTCGGCCGGTACCGACCACGACGACAGCACCCTCGGCCGCGAATGACGAAAACAGCGACCAGGACGCGGATGCCGAGATGGAAGAGGACGACGGGTTCACATCCATCACGCCGGCGGTGGCTAAGCCGCAAGCCCACCACCCGCTGAAGCTCGAGGTTCCTCGCACGAGGGCTCCCCATCCGTCCGCACCCAATAGCATGGACGGACGTTACGCGCCGAACGGCCGGGTTCCTCTGATGCGGCAGAACGCGGCGGATACGGGCCGAGGCGGCGGCGGTCAGAACAACAACGCGTACGGCACGGTGGTGCCGGGCGTCGGGGGCGGCGACCCCATGTATATGGATTGATCAGGTAGACTACGGCATGGAGTTCAAAAAGAGAACGTAACGCATGGGAGCATTTACATCTGTGAGCATGTACGGATGGCATGGCATGGCATGGCTGGGCTGTCGAACTACATATATCACGTAACCTTGAGGTTTTATACGGGTCATTTATTATATACCTTATCACTTCCGCTTTCAGACTGTGTTTGCTTGATGCACCCCGGGACCCGTGTTGTTGGGAACGAGTGCTTAGATGGCCGTCGAAGGCTTTCTATGCCGTGGAACGGCCATCGTCTTCTCTCTGATAGAGCACGCCGTAGCTGTTCTGCCTCAGCACCTACAGTCTCCCCCCACCCTCTGCCACTCTCTCTCTCTCTCTCTCACTCCCCTTAACCTATTAGCACCAAGTTGCGGCTGCTTCCACCGAGGTGTGATTTTCATCGTCTGGTTCAAACCTGACCTGTTGTGCAGTTCTCTTCTTGACGAGCATTTTTTCCCCCGGCTTTCCTGTCCGGGCAGATCTTCTTCGAGCGGGAGCCATTCTTACCTACCTAAGTACCAAGGTCGGTAGGTACCCGTACTTCCATTACCTTAGCCACAAGGATGAAACGCCACACTAACCTTCTACCTGCGTGCACTGCCACATCCACCCCCGAGCCCCCGGCTCCCGTCCACTCTCCTGAGTCCTGACACACCCGTCACGCCGACGGGACCAGGACGCCCCTGTAGGTCAGGTCGTTAAGGTATGGCAGAGAGAGGCAATCGAGTCTGTCATCCCTCCAACTCGACTACCCAAGGCTATCAACAAAACATGGCAGACGTGGGCGCGGACGCGGACCTAAGCGACACCGGACCCGGACAGTACCGGTAAGTGAGCTTTGAGGTTTACAGCTTCGCCTTCCACGAGTCAACGCACGGTTGCTGAGCCATTGCCCGCAAGGCCAAGACCAATACAGGTTCTGTTCGTCGGTGCCGGCGCCGTCGGCTGCTTCTACGCCTCGCGCCTCCATCATGTATGTATGGTCGCCAACCGGGACGGATCCATTACTGACGCTGACGCGTGCGCCTCAACCCCAGCCCTCGCAGAACGTGCTCACTTCGCTCACGGCTCGTTCGAACTATGCCGTCATTTCTGCCTCGGGCGTCTCCTTGCAGAGCCATTCCTTCGGGGACTACAACTTCAAGCCCTACGCCGTCTTCCCCTCCGTGTCTGCCGCCGTTGTACACGAATGGGACTACATCGTAGTCACCACCAAGGCACTGCCCGACCGCAACGAGGATGCCGCCATGATCGCGCCTCTGGTGTCTGCCGAGTCGTGCATCGTGCTCATCCAGAACGGCGTCGGGGTCGAGGAACCCTACCGCCGGTGTTTCCCTGGTAATCCCATCGTGAGCGCCGTCACCATTGTCAGCGCCGAGCAGGTCCGACAGGGCGTCGTACGCCAGAACAGGTGGACAAGGATCAGCTTGGGCCCTTATTCACACGGCCTGGACTCGCCCGCTGCCTCTTCGCAGAATCGCGACGAGCTTACCCGGCGTGGCCGCTTCTGCATGGAGCGACTGGCCCACTGGTGGACCGAGTACGGCGGTATACGCGATGTCGAGCTGCATAGCGAACTGGAGCTGCAAACCATCCGGTGGCACAAGCTCTGCATCAACGCCGCCTTCAACCCGACCGCCGTGCTCTCGGGCGGTCGAGGCAATGCGGATCAGCTGACCGACCCGGAACTGCGAGAGCACGTCGTCGGCATCATGAAGGAAGTATGGCACGCCGCGCCCAGGGTCCTGGGCACCCCGTTTCCCGACAGTCTGGCCGCCCCAGACAGGATCATCAAGAGCACCGAGCGGAATGTCGGTGCCAAGCCGAGCATGTTGCTCGACTGGGAGGCCGGGCGGCCCTTGGAGATCGAGGTTATCCTCGGCAACCCCGTCCGAATTGCCAGGCGCGCCGGGGTCGACATGCCGAAACTGCAGAGCACTTACGCCTTGCTCAAGAGCATGCAAAGTCTCCGCGACCGAAGGGCCACGAAGGAGAAACTGTGACGGCATATCTATTGCTTCTTGTGTACACTACACACCACTTTCCAACATGGGCCGCCCAGTGATGGAAACAGGATCAAAGTGAGGCCCAGCGGCAGGGTCGCTTGGAATGGTTTGCCTTATTTAGTGTCGCGCGCGGGACTCCGGGGAGTAGTGGAGGACCTCGGCGATGTTCGCCCGGTAAGTCTGAAAATATAGACCACGAGAAATGTCCGCATTCGCAGCACCTCCCCACAGATTCGTCTGAGGAAGCCGAAAGTGTAATGAACCCTTGGCGCAGCGGTAGCGCGTGTGATTCCAGTCCACAAGGTCATCCGTTCAAATCGGGTAGGGTTCAACTCTCATTTTTCATTTTTGCCGCCCCGCAACATTTTTGGGGGAAGAGGGACGCGGAGGTTTTTGAGGGCTCAGAACTTCAGCATCAAACTTTTGACCATCGTAACCTTTCTCTGCTTTATCAACAACCTGCTTACCCAATCCGGAAGTGGAGCGGATCGGAATGAATACATGCGACTGTGGTTTAGGACGGACATGACTGGAAATCACCTCCGAGACGACCTTTTTCTAAGTTACTGCATACCGGATTGCACCACAGTAGGCAATGTTGGTGCCGAGCAAGCATCGCCAGCATTATTTATATCCTACTGCGTGGCGAGACAGGGATGATTGTTCCGGGTTGGATAAATGGGTAACTTAGGTACAGGGCTGCATCATGAGCATATCTTTTCTACACGGTGTGCCAAGGCAACGGACCTCTGATCCACCGCCTTGGCCATGTACTTCGAGGCCACGGCCAGGAATCCCCCTATCAAGACCACGGCTACCGTCCAGGCGAAGAAGACGACGTGACCGGCATGGTTCTCTTCCTTCTCGGCCGCCCAGTAGCCCTGGCCCAGGAAGAGCATGGAGACCCAGTCCAGGATCCGGTTCAGAGCGATGCGGTAGACGGTCTGGTGTAGCAGATACAAGGAGAAGGAGATATAGCCAAGGAACTGGGCGAACTCCGTTTCGAACGGCCGCTTCAGGATGGGCGTCTTTCGAGCGGTGCTGATGAACAGGGCGGCGCCAATGGTCTGCCACGAACGCAGCCGAGTCTCCCACCCGGTCCAGAAGGGCGGGTTGATGTGCGTTTGAAAAAACCAGTCGGCAGGGAAGGGGTCCTGGACCGGCAGGCAGAGCAGGTAGACAGCCACGGCGAACAGCGCCCATTTGGCCGGGGTCTGGAAGTTGCGAAGCTTCGATGGCAATGACAACGGCAACGGCCATTCCAGCGGCTCGGGAGCGTTGTCGAGCTCGGCGAGGGTGAGCCCGGCGAAGAAGGCGGCAAACTCGGGCGAGCCGTTCCACAGGAACCGGAGACCCAAAAACGCGGTCGACACAGGGCGCAACGCGGGTCGGACGGAAGCAAAGGCCAGGATGGCCAGGTACACGAACAAGGAGCCCCTCATCTCGACGGGGATGGTCCACAGGTGGTCGTTGAGAGAGGCGTTCTGGTTGCTCTGTAGGTTGAGGATGTTGAACATGGACCGCAGGAACCACTTAAGATGCGGCCAGGGACGGGAGTAGGGAACGCAGCCGGGGAAGCCTTGCTCCTCGGTGAACAGCCAGGCGTAGAAGCCGAGGTAGTAGAGGGTGTGCGAGAGGATGGTGATGACCAGGACGGGGAAGAAGAGGCGGAACAGACGGCGAAAGACGGCCGAGGTGAGCTTCCGGTAGAACTCGGGACCGCCGTCCCGGTTCCGGAGCCGGATGAGACCGACGGAGACGGAGTAGCCGGAGACGACGAAGAAGATGTCGACCATAGCCTGGCCGGCGAAGACGATGCGGAAGGGCGCGAGCTGGATCCAGTGGCGGTTCTGCTCGGCCGGCTCGTCCCAGAAGGATCGGTAGGGCATCTTGAGGCCGTAGTTGGTCAGGTGAAACCAGGCCACGATGGCGGCAGCAAAGCCCCGGAGGCCGTCAAGCCATATCTCCCGGCCCGGCGAAGGCGCGTGCCCGTTTGGACGTGGAAGCAGGGCAACAACCATGGCGTGTGGGAGCGGTTCTGTTGGGGGGGTGGTGTGGTGGAAGCAGGAGGGTTAGGTATCCAGACTTCACGGAGCTTGCTCTGTCAGGGGCACAGCACGGGAGATTGCTATGGACGACTTCGACAGGAGGCAGAACTCGGGACTCAGGAGAGAAGCGTAAGTTGGTTTTCAGGCACCTTATTCATACCTTGCTCACCTACATGCTGACTCGAGGTGTAATTAATTGGCAGGGCGGGTGAGGCTGAGGGATGCTAATTTCCACCACGGCCCCGATGCGAATTCTTTTCGTTCCTTTAAGGTAAATCCTTGTCTGGCCAGGCTGGTGCCTGCATCTCGGCGGCGCGGACTGCGAACTAGTCCTATAGCTCGCCCAGCCTCGGAGACTTCACCTCAATCCAGCCGACGGGGTCTCTTCTCACGATGCTGGCCGGGGGTTCAAACCATGGCTCATAAGCCAGGGCCTTCGCGCCTTGACCGACGCGGGTTGGAACTCGAGGTCTTCTTCTCGAGATCTTCTTCTCGCCCGTCCCTCTCCTTTCCCGTCCTCTAATAAGTCACAAGTCACCGATGGGTTACATTCTTCGCCCGAAGCCCAGCGAGGACCGCAACCAGGTCGAGTCCTCGGCCGTATCCCCGACCCGCAAGTGCTTCAACTTCTTCGGCTGCGTCGTCGCCTGTGCCCTCTACTTCTACCTCCTCCTCTACTCCGACCACTTATGGACCATCGACACCTCTCTGTCCGTTCTCTTGGCCGAGTACTGTGGTTGGTCCAACGAGAGGAACCGCAAAAGGGCGGCCCTGAGGAACGAGAACAATGCCTTCGCTCTGTCGGAGAAGGAGACGAGCGGCGGCCAAGATGCCAACTTTGCTTCCGATCGTAGCCTAGACTGCCTTGCTGCCGTCGTAGGCTACCGCGAAGACCCCAAGATCTTCACCCGCGCTCTAGAAAGCTACCTGCGCGCCGACAACTGCCGTTTTGTGCTCGCCTGTGTGGATGGCGACGCCGACGAGGACCGGGAGATGGTCAATGTTTTCACCAACGTCTACAGCACCCGGTCTGCCGTCCTCCACCTCAGTATGCCTCTCGTCGAGATCGCCCTGCAGATGGACCGCGGCAGACCCAAGTGGCAGGCCGACAACGACGATGATGAGATCCTCAACAAGTGCTGCCTCCTCGCCAAGCGGCTCCTCCAAGAGAAGCACATCCACCTGACTGGCGACGGCGCTATCACCAAGCTGTGCATAAGCCAACCTCACATGCACAAGAAGGGCGTCATGTTCACTTCCTTCATCTTTGCCAAGGTCATCTCGGACGCCCTCGGCCTGGAGTTCCTGTGGACTTCCGACTCGGACTCCATCGTGCTCCCCAACACCATCTCGCGCACCACGGCCACCATCGCGGGAGATCCCCGGGTGGCCGGTGCCAGTACCGCCCTGTCCATCCACAACCGGGACGACACCGCCATCACCAAGGTCGGCAACTCCGTCTTCCTCAACGAGCTGCACCTGTCGAGATGCTTCGCCAGTGCCTTTGGCGCCAACGACTGCCAAAGCGGCCCATGCGCCGTCTTCCGGACCAACACCATCCTCCCCGAGCTGCTGCAGTGGTACAAGCAGACCGTCCTGGGCCATTGGATGATCGTCAACGAGGATCGCCACCTGACCACCCGTCTGCTGCTGAAGGGCTGGAAGATCCTCTTCATCCCCGATGCCTTCACCGCCACCGAATCCCCCGTCAATCTGCGGAGGTGGCTCTTGCAACAGGTCCGATGGGCCCGATCCGTCCACATCGAGAGCTATTGCCGTCCCGAGGTCTATCTCCAGCAGCCGCCCATCTTCTTCTTCGCCGCCCTCCGACGCCAGCTCACCGGCCTCTCCGTCCTGGTCATCGCCATCGTATACCTCTTCACTGGTGTCGTGACCCTTCGCTTTTCCATCCAGGACTACCTGCGCAGGATGGCCTTCACCCTCCTTTACCTTGCTTTCCGCAACCCCCTGCGTCCCAGTTTCCAGGAGTGGCTGCTGGCCATTCCAGCCAACCTTTTCTACAACATCCCCCTGCCCGCCGTCCAGTTCTGGAGTCTTATCACCCTATTCAACGATTCGTGGGGTACTTCTATGCGCTCCAGCAAGGAGCTGTCGCGTCACTCCAAGCTACGGGCTAAGGTGTGGGAAGTCGGATTCTTTGTCGCCTGGATAGGAATCATTGGAGGCGTCCTCGGCCGGTATGTGGCTACGAGTTTACTTCTAGGCCATGCATACGTCATGGGGTACATGTTCATAGGCACGACGACTCTTTGGACGATATTTGGGTACTGGATGGTGGTATGTGACTAACTAAAACCTTCATAAACAATACAAATTGTAATAATTCCTACGAAACACTATTTGTAATACTAGCAACTAGTAATTATCACGATTAAAGACATAAAGCGGTGTAAAAATATATATTAAAATATTAATAGGCAACTGCGATCCTAGGGATCGTAGATCCCTAAGATCACCCTAGAAAGCATAAGCCAAAGCCATAGGCCGATCACTCTAAAAGGCACAGCCAAGGCCATAGGCCGACTAGCAAATAGCTCGTAAATAGATCCCCCGAATCTTTAATCCAGAGAATAGCTAAATCAACAACTTCTTCTTCTTTAACCTTTAAGAGTTGCCTACCAAATAGTAGCAATTATCCAAACCATTAAACCGCCATAACCATACACCAAAACCATAACCAATCCCAACCACCCACCCACCCCTATATAATCTACCTAACGTAAGGGTGCCCATACCTTTGTTAACAAACCCCGGAACCCGTTTCTAACAACCTTACGAATTAACGATAATAAACTTTAACGAAATAGCACGTATTAACACGTGCTAAAAAATATTATATTTTGTATAAAATTTAAAAAATATTAATATTTTATAAATCGTTAAAATTAAAAAAGCAAACTTAGTAACTATTTAAAAATGGGTTAACCATAAGGGCTAAAAAGCATTAATTACGTTTTTAATATTAAAAAAACAATACCCCGTAAATTAATAAGCAAACGGTTAAGTTTATAAATAAGTTATAACTATATCGTTAAAATTTATTAAAAATTAAAAATTACCGTAATAAGCATTTATATAACACCTTCCACTCCTTAATACTATAAAAGTAATCGTTAAAATTAAAAATAAATTATTATAAACGCCACTAGCCCTTAAAATTCCTTATTACGAAAATAAGCATACATCCCCGTTTTTAATATCTTATAAACACGGCTTTACCTTTTACTACTTAATACTTAACCGATTATATAAAATAAGCTTAAGCGCCTTAATAAGCTTATTAGCTTATTAAAAACGCTAAGCCGCACCTATTTAAATAATATAACTTAATCCGATTAACAAACAAATAGCACTTACCGAACGAAAACATACTAAATATCCACAAGTAATAATAAATAAAAGTAAACGACTAGCACTTACTTAACTTTAATAATAATAGCCAGTAAATAATATACCTCTAAAAGAACTAAGACGCCATAATAATAAAAAAAGCCTAAAAAAAAAGCGACGATTTTTAAATTTGCCTTTAAAACAAGTTTAAACCTTAAGCCTAAACCCTTAACCCTAATTAGCTTAAAATATACCGATACTTTACATGCCGGTAGCATACCTAAAGTTTTTTAAATCTATTTTAATAAAGTTTAGCTATTTAATTAAACTTAAACCTTAATTTTTAATATCGTCCGAGTTTATTTCTAAGCTAAAAGACATATAAAAGTTATCCTTAAATCTTATCGGCCTAAACGGATATATAAAACATTTATTTTTAATATTTAACCGATTAATAGCATTTGACTAATTGTTAAACTTAATATCTTTAAAATTATTATTAAAATAACATAACGGCATAACATATTTAGCCGGCTAAAGAAAAAAAAATTATAGCGGCGATAACTTCCTTAATTTTAATTTTAACCCTAATCCGCTGCCTTTAATATTATTTAATAATTGGCGATTTATTTTTTAAGACGATTTTGTTTAAAGTTTATTAAACGCGATTACTGTTAACTTATAAAATAACGCAAAGCGCGGATACCTTAAAAGATAAAAAATTTATTAAGTTAATTACCTCGATCCTTATTTAGCCGATTTTTATAGTACGGGCGATTATATATAAGTTAATATAAAAACCTGATAGCGTAACGTTTTTTTTTCAAAAATAACGTTAAATAACATGCCTTTAATAAAGCACGCTAGGCAATAATTTAGGAAGACTTTGCTTAATTTTTATAAAGTTTAACGTAATAATAATAAGCAGTAAAATGCTCTTTAAAAATCCGCTAAATAATAAACGCAAATTTTAAATATACTTTACGAAAAATAGTAAAGCGGTTTAAAATCCCTATATTAAACGCGATAAAGGCCTTTAAAACCCCTATAGTAGTTTATAAATAAAAATAAATTATATCTAGAAAATTAATGCGTTATTAAGCATTAAAAATTTATCGACTTAGCCGTATAGCGAAATAAACTAAACTAATTTAATAAATAAACTAAGTTTATAACTTAATTTATTCGCCGCTTCGATAATTAATTATATAACTAAACAAACGTATATAATTTCGTTTTAAAAACTTCTTTAAACATTTAAAAAAAAGCATAAGCTTATAAATTAACTATTATATTAATAAATAAATTTAACTTTATTGTATAAATAATCTTTAATTATATATAAACTATTTTATAAAATGCCTCGTAACCCGCATAATAAACTAGCTTATTAACCTAGCCACTAATCCCGGTCGTTCTCGTTCTTTTTATTAGTAACTAACGATTTTTAATAGCGAGAATATATTACGCCGAAAAAATAAGGAATAACGGATAAAATAAAGGTTTATCCGATAAATATAATAACTATTAAAAACGGTATATTAAAATATATATCGTAAACGATATAAATATAATAAATACGGCTAAGGCTAAACCCGAGACGGATAATGTTTTAACTAACCGTGGGATATATAAAACTATAAACGCAGTATAATATACTTAAAAAAACGCGATTAAAACTAACTATTTTAAAAATAGTAAAGCCGCGGAAAATTCGATTTTAAGGACGTAATCGTAGCCGCGGCGGCCGCGGCTAATACGGAAAATACGATAATTACGGACGATAATATAATAATTACGGCTAAAATAGCAAACGATAAAATAAATAAGTAAAAATAGCGATAAATAACGAGTAGTTATATTTTAAAGGAAAAAATTACGTAGCGTTAAATAATAAAGATCGTAACGATAAATAAAAAAAATTATAAAAACATAGATATTGCTTATTAAAAAAAATCAATTATTTTGTAAACGAATATAACGTAAATAATAATACTTAATACGATTACTTTGCGTCCTAGGACGTCGACCTATTATTAGTTAAACAAATAACGGAAAATTATATTATATTAATAATATAAATGGCTTTGAAAATTAAGCGTATATATTATAAATATAATAAAATATTTCTATCTTATAATAAGTATATTACATATGTCTTTTTTAATACTTATATCTTATAAAAGCAGCAAAAAAACGCAGGCTAAACTTTAAGCCTTAAAAATTATTAAAACGTATTATTAAACCTAGTAAATAAAGATACCTTAATTCGTAAAGATCTAAAAACTAACGGTATATTAATAAACTTTATTTAAATTATTAAAACGGAACCGGAAATAATAAAAAATAACCGATAAGGCGGCGGTTATATATATATTTAAATAACGATTCGGTTTTTAAAATCCCTAAAAAAATATATAATATATATTAATATAAAAGCCTTAAACATTATAATAAATAAATAATAATTAAAAAACTATTACTTTAGCTATATTATTATAAAAGCGGACAAAGTTATAAAAATAGCCGGTATTAATAAACTTATTAAAATAACGGAAAAAGCTAAGTTCGAAATCTTTACTGATATAATTATCGGTAAAAAAATTATTAAAATAAGCTTTTTAATAAAAGCGTAAGTATTTAATAAATTGAAACCTAACTTATTTTTAAAGACATTTTAGTTAAATAAATACGACGTAATATGCGATATTTTAAAACATGTTTTATACTTATTAGCTATAAAAAATAGCGCGGAGATCTTTATCGAGATCTAAAAGAAGCATACCCCGGTTTAAAAAAAATTACTATAGTTACAAATATAATAGTTCCCGTAAAAATAATAATAGCAATGCTAATTAAATATAAAAATCTTTTAAGATAAGATAAATTTAGATTTAAAAAATAATACTTATTTATAATAAATTGCCCGAAAGCTTTTAACGTTACGTTAATAGTTAAAACATTAAAAATTATAATATTTTTTAACGTTATTAATGCTTTAATTAAACTTCGACGTAATTTAAAAATAAGGAAACTTATAAACTTTAAAAACGTTAATTAATAAAGTATTAATTAATTTCAAGCTACTTTATATTAATTTAAAAGATTTTAAAACGTAGCTTATATAATAAAAAAATTCGACCTCGAAAACGATATACTTTAAACGTTTATATTTATAAAAGTTACGGATAACGCCGTATAAATTATAATAATAATAAAAAAAGCCGAAAATATTTAAGCAAATAAGCCCCCGAAAATATATAACTAATAGCCTACCGACCTTACC